>LPNX010608698.1:143272-338849 GCA_001517045.1 Pseudotsuga menziesii
GATGTGCCAAGAGGCACGTTTGTCAAAACTCTCTCGATGATGTTTTCCGAGTACACAACCGGAACAAACACCATCCTTGCAAGATACCAGCGGAAGACCAGTCACCATATTGTCTTTACATAGTTGTTGCAATGAGCGATAATTTAAGTGACCAATTCGCTCATGCCAAAGTTTGCTCAAGTTATCACTATGAGCAACAAACACTGAAGGAAAAGGTGATGACCCAAAGTTGTTAAATTTGTACAACCTGGTAATATCATCAACAGTTCCAGTAGCAAGGATATTTTGAGGATTTTTAAAATCCTTGATTACAACTTGGTGAGGTGTAAACGTCACAGTTTTACCTTCACCTGAATGAGTAATTTGATAGACTGATAACAAATTGCAGGAAATTTTTGGAAGACATAATACATCACTGAAATGTCCATTTTGTACTGGAACTGTTCCAGATCCTACAACACTTAGAGATCTATCATCACCAACAAATATTTGTTTGGTGTTACATTCATGCATAGTAGAAACGATGGCTTTATCCTTTAGCCATATGATAAGATGCTCCAGAATCAATGAGCCATTCATTTGAGGTAGAGGAAAAAGATGCAGTATAAGAGTAACCAGAAGCACAAAGTGGATGTCCATGAGTGTTAGATTCTGAAGACGAATCTAGGCTGATGTGGTGCTTCTTCATTGCTGCTTCCAAGGCTGCTATCTTCTTAAAACATTTAGATTCATCATGATTATCTTTCCCACAAAATTTGCAATGACGCTCAGTCTTCTTTCCTTTTTGCTTGGATCCTTTGTCATTTTTTAAAGGAGGAGCTGACTGAGAGGGTTTGGGACCCTTGTTTGGCTTATTATTGCGAGAATTCTGTTTCTTTGGAGGCTTGGACTTTTCTTTTTGTTGGGACAATAAGGCTTTCCCAGATGTATCTGCATTGTTAATTATTCCAAGATGAATGAGCTTATCTTGCTCTCTAATTAAGGAATCACAAAAGAATTCAAGGCTAGGCTCTTGATAGCTAGCTGCTGACAAGGATTCTTTCATGGAGTAGAATGTAGATACAAAAACAGAATATGCAGGTCCAAGTTTGGAAAGAATATGATAAATACATTGTTTGTCTTCTTTCTTAATCTTGCATTCTGCACATAATAGTCTAAGAGTTTTATACTTAGATAAATAGTCTTGAATGCATGAAAAATCATTGGGATTCAAGGAAATCAACTCATTCTCAAGTTGATGACCCTGAATTTCATTGTGTTTACCAAACACAGATTTCAACTTTTCCCAAGCTTTATCACGTTCATCAATGTCAGATATGTGGAATCGCAAATCAATAGAGATTGCCATCCCAATCAATCCACGAGCTTCATCACATCTATTTGCCTATTTAATTTTCTTATCATCATCAGTGGGTTCTGTTTCTTTCCCTGAGGTTATCCTGAAAAGTCCCCTACTTCGCAGAACATCCTCCATACGAGATTTCCATGAGAAATAGTTAGAACTTGTAAGTATAATATCACAATGGGCGGCCATACTGTAAAATACTGGCTGAAAGAACAGAAACTAACTGTCTGGATGCAAAGAGCTCGAAAAAATATGCGGTTTTAAAAAAAATGGCACTTAAAATTGATTCCGGATGATGAAGTTATGCTTGATCAAAGGAAATGTTGAAGATGTCCCCAATAGTGACGTGGCAGATATTAACTTGACCAACTAAAAAAAAAGAACCCCCCTTTTCTAAAGATCAACCTTTGACAATCACTTTACAATTAAGTTGCTTTGAAGTGAATCACTTTTGTAGAATAAGTGAGGTTCACTTTTACAATAATGTACTTTTAAATAGTGCGGCAATAAATTAAAAGACTTAAGTGACTCATTTTTATTAATGTGAGATGCACTTTTACAATAAAGTAACTTGAAAATAAAAATTGCATGCACTAAAAGTAGCTTGATGAGACTTGAACTCAAGACTTATCAAGGTGTAAAGCAACTTTGGACCAAGTGAGCTAAGTTTAAAAGGTACGTAAAAGTATGGAAAGAGGAAGGGTTTTTTTTTTTTTTTTTTAAAAACTCTTCTCTCTTGTTTTCCGTGCTTGCTTTCTTTTCCTGCAAATCACAAAAAAACGAAAAACAAAAAACAAAAAAACTTTTTCCACACAATGGAGTTAGATCTTGGTTAGCTTACCCAGAAAGTCTACGTTTTCAAGTTTTCTCGCTGTTTCTGATTTGTCGTGATCGCACAAGGTGCACGGCAAAGAGCATACGTAGCCGAGAAGACAAGAAAAAAAACTTTCCCTTACTGTTTCTGATTCGCCGCGATCGCGCAAGGTGCACGGCAAAGAGCATACGCAGTCAGGGAAAACAACAGTCCGAGACTAAAAAATAAAAGATCTAAGTATAAGACTGATAAAATATGAGAGATTTAAAAAAAAATAAAACAAATCCGTCACTGTAACATTATACTTTCAGATTTGCCGAAATGGGTGTTTCTGGAGCAAACGGAAACGGTTTTCGGTGAAACGAAAACTATTTCCCAATAGAAACGGTGCTCCGGACGCAATGGAACAGCTCCCACAGGCCACAAATGCACAGAAAATCCAGAACCAGAAACCCTTTCAAAGTTTCGGCAACACCGGTTCCAGATCTTGATCAAAACCGAAAGCGGCTCTTCATAAAAGCTCTGATACCATGTTAGGGTACACAGGGTACTCCCAAAGGACCAAACACCAAGAATAGCCGCTTCACACAAACAGATCACAGATCAATACACCAATGTTTGTCACGTGGTTAAAACCCTCGAGAGGGAAACAGTCCACGGCCCCAGCCAAATAACTACTTGGAGCAATTTATTATGCAAAAGAAAGAAAGTTACACGAGCTTTTCATAATCGATCAACTAGCCAAGGACCCTCTATGCTCTTTAAATAGAGATCATAGACCAATCGGGTGTTAAGCCACGGATCAATGGTAGGTATGATCTAAGAGAAGTTGAACCGTCGGATCACTCTATGTCTAGAAGATATCGTGACCGTCGGATTAGAATATTTACAAATGGATACTAATGCATACTAAAGAAACACACTTTTACCTAACGGATATATTACACAAGTTGATCTTAACTAACTCCTAAGTGTCTAAATATCCTAACAGTTATTGATGCCCAGTTTTATATTAGTGCTTTCTCATTGGACAGATGGTGTTTCAGATGGATTATATTGCATGATTATGACTTAGCTTTTTATATTGTGTTGTGGTTATCATTGCTCTTATACTCATCTTTGTGATATGTATTAACATGTGGTGTCATGATCTGGCGGTCATAATAATATGGACTTGGATGTATTTATATTTATGTATTGATGTCCCTACTCTGACTTTGAAGTTCCTGATCTATACTCATTGGTTTTACCCTCCTTATGGAGAATAGAGGTAGTCATTCCCACCATTGTTTTGGTTTGCTAGTGTTGGCTTCATCATTCATTGTCTCTACCCATCCATTACCTTTACAGTTTAGTTTTCAACCCGACTGACTTCTTGACTCATGGCATAGAGGACCTTTTTCCCTGCTAGAACTTTTGTTGGACAAGCCTTCCTGTTTATATTGTGTCTCGGCTTTGAGTTGGTGATAGAACTTGTCTTTGGTAAGTTGGATTGTATGCCTAAATCATTTCGGTCAGTTGTCCCGATGTTTGGCACTGTGCAGAACTCCCCCTGGTCACTTGAGATGTTGTTGGCTAAAACTGAAAGCTCATGTACTACATGCATTGGAAAATGTTATGTATGCGCCCATAGAAAATGAAAATGCTAAACTGTGTTTCTTAACATATGTAAAGAGGGCAAGAGCAATGAAATGCTAAAATACCCCTTGAAGGGTATAAGAAAAGGTCCAAAAAAGCAATGGTTAAATATATGTTGACCTTATAAATTTGAATATGTCCCTGATGAAAGCTGCGATTAGCTGTGCTTTTAAGCACTGGTGAAATCCCAAAAGGGTCATATAGGCCAAAAAAACCATGGAAATAAAATTGACGATCCTAATGAAACTGGATCAAGCTTGATGTAGTCATGAGGCCTAAGTTGAATAAGCACTCTCTAAACAACTCAACCATTTGTGAGGCACTGCCATTCCTTGTGTTGTTGTTTGTCTGACATTGGTTTTAGTGAGTGTTTTCTTTCCATATCCAAAGTGTCATGATGTTAAGTAGGAAGTCATCCTTTTCCCTAGCCTGGTAAATTTCATCCTTCACCCTTCACTAGCAAATTGACATCAACTATGAAGTGAGTATAGTCTTGAAAGTTTAGTCTGAGTAATAATAAATAAAGCCTTATATATGTATTTGGTTGATGTACCGCCAGTGAAATGACTCTTACTTGTTGTGATTGTTGCTTAAATGAGTTATAGAGCATGTCTTAGCCTTATAACACTTGCAGCAGATGGATGATAGTCTGAGTTATATTATTGGTATCTGATCATTTAGAGATGGTTATATTGTTTATTGGATATGCTTGATAATCAGGTAAAGACCTGAGAGGGGTATGAGTATACACCCTAGATGGATTTGGACTCTCTGAGTCTAATGACACAGTTTATTTTCAGTTCCGGGCACTTGCAGAAATGATCAAGCTCATTTTACCTTTCTGATGTAGTTTTGCTTCACAGGATGATATGTTTGAGTAGGGAGATGTTTTATTTGGATCTGCTAGGGTGTTGTATGGACATAGGGGGTGCAACTACTTGTTTATACCATAGTACCCCCATCCCAAAGGGCCTGGTGGGATGAGTTTGACAACGCAGGCACCCTAGGGGGATGTTTTGGCAAGTTCACGTTTCTCGAGGCAGATTAAAAAATGATTAAATGGCTATTGAAGAAAGCGATTTGGGCTACTGAGGCAAGGAAATAACATGGGATGAGTAACACCTGATTGGGCCCACACCTTCTCCAACAGTTGTAACACCTGATTGGGCCCACACCTATTTTTTGGGCATTTTATATTATTTTCTGGAGCTTTTGGGAAGCTCATGATTTGTTCAGGGAGGCACAAAGTCAAAGAATTAAAATGTTTGGGACATGTTCGGAGTTCAGGGAAGTTAACTAAGCATCAATAAGTGTTAACTAGATGCTAATCAGATTCTATCAACATCAAATCTAATCAAAGGCGAGTTGTCAACAGTGAGAGGTGACGCATCTCTCTTCATGAGGGCGCAACCTCCTATGTGGCATTCATCTGAAGCATGGTGAGGATCTCAAGGAAGAGATGCACCTACCTCCTGAGAGGTGGCACAATCTCTTGGAGTTAAAGTTCTTCTCAGTTGCATGAATTAAGGAAGCACTCACCCTTTACTCATGATGCGTCCCAGTTAGGTACCAGTTTCTCATGTGCCCCCTAGGATTGCTTTTTTTACATTCAAGCAAGGCAATTCGCGTTTTCTATCATCAGAGGTATTGCTACCTAATTTGCACCTCGGGTCACATGGCATAAATCTTCAAGCCACTTGGTGCGACCTTGAGGGCAAGCTCAAGCCAAGTGCTATCACCCAAAAGTCAGCTCTTTTATTTAGGCAAACTCCTAAGTCAATGAGGGTAGATCCTACAAGTTACTAAGGTTGATTAATCTTTAGATGGTAGTTTGTGTTTGAGCAAGTTGTTTAGGAGTTTTTGTAAAATGGCACAAGAAATTGCAATAATGATTAAGACAATAACATGAGCAATATAATAAATCAACACATTGTGAATTAAAAAATGAATGCTTATGTGATAAAAGACCAATGCTGAAAATGGAGTCTAAAATGGAGTGTTGTTGGAGCGCTGAATGTATTGCAGTTGTTCTGAGTCGAAAGGGGGAAGGGGACTCTAGATATACTTGACGGTACGAGGAGTGTGTCCAAAACCCTTATTCAATGTGGTTCCACACGAAGAATATGTGGGCTGGATCAAAGTCTCTGGGATGTGTCCAACACTACACCAACGAGGGTGTAGCCTGCTGTTTTCCCGAGGTCACTATCCAGTTGATCCCGGTTCCTCTATGAACTTTCTCCGCAACGGATTTATTCGAGGCGATGGATTTTCGCCTTGGGAGGTTAATTTGAAAGTGAGACTATCTTAAACTAGTCACCCGCGTTGCTTTTGATGCATCCAACTGGTTGGTTGAATCTCAGCGGTGCAGAGCATATACAAGGAGCCTTGGTAAATTTATTAAAGATTTTAATGCAAGGTGTGTGCTTGTTTATTAAACCCCCAAAAGTCTCTTTAAGGTTGTAAACCCTAATCAGGAAAGCAAGGGGATGTAAATTACCGAAAAAAGTGAAGGTAGTGCAAATCAAACAAATGTTATTTAATTAATCCTACCACACATCTCTTTTCCTTTTCGGGTAACTCGGGAAGTTGTGGGGTTAGTATTTGTATTACTTTGCAAAGAGTAAAAATGAAATTTAAAATAACAAAGTAATAAAACAAAACCATAAAAAATGGCACCGACGCGAATCCTTTCGGGTAACTAGGGAAGTCGTGGGGTTAGTATTTGTATTACTTTGCAAAGAATAAAAATGCAATTTAAAATAGCAAAGTAATAAAACAAAACTACACTAGCAAAAGCAAACCATGTAAAATGGCACCGACGCGAATCCCTTTGAGGGGCCTGTTGCAACCTAGTACACACTTTAGAACACAGGGAAGTCTATAACCCGCTTTGTGTGTCCTTGGGGGCAAGTTAGAGATGGGGACCACTGTCACCACAGTCTACCAACTCCTTCGTTTAGGCCAAATCCCAACAGAGCCAAGGGGGGTAGTCCTTATAGGAAGGTTTATTAACAATTTCGTTAAAATGTTTTTATTTTATTAAGGTTACAAAGTTACAATATCAGTTCCTAGATTAAATGGAGTCAAAAGATTACAAGTTACAAACTTACAAAAGAATTAAGAATGATTATCCACAGTTGTCTAAGCTAAGCAAGATCTACAATATTAAGAATATAAACAATGTAAATGAATTACACAATATGAACAAGTGCTAAAGAATGGTTAAACAAATATACAATGATACCTGAAAGGAAACAAGATATACACCGGATGAACAAGTTATTATGCCAAAGATCAAATGACAGATTGCTTTCAAGTTACAAGATTAAACAATGTTTTACTCAAGCGTGCCACAGTACTTTAAAGATATTATACTTGAAAGTGCAAGGTATTGAAATGAAATTGAGATGCTTGCAAGATGTACTTGTAAAATGAAAGCCTTGAAAAGCAAGGACTTTGAAGCAAACACAGAAACAAAAATGTGGGTAAGACATTTTGCAATGTCTCTTGGTTCGTTTTAATAGATTTTATTAAAGTTGAAGTCTTTGATTAACTTTTACGTCTGGTGGTGTGACTACCCCAATCTAGTATTTCTCAAGTCAAAGTGGGAATGCTGGTGTGCTCAAAACGGTGGAAACAAGTCCACCTGTAGCTCCCAGGTCAAACCCCAATGCCCCGGTGCTCAACAGGGAGGACGTAGAACGCCTAGAGACCCCCACGGTCTTCTACTCCAACTAGCTTCTGAGGTCACTGTCTTTAATCAATTGGAAAAATAGCAAGATGGATGCGTATTAAACTAGAGCCCCTAAGCCTCTCTGCTTTTCATACCCTTACCTGAGTTCCCTAAAGGGAGATAACAGGGGGGCAGAGGATACACAGACAGTTTAGGTTGTATATTTTAAATAAATTGCAGATTTGTTTTTACAGTAAGTAAAATGTATTACAGAATTAACAAGTTAATAGAGTCAACCTAAGCGTTATCCCTTATGGGAGGTGCCGGTACTTGATCTCTGGACAATTAAGAAATGAAATTGCTTTGCAGGAAAGTAAAAGATTGCAGAAAGTAAAGTGACCTAATTAAGTTTTCCTAAAGCCCCCAAACCCCTCTGTTTTTCATACCCTTGATCCGAGTTCCCTAAAGGGAGATAACGGAGGGCAGAGGATACATAGACGGATGTTAGGTTGTATATTACTCTTTGCAAAATTAAATGACTGGAAGTAAATTACAGAAATAAAATAACCCACAAGCCTCAAATCGAGCTTTGTGCCACAGGGCACGATGTCGGTACCTTGAGGTACTTGGAGCAACTAAACTATAGAATAGAAAGCAAAACTAATCTAGATGCATGCTTGAAAAAGAAATGCTTAAAAAATAAGCTTAAGCTAAACCAAGTATGTTAACCACACAACAATCTCCCTAAAAGAGAAGGTGGGTAAAACTGAAAAAATCTAGATCTAATTGAAATGGAAAAACAACAACTAGTGATCTACTTCCTACTCTACTTCCTAATCTATTTACATATAGATTACAAATGCTTTATAAACTTTTGGAGAATACCCCAAGAGAACTTTTCTTTGGGGTTCACAAATATCAGAAAAGAAGAGAGAAAGGTGAGGTTTTGAACCCCTTTTGGAACTGGTTGAAGGTTGAGGTATTTCTGGGCCAATTTGGGTAGCACCTCTCCTTCACTTATGTAAAACCTATCACAAATCAGCAAGCAAAGCTTGCTGGAAATCACATAAAACTCAAAGAAATTATTAGAAAAAGTTAGTCCAAAAAATCACTAATTTATGGCAAAAATCTGATTGAAAAAATAACTTAAATGTGATGTTTAGAGGGCTGGAAACTGAGTTTCTAGCAACCTAAATGCTATTAAAATATTAGATCTGAAATGTTTAATTAAAATACTAAAGATTTAGGCCCTAAAAAATGGGTTTTTATCACTATACAATGGTAGAAACCCTAGATCTAGAACCCCAAAAAAATAGATCTGAAAACAAGAAACCCTTGGAGGAGCCCTTCTTAGCTTTAGATCTTTGCAAAACAAATCTATTAGAGCTGCATCAAGCAAGCAAAGAGATGAGCACAAAAATAAATCCTACAAAATACTTTGTAGAATCTTACTAATCTACTCACAAGTGAAGATAGAAGTAGTTAGCATCTATTACAAAATGCCAAGGTTCAAGAGAATACATGATTACATCAAAACTTAATTAATTAACCACCAAATGGTAAAGTTAATTAATTAAGAAAAAATCAAAATAAAAATTAAAATCCTAACGAAATTCTGCAAGAGTACAAGATATGGCTAGCATGGTCATGGACAACAACTTGAAACTTTAGCGACCTCATGGGCTTGATTATAAGAATGCCAATTCATCACTTTGGAGGAGTGGTGAGTGAAAAATCCAACCAATTAAAATTGTTAAATAACAAGATTAATTGGAAGGGGAAAAAAACACTCGGTGAAGAGGGCTTCCTTGATAATAAAGTCCACGGTGACATCCTTAGAGGAATGACCCATGCTGGAATATAAAGTTAAATCAATTATCTCAAGGGAGCGAACATTTCGTGTACAGAAGGGGCAGAATTGCCCTGCTGAGTGAAAATTTCCTAGGATTTTTCCATGGTGCAAATTGTACAATATGTACATCTAAAATGTACATGACATTGCCACCTAGTCGAAATAGGTAGGCAACAGGGCCTACTCAAATATTTATTAACTTTTTACAACATAGAAGAAATGTGCTTTGGCCCTTATATTTTGGATCCAAAGGCTTACAATTTATTGAAAAAATGAATATTTATGTGAGAGGAAGCTCCGTTGGACTCCTTTTTACTCAATTTCCAAAAAATTCGCCAGATTTTCCTCCTCTTTTATCATAAACTTGCAAAAAACAGCTAGCAAACATCAATGGAATATGCCCCAAAACACTTTAAGAGTGCTTTGGGAAAACCTACCAAAATTTTCCAAAAAAGTTCTAAGTAAAAAAGATGCAAGACTAGGTGAATTCAACTGAGAAAGTAAACTAAAAAGATGCTTTCTCAGGGTCATTGTTTGCTTCTTAAGGATAAAAACAAATCCAAAACACTTAGTTGCTAGATACACAATTAAAAATCAACTGGAGGTTTGGATTACCATTGCACTTGGTAGTGCGGTGGAGGAGGAAGTATGTGGCGAGGAATAGAGTTTTGGATTCTCAAACTGATACTTGAGCTATTCTTCAGTGCACCTTTGTTGTGGATCTGTGACCTCAGCTCGGGGGTGGCCTGCAAAAGTGAGATATGGCTTGGCAGTGCCAAAGGCTGGGTGGAATGTGGTCCGGATGGTGCTAGTTGTGCATTGATAAGATAAGTGATTTATCTCATGTTTATTTAATTTACTTGGCTCTGATCTAATTTATTTATGGATTCACATGAAATGTTTGATGAAAAGAACGAGTTATTTGTGGAAGAAATTTCTCACATAATTCAATCTAGAATGGTGGTGTATGTAAAAGAATCGGTCTCCCAGACTTATATATCAATCCGACTATCCCAAAGTGTTTTTTCCCTTACAGATTATTTGTTGTTGAATAAACGACTAATAATTTATGAGTTTTTCACTCATACCTCCAAAGTTGGGGTGGTCGTCTTGGTATTTAGGCCTAGAAGGTTATTAGAGTCTATGTGTCAATGTTTATAAATATGCTAGGCAGTAATATTGAGTCATATGGACATGTTCTAGGTCCTCCCTAGGATTATTTTTAAGTTTTGGTAAAAATATTTTTTTCTGTAAACTTAGGCTATTTTTTATTAGTCTAATTGGAAATTTTGGAAATGTAATAAAAGTGTGGTTAGGGATCGGATTTTGCCATGGGGGTGCTCATTTTCTAACTCAGAGCACCCGTTTTACCCAAAAACCCACTTTTCCTAAATTTTAAGTGATAAATTTATCACTAAAAGTAAAAAATCTCCAAAAAATCAAAATTATTAATTAAAAATTAGAAATAATTAATAAATGAAGAATACTCCCAATTTCCTAAATCAGTGGAAAATGCTTCGATTTGACTAAAAACAGTTTCATCGGCTCTCTATAGCGAAGGCGAGTTAGACTAGTGATAAAGGCAAGTGTTTCCAGTTGGTGAGAGAGGTGACTTGAACTCCCACAGCCAGTGTTAGATGCACCCACTTTCTCCTCTCTTGCTATAAATAAAGCACAACCCTCTCATTCCAAACTAGTTAGAGTTGGATGAAGAGCTGGTGGCTATTGTAATATTGTTATTTTTCATTCATTTGCTGAATAAAGAAGCTTTGGAGGCTATACCGTGTATTGTTTGTATCAATGTTTTAAAACTCGGACTCGGAATCGGTCAAGAGTCAACTCAGACTTGGACTTAGAATCGGTAATGACTCAGCCGATTTGAATTTAATGACTCGGATTACTTAAAAAATATATAAAATATTGAATTTTAAAGATTTAATCCATGCTTGCAAAGCATTAGAGACAAAATATCCAATGTCTACTCATGTATATACCATATAAAGGTGAATATATCAAAATGGCATCTAGTGTACTGTGCAATACATATCTAGAACAAAAAACATAATCAATGAGGCCTAAATGGCCTGTAGAGTCCAAAAAACAAAATGTTATGATGCCACTACATCATATGTCAATGATCAAACATCTCTTTTTGTATATCCTTCTCTTCAAATTTATCAAACTGTTGCTGCAACTCCAACCTAATCTCTCCAATCAACTCTAAATCAGCTTCCCATGGGGCAATACTTCCTCTAACAGCAAACAACTGTTGTTTAAGTCTATTAATGCCCCCTCCTTTAATCTATTTCTTGCAATACTTGCAATACAATTTCCCTTCAATGACATCAACATGGATCCATGAATCCAAATAACAATAATGCCAAATGCTCACAAACATCTTACAACATAAGTGTGAGGCAAATAGAGGGGCAGGGGGTCATCTTATGGCCTTAGGTTAGGGTTAGAATAAAAAAATTCTTAAAAATAAAAAATAAACATGTTTTTTTGGAGTCTGCATGGGTGTGGGTGTCTGCCATAGTTGACTCGACTGACTCAGGTTGCAACTCGGTCGACTCAGCTGACTCGGCCAACTCGGACCCTAACTCGGCTGACTTGGACCCCAACTCGGCTGAGTCGGTATCAAATTGGTCAACCAAACTAAGTTGCAGGTTGAGTCAGCTCGATCGAGGGTCAACTCGGCCAACTCGGACTCGGACTCGGCCAGTTTTTAAAACACTAGTTTGTATTGTGTAGATTCCCAGCGTCATGTTGCAAATGTGGTAACCACAAATGTTTCCAATTTTGTGCTTCTTTGTGTTCTGGCTTGAAAGGATTAAGTTGAATCAGTAAGAGTTTAGATTTGGGAAGTAGGATTACTTGCTTTGTTTATTCATATTGTCGATGCTCAATAATCTAAGTTTTATGCTTAAATAAGATTATTTTTGCATGATTTTTCTTTCATACATATATATCCAAATCTCACGAGGTTTGTGCAAGTTTTTTGTGATCTAGTTGTAGGTTCCCAATTGGATGAGGTGTGGATCAAGATTGACGCCATTCCCTATCCACAAAAGGGCCTCCTTTCAACTTGTTTCATTCCAACAATAAACCAACTTTCACTCCTCTTCCTCTTTTCTTCAAAAAAATAAACTTTTTCTTGGTTACTTTGTTTATGCCTAATCTTCTAATTTACTATATGCAAATTATTTTCATTATATCTCATACATTAGGATTCAAAAAGCTAGATCTCATTTTTTAAAGTTTTCATTTTTACAAGTTATTGAAAGTAGATCTAAAAGCTTGTTGAAATGCATAGTGTTTCCTTTAAATCTTAAAGTTAAATTTTTCTATCAAGTGCACATTGTATTGGCTGCCCAAATAGCAAGCCAAGATCCCAAGGAAAGCTTGCTTGCTTTCCTTGGTCATTTTATTGCTCTTTTTTGTTACTTTAAATTAGCAGTTTTTTACCATTTTTTTTGTGGTTGTCCAAAGACAACTTCCAAAGTGTTTTTGGGCACTTTTAATTAACTTTTGCTCGCTGTTTTTCAGCAGGTCCATAAAAAAGGAGAAGGAAACTTTGCCCGAAAATACAATTTTTGGCCATTCGGAGCTTCCCAGAAGTCCACCCCACAGCTGGGGTTCTTGTTTCTCTTTGTTGTAAGCCTTTGGATCCCAGATAACAAGGACCAAAGAGCAATTCTTCTAATAAGCATTGTAACCAAGCATAATTGAAAAGATCTCGAGTAGGGTCTTTGTCCTTTTTTCTTTTTTTACTTTTTGTTTGTTTTCTTTTGCTTTAGTTTATTCCTTTTGCAGGATAGTATACTTTGTTGAATGTTGCAAGTCTAATTATATCATTCCATATTTTCATCAAAGTAATACTACTACTTATCCCACGACTTCCTGAGTTACCCGAAAGGGAAAAGAGATGTGTGGTAGATCTAATTAGATAACTTGGTTTTTTGTCTTTTTTATTTCAAGTTTATTTCACTTTAAACATATCTAAAATCAACCCCTCATTTCTTTCTCGATTGAGGTTCACTTGAACCGAAAGAGAGTCTTGGAGGTCATTTTTTTCTTTTTTAACAAACAAACAAGTCATAAAATCCTCAAAATTTACTTAGGCTCCGTTGTGTACGCTCTGCACTGTTGCGGTTCGTCCGAACAGTTGGCTGCATCAAAAACAATGTGGGTGATTAGATTAATTAGTTTTCACACCTCAATTAACCACCCCAGGTGAAAATCCAACTCCTCAATTAACCACCCTAGGTGAAAATCCAACTCCTCAATTTGATCTGTTGCGGTAAATCCACAAAGGAAGCGAGCACAATTGGGTAGTGACCTCGAGACACTGTTAGGCTACACCCTTGTTGGTGTAGTGTTGAACATGTCTCAGAAAATCCAACCAAGCCACATATTCCTTGCGGGGAGTTGCATCGGATAAAAGTTTTGGACATACTCCTTGTACCTTCGGGTATATTTGGAGTTCCCTTCCCCCTAAGTTACTTCACTCATTTTCCACATTAACTTAAAACTTACCAAGAGACAATTGCAAAACATCTACTTCAACATTTTTTTCAGCACACACAATCTTACGACTCCATTTTTAACAGGGCACTGGTCTTTTATTTCTATCTACATCATTTATGAGTTGAGTAATTTTATAATTTCTTGTGCTTTTTATGCTATTGTAATTGGTTCATCTTTCAAATCTCCTGTTTTCCATTATTGATTAAAAACTCCTAAAAAAATTACTCATCCAAATCCATCACCACTAATCAGCCTTAGCAACTCTTTTAGGGTCTACCCTCCTTGGCTTCATTAAGAGTTTGCTTAAACGGAGGAGTCAAGAACAAGGTGACAACCTTGACTCAAGACTTGACCCCAGGGACACATTGAGTGGCTTGAATATTTCTGCCATGCCCACGAGGTGTGTGAAAGGCAGAAACAGTACCTATTGTTATCACATATATAGTAGCTGGGATACCATATTCTATTTTTCAGATTCAATACACTTTTTCAACCAGATCTCCCACAGATGAGATGCTGAGATGAGCATTTATGATGGATCATTATTTTATTTATGGACTATAGTACTTTCCCATGCCAGGACTGAGTCTCAGGACACTCAGATTTGAGGACCGATGTAGCCATTTAGTCATGTACAGAGCATTTAGCAGTGCTGAGATTTGCATCAGTGTTTTCTCATTGGACAAATGTTGGTTAAGATGGATTATTTTCATGCTTATGACTCGGCTTGTATTATATTGTGTTATGGTTATCATTGCTCTTATACTCATTTCTGTGACATGTGTTAGCATTTAGTGTCATGATCTGGCGGTCATATAAATGTGTGGACTTGGATGTATTTATATTATGTATTGATGTCCCTACTCAGAATTGGAAGTTCTTGATCTATACTCAACGGTTTTACTCTCCTTAGGGAGAATAGAAGTAGTCATTCCCACAATACCTTGGCTTGCCAGTGTTGGTTTCATTTTTCATTGTCTCCACTCATCCATTACCTTCCAGTTGTGTTTTAGCCCGACTTACTACTTGACTTATGGCATGGAGGACCTTTCCCTGCTAGAGCCTTTGTTGAACAAGCCCCCTTATTTATTTGTGTCTCGGCTCTGAGTTGCCTAGAATGTGTTTGCTTACTGGAAACAAGTAGCACTGCCATCAATACAATATATTTGGAAATGAAATGAATATCTTATGAAAGAAGCCCATTCATGAAAAGTAGTGTTTTTAAACATAAATGAATGCAAGGCTAGCCTAATGAAATTGGCTATGAAAAAGTATTGCAATAAAATATCTTAAACATTCATGAAACGCAGTGTTTTTCAACATACATGAATGCATAAAGCCTAAATGATAAAAATTCGTATAAAAAATATGAAGACAAAAGCTATGGAAAATCAAAGGCCCAAAAAACGTAATGGTTCCTAAAAGTTATATCTAAAAATTGCTGGCCTTACTTGTATTGAGTTGGATTGTGACCATTTGTCAAGGTGATTAAGCACCTCTGAAGTAGTTCACCCATTTGTGAGGCACTGCAATCCCCTTTGTTGATTCTTTGTCCAGCATATGGTTATAGTGAATATTCCCTTTCCATATCCAAAGTCTCACAGCGTTGAGTTGGTGGTCATCCCTCAAGAGCCTTAGAAAACTCTTTGTAGGGACTACCCCCCTTGGCTTCGTTAGGAGTTAGCCTAAACGGAGGAGCTAGGAGTAGGTGACAGTACATAGCTCTGTGCTTGCCCCCAAGGTCACACCTCTCCCACTTTCTCAAGTGAGGAGACGACTTTCAATTGATTTCTGCTGCTGGTGTGTAATCGATGGACAACATTTTGGCGTCGTCCACACGTGTGGCCTCAATTCAGGGTTGTTTGCAGTGATCAGGGTTGGAGTGGGGGCGCCTTGCCTAGGTGGAGGACTCGCCTCACTCCCAGCTCTTCAATTTAGGTTTGGTTTCTCTGTTAGGTTGCCAAGCCGGTCAGGTTATGTTATTTGATTTTAGGGTGTTAGCACTCTCTCATTGTATAAATAGAGGCTCCTTTAGCTCTATTAAGATGGACTTTTGTAGCAGAGTTACTTTGAGAAAATTGTATCAAGCATTTGCTTTAAATTATTAATAAAGATTCGACTTTAGAGGTCAAAAAAAAAAAAAAACCACGTGAAGTATTCCACGTTTTCCACGCAAGCTGAGGAGTTGGTTGTCAGTCCCTGGAATCCCATGACTCGGATTTCAAAGACTCTATCAGTGAAATTTCTCCTATCAAAACACATATCGACTGCCAAGATGGGCAATACTTCGAATAACAGGACCAAGGCTGCTGAAAAGCAATGAAAGAGAGGCGGGTGAGCCAGCACATATCATTTTTTTCGTGAAGATGCTTATTGCTGACTGTGATTGGGCCGCCGAATTGGGCTGCAAATGTGGAGTGTGTTAATCTTCAAGCTGTTTCAGGCCTTTCAGTACTTCATGAACAATGTACCTCCTTTCTATAGGAACTCTCTAGGATTGGCAGATTCTCTCTTTTGAAATCCTTAAGGGCAGCACTACGAGCTTCTAATGCAGAAGCAATGATCACTTGCCCGTCTTCTCTTCTTACACCAGATGGCATCACTTGGCAGACATTGTGCTCTCTGTTAAGGCTATCCCTGATGAAGATAAGGAGTTAGCTAGCTTGTTGACTAATTATCGAGATATGGTAGGTTTTATTCATTTCCACAAGATGGCGTAATACACAGGTTCCTACTACTTTGGAGGCAAACACGTATTCTCTGAAGTTGCTACATAGCTGTGGAGTGAGAACTTCTTTGGTGTTTGGCTGCCAAGATGATTATTCCCCCATTTGCATCCTTTACTTAGGCTTATATTTGTGTCCTCAAACTCTGATATTTTGGTTCATTTGTGTTCTGTGAACTCACCTTGATCATTGCTCTTTAGCCCTGTTTAAGATTCCTGATCTCCTGATGCAAGGTAAGGAAAGCAACTGGGGAAAGGTCGCTCTGTTAGATAGGATTGTTGACTACAGCAATACAACAAACTTCTTGTCATAAACATGACTGTCTTGTAACAGATTTTGACACAAGGTAAGACAATAGTGGTTTTAACCATATGAAAATACTTATGACCATGTCATTTGGTATACTTGAGGCCGTCGATAATTTCTTTTTTCAAAGAACACCAAATCACTTCCCATTATAAAACCATAGCGTTGATCTTTTGCAAATGTTTTCATTTGGTTGTTCCATTAGCAAACCAGAAAAATAAATTGGTCATACATGACCCGACTCTTTCATCACCTGTATTACTCAGTTAGACCGCCAGGGCTAGTCACCAAAACTATGATGATTTGACCCTTGATTTTGCTGACTGGTGGCTTGTTTGTCTGTGTGTGATCAATTCTAGACCCTATAAGATCCAATGCAGTGGCCTTAGAACCCTTTGGAAAGGCAACTGTCAATAATTCTTTTAGTTCAATTGTAACCAGCAGGTTTTCTAACCGATGCGTCATTGATGGTAGCAGAGAAACTGCACTGGAATCTATAAGTGACAGACCTGTTGAGTTTAAAAACAAAAACCCACGCTTTGTTATATTTGAGTAATTTTCTATCCTGATCAATTGTCTATGGTTAATTTCAATTGTTATATCTGAATGCTTAGTTAGAAGTCTGGAATATTTGCTTATCTGTGTAATCTCTTGTTAGCAACGTGGATTGCTTTTGGTTAATCATCATTTTCTTAATAAGCAAACACTTCTAATCACAATAAACTCCTAAATAATACCCATCTGCATCCGTAACCTAAAAACACTTTAACAACCTCAAGAGCCTTAGAAAACTCTTTGTAGGGACTACCCCCCTTGGCTTTGTTAGGAGTTAGCCTAAACGGAGGAGCTAGGAGTAGGTGACAGTACCTAGCTCTGTGCTTGTCCCCAAGGTCACACCTCTCCCACTTTCTCAAGTGAGGAGACAACTTTCAATTGATTTCTACTGCTGGTGTGCAATTGGCGGACAACATTTTAGCACCGTCCACACGTGTGGCCTCAATTCAGGGTTGTTTGCAGTGATCAGGGTTGGAGTGGGGGCGCCTTGCCTAGGTGGAGGCCTCGCCTCACTCCCATCTCTTCAATTTAGGTTTGGTTTCTCTGTTAGGTTGCCAAGCCGATCAGGTTATGTGATTTGGTTTTAGAGTTTTAACACTCTCTCATTGTATAAATAGAGGCTCCTTTAACTCTATTAAGATGGACTTTTGTAGCAGAGTTACTTTGAGAAAATTGTATCAAGCATTTGCTTTAAATTATTAATAAAGATTCGACTTTAAAGGTCAAAAAAAAAAAACACGTGAAGTATTCCACGTTTTCCACGCAAGCTGAGGAGTTGGCTGTCAGTCCTTGGAATCCCATGACTCGGCTTTCAAAGACTCTATCAGTGAAATTTCTCCTATCAAAACACCTACCGACTGCCAAGATGGGCAATACTTCGAAGAACAGGACCAAGGCTGCTGAAAAGCAATGAAAGAGAGGCGGGTGAGCCAGCACGTATCATTTTTTCCGTGAAGATGGTTATTGCTGACTATGATTGGGCCACCAAATTGGGCTGCAAATGTGGAGTGTGTTAATCTTCAAGTTGTTTCAGGCCTTTCAGTACTTCATGAACAATGTACCTCCTTTCTATAGGAACTCACTAGGATTGGGAGATTCTCTCTTTTGAAATCCTTAAGGGAAGCACTACGAGCTTCTAATGCAGAAGCAATGATCACTTGCCCATCTTCTCTTCTTACACCAGATGGCAGCACCTGGCAGACATTGTGCTCTCTGTTAAGGCTATCCCTGATGAAGATAAGGAGTTAGCTAGCTTGTTGACTGATTATCAAGATATGGCAGGTTTTATTCATGTCCAGAAGATGGCGTAATACACAGGTTCCTACTACTTTGGAAGCAAACACGTATTCTCTGAAGCTGCTACATAGCTGTGGAGTGAGAACTTCTTTGGTGTTTGGCTGCCAAGATGATTATTCCCCCATTTGCATCCTTTACTTAGGCTTATATTTGCGTCCTCAAACTCTGACGTTTTGGTTCATTTGTGTTCTGTGAACTCACCTTGATCATTGCTCTTTAGCCCTGTTTAAGATTCCTGATCTCCTGATGCAAGGTAAGGAAACCAATTGGGGAAAGGTCGCTCTCTTAGATAGGATTGTTGACTACAGCAATACCACAAACTTCTTGTCATAAACATGACTGTCTTGTAACAGATTTTGGCACAAGGTAAGACAATAGTGGTTTTAACCATATGAAAATACTTATGACCATGTCATTTGGTATACTTGAGGCCGTCGATAATTTCTTTTTTCAAAGAACACCAAATCACTTCCCATTATAAAACCATAGCGTTGATCTTTTGCAAATGTTTTCATTTGGCTGTTCCATTAGCAAACCAGAAAAATAAATTGGGCATACGTAACCCGACTCTTTCATCACCTGTATTACTCAGTTAGACCTCCAGGGCTAATCACCAAAACTATGATGATTTGGCCCTTGATTTTGCTGACCGGTGGTCTATTTGTCTGTGTCTGATCAATTCCAGACCCTGTAAGATCCAATGCAGTGGCCTTAGAACCCTCTGGAAAGGCAACTGTCAATAATTCTTTTAGTTCAATTGTAACTAGCAGGTTTTCTAACTGATGCGTCATTGATGGTAGTAGAGAAACTGCACTGGAATCTATAAGTGACAGACCTGTTGTCACCTATGTCAGAGTTCAAAAACAAAAACCCACGCGTTATTGTAGCTGAGACTTTAAAGGACTGATCGCAAGTTCAAAAAGTGTTGATGTATTCTGAGGGGTAACATCTGGCTCCATGGGAGACGCGTGTTCTTGGAGAGAGCATGCGAGAACCTCAGATTCTCTGGGTACTGCAGACCAACTAATTGAAATAAAAAGTGTTGGGATGGCTTCATTCACATCCCACACTTTATTACAAAACAAAGAACATGCTAAAAATTTAAATGCTCATGCAAGAGCTTATTTTTTCTACCCTACCTACCTACTCTATCATGAGACTAGCACACGTCAGGTGTATGCATACAAGTAATGGAGCCATCTCAGCTCCTTGTCAACAATAGAACATCTCCCCCTGTGTTTGGTCATTAACCAAAACAAGGTCTCATAAAAAACGTTGTAGATCTGACCTGAAAACGCCATCAAAGTATGGCTGTCATAGAAAAGCTTATGCTACAAACACAAGTCATCTTTCAAATCTCCAATAACATAGCACATTGGAGTGCATGCTTCATCAAGATAACACTGAAGAGGGCTTAGATAGGCATTGGGCAGCCCCTCATCAAACTGGATTTTGTTATCCATAAGACCTTCATGAGACATATCTGCAACACAAATGTTATTAGTTTCAAAATATACCTGAGGCAGCTTCTCATCTACATCATGAGGTTGTTCATAAGCTTGGGGCAGCGTCACATCTTCTATTATAGCTCTATCCGGGATCTCTTCAGTAATGTCTTCAACCAAGGGTTCTTGTAATGCTTCTTGAAAGAAGATTGGATCTTCAATGGTCTGTTTGTTAAGCTCAGGATGGACCCTAGGGATGAGGGCATCATATTCTTTAGCAAGTTGCTCAATCTCATCTACTGTCCCATCGTGCCAGCAGAGGAGAAACCTCTCGAAAAAATTTGCCACTGAATCTATGGATTCATCCAAAAGGCCATAGAACCAGATCATTGCATCCCTTTCCAACGTTATAGCAAAAGCGACCATAATATCATCCTCATGATGAACATTAAAATCAACCATCACTTTGCAGAGAGAGGCAATATGATGGATGGCTGAAACACCAACATTTCCATTGAACTCGGGAAGAATGTTATGCACCTTCCCATAGTCATAGCATTGATTAGGGAATCTGTGGATTTTTGAGAAATTCAGCGGGCTGTAAGCTTCGCGCCAAATATCCCACGGCTTTCCCGTATCATCATCCATAAATCAATAATGAGGCTCTAAATTTGAAAAATGCATATAACCATACCTCATACCAAACTGTGGAGTCGCCAAGGTGAGATTGAAAGCCTTCTGATGAGTGTGCTCACCTCTACACCCAATCGGATCTTTTAAATCTGCAGAAGGACCAGGGCCCTGTCCCTTCGTGGAGTCGCCATGTGAGAGGAAGAATCTACAATGTAATCTCCCACAAATGTCAATGAAGCATAGTCTTCAAAATTCGGGAATCGGAATTTGTCCCCGGCAGTGGCGCCAAAATGTTGTCGCCCGAAACTGGCACGCGGGTCTTAAAAGCCCAAATTGTGGGCGCGCCGGCTCGGCGACAACCTCTCTCTCGAGAGGCCAATGTCACCACACCTTCTCTCTCCTTGCTTCAGGCTGGCTCTTCTCCAGCTCTAGGGGGGTTTCCCTAAGTTAGGATCACTAAGGCAGGTGCAGCTGAGGGCAGGGTGATCTAAAGAGGCTGCCTTAGAGAAACTTGGGTAGCAGAAAGGAGAATAAGTCGAATTGATGGGCAGGAATGGAAGGGAGGATTAGTCCTCGAGGGAAAGGCCAGTGTCGGTATCAGAAGGGTGAATGGAGTCAGAAGGGGACTCAGAAAGGCTTTGCGTTTTGCAGAAGGGAGATCAGGCTGGTTCGTTCCATAATCAGAAGCCAGGAGAATGGAAGTATAACTGACTACTTTCCATTACTCACAGACCTCCAAGAACATAACGGCGACAAGCAACTTGGCAGCCGCAAATGCTTGCCCAATGTGCTAGATTGTTAGCCCTCTATGCCGGCTTAGTCTACAACTCATTAAAACACAAGATTACCACAGAGAAACCCAACATGTCCAAAAAACTCTACATGATTTTTCCTATTAGGTTCTGGGGAAAAATCCTTCTAGCCAAAAAGTCCCCCTTTTACAGTGAAAGAGCCTTGCTCTTTTTATAGGCTCCAAAAGCCATCCTAGAGCTAAAAGAAATGACTAATATAAAATAAAAAATAAAAAATAAAAAGAAAGATAGTGAATCCTCGATCCACTTTTTTCTCTAATGGATTTATTGACCAAATTTTAATATTAAAAATAAAAGAAAAAGCCTCTTAACCAATTAACAAAAACTCCTAGTGTTAACAATACAATGAAGGCAAAAATGCCCATATGAGAATCAACGCTCAAACACCTGTCATTTTTTATCTTCCACCCGACTGCTAAATGGCCACATCTCATGGTTTTAACAAATTGCGTTTCAAAAAACCGGCTCACCCCAAATCATAGTCGATTGCCACAGGACGGGTTCAAGGCAGAGATTTCGGGTTCCAAAGCTCAAATATCGGCGAATCGGCTGCGAGGTAGACGCTCTGTGACTCGGCCTGAGATAAAATGACGCCCCCAATAAGGAACCGAACCCTCTCTTGAAACTCTGCTCGACTGCCAAAGGAAACTGTCGAGCTATGCCACATGAAAAAGAAGTGTCCAGTTTAGACTTACGACCCCACTTAGCAACTCGCGAATCGCGAATCGCTTTGTAATTCGCTGAGTACCGATCTTTGAAAACTCAATATCAATCACCTCTCTAACCTCTTGCTGTTCATGAATGCTGACATTGGAGAGAACGAGGCTTTACAAGAATAAGTTTTGATCGAGCGACTAGATCTGAGAATGATAGAGAAATGGGATAATTGGGCTGTCAGATGCTGCCGGCAACTATGTTTTATCGAAAGATTGCAGTTGATGCACAGGGACGCCAATATCCACCCGATTCCCGGTGCTTATGCAAATCAGTTAGACTCTCGGTCCAACTGAAAATGACGCAAAAAAAAAAAAAAACACGTGAAGAATTCCACGTTTTCCACGCAAGCTGAGGAGTCGGCTGTTAGTCCCTGGAATCCCATGACTCGGCTTTCAAAGACTCTATCAGTGAAATTTCTCCTATCAAAACACTTGCCGACTGCCAAGATGGGCAATACTTCGAAGAACAGGACCAAGGCTGCTGAAAAGCAATGAAAGAGAGGCGGGTGAGCCAGCACGTATCATTTTTTCCATGAAGATGCTTATTGCTGACTGTGATTGTGCTGCCGAATTGGGCTGCAAATGTGGAGTGTGTTAATCTTCAAGCTGTTTCAGGCCTTTCGGTACTTCATGAATGATGTACCTCCTTTCTATAGGAACTCTCTAGGATTGGGAGATTCTCTCTTTTGAAATTCTTAAGGGTAGCACTACGAGCTTCTAACGCAGAAGCAATGATCACTTGCTCGTCTTCTCTTCTTACACCAGATGGCAGCACCTAGCAGACATTGTGCTCTCTGTTAAGGCTATCCCTAATGAAGATAAGGAGTTAGCTAGCTTGTTGACTGATTATCAAGATATGGCAGGTTTTATTCATGTCCAGAAGATGGCGTAATACACAGGTTCCTACTACTTTGGAAGCAAACACGTATTCTCTGAAGCTGCTACATAGTTGTGGAGTGAGAACTTCTTTGGTGTTTGGCTGCCAAGATGATTATTCCCCCATTTGCATCCTTTACTTAGGCTTATATTTGCGTCCTAAAACTCCGACATTTTGGTTCATTTGTGTTCTGTGAACTCACCTTGATCATTGCTCTTTAGCCCTGTTTAAGATTCCTGATCTCCTGATGCAAGGTAAGGAAAGCAACTGGGGAAAGGTCGCTCTGTTAGATAGGATTGTTGACTACATCAATACCACAAACTTCTTGTCATAAACATGACTGTCTTGTAACAAATTTTGGCACAAGGTAAGACAATAGTGGTTTTAACCATATGAAAATACTTATGACCATGTCATTTGGTATACTTGAGGCCGTCGATAATTTCTTTTTTCAAAGAACACCAAATCACTGCCCATTATAAAACCATAGCGTTGATCCTTTGCAAATGTTTTCATTTGGTTGTTCCATTAGCAAACCAGAAAAATAAATTGGGCATACGTGACCCGACTCTTTCATCACCTGTATTACTCAGTTAGACCTCCAGGGCTAATCACCAAAACTATGATGATTTGACCCTTGATTTTGCTGACCGGTGGCCTGTTTGTTTGTGTGTGATCAATCCCAGACCCTGTAAGATCCAATGCAGTGGCCTTAGAACCCTCTGGAAAGGCAACTGTCAATAATTCTTTCAGTTCAGTTGTAACCAATAGGTTTGCTAACCGATGCGTCATAGATGGTAGCAGAGAAACTGCACTGGAATCTATAAGTGACAAACCTGTTGTCACCTATGTCAGAGTTCAAAAACAAAAACCCACGCATTATTGTAGCTGAAACTTTAAAGGACTGATCGCAAGATCAAAATGTGTTGATGTATTCTGAGGGGTAACAGGTTCTTCATTCATTGTATAAATAGAGGCTCCTTTAGCTCTATTCGGATGGAGAATTTGTGCAAGTACACTCTGGAAAAATTTGTAATATCTTTTGAATTTGAATAAAGCAAGAAGACTTCGAAGGTCCATGTGGGAGTTATTTGTGTGCCATGCTTCATCTTGTTCAAGGTGATACCATTCTTAGTTCATTTCTTTTGATTCTTAAGTATATGATCTTGTGATTAGAAGGCTAACAATCTAGCACAATATTATTTGATCTATGCTTTTCTCTGAAGTTTTGTGGCTTTTAGGTATTCTCCCAAACACAAGAACTCTTGTTTGGTTTATGCATTCATTCTCTAGGTGCCTAAGAGAGTCTTCCACTTTAAGAAATCGAGAAATGAAGGGTTTGCTTGCCTCATCCATCAAACTACAAACTTCAAAAAATCTCTTGGTTACATTGGTTACTACAAAGCGGATCTACAATTTTTACAGGTTTTATCCTATCGATTTGCTTTTCAAGTATTGCAAGTATTCTCAATTTATTCACATTTCTAGATCTTGCATTATGATTGGCTAAAGTAGATCAGAGATCCATACTTTGATCTACTTGTTGGGTTTAGATCTACTTTTTTTAAATCTTTAACTTTTGCTAGATCTAAGATCCTTGTCTCATTTCAAATTTGTAAATCCATCATTCTTTTGTTTGCAGAACTTTTGTCTTGAGAAGTACTTTGAGGTTTGTCTCCAATTGCTGGATTGTTTTGCGTGCCACTTCTCTTTGCTCGCTATCTCTTGCATATTTTCAGCTAGCTGGAAATTTCAAGACTAGTGCTTAAAAGTGAATATTTTGACTTCTTTTTGCCTTGGAAAATGTGCACGAATTTTCTCGAAAAACGTGTAAATTTTCCACTTTTAGGCTTGCTGGTTTTTATCTGTTTTCATTATTTTTCAGTTCTGGAAATTCTTTTAAAAAATCAGAAATTTTTCGAAAATTTTCCAAAAAATTATTTGTTCGAGTTTTTTGTACATTTTCTCGAAGAACGTGCAAATTTAAGCTTGCTGTTTTTTTGTTGATTTTTTGACCTTTTTTTGCTATTTTTCAATTCTGGAAATTAGCCTAAAAATTAGAAAAAATCTTTAAGTTTTCTTTCTCAAAAAATTTCAAGTCATTTCATTGAAAAACGTGCATTTTGAACCATAAAAGACAAGCTTTTCCTCTCATTTCCAAGGTCCGATTTTTTGGTTTTGTTTTACTGTTTTGGGCTTTTGTTTATCTCATTAACCACTCGGCATCTTGTGCAGTTTCATCTTTCCGAGTCATAAGTTAAAATTTGGTTTTGCTAACACTCTTACTAGCTGTTGTTTAGAGCTCTTACTTATAGGTGAACGAAGAGCAAAATCGAGCAAAGAAAGAGCAAGCAAAGTTAGATCCAAAAGATTTAGAGCTAAAACGAAGAACCATACCAAGAAGAGGATCCAATCTCAAAAAATCCTTCTCCTTTGTACAAGTCATAATAAGGCTCCAAGTTCTCTTGATTAGTCACTTTCTTCATTTTCAAAGGGCTAAATGCCCTCATCTTGTACAGGATTAATGAAATAAGGCTAAGTGGGATAAAGCCTCCCACACTGTGTGTTTTCCTTCCCCCATTTGGGGAAGAGCCTTGTGTTGTCCTTTCGTTTGGTTATTACCATGCTTAGAGTAGTTTCATTTCATGCTTAGAACACTAGTTGCTAGTTTAGCTTATTTTTACTAAGTTAGTTTCTTTCAAGTCATTGTTATCAATCTTTTTGAGCTATCATTTGGTTTCCACATTTACAATCTGCTTGTCTTTTAAAAAGAAACCAAAGTCTCTTCATCTTGCAATAACCCAAGTCAAGAGCACTCTCTGTCGGAGAGCATTCCCACAGCATTATCCTTGCATCAAGCATATAGATTAATTAAAGTCTCTTGAACTTCTGTCATAAGACAAAGTCAATAGCACTCTCTGTCGGAGAGTTGAACTATGTGCCCATAATAATAAAATCTTTCCAACTCACTTTTCCCCACTTAAAATTTACCTCGTTGCTATCCCTCACCTAGTATGCTCTGCCGACCCTGAAAAGTTGGACTTGTACTCAAAACGGTGATCAGATTTGTTAATCTTGCAAGTGATAACGTAATAAAACTTTCACCCCATAACCAACGCACCGTCGTTGTCTCGATAAATACTCAGGTAGTGGGCAAATTCCAAGTGTGGGCGTCGGGCAACCCAATCTGGACACTCGCTGGTTGAATTCTCTGAACACCTAGCTTGTGATTCCAGACAGGTCCATCATGTCTTTGAATGGAGCCATTGAAAGTATTTCCGGTTAGGTTTCCTAGACACCTCAAGCAAGATCATCTTTAAAATCCTTAAAATTTACCAAGAGCACTCGCACAATCTAACATTCACTGGTTTAATTTCTAGACGTGTGTTTAATTCTCTGGTGCATTTCAGCTTCATTGACTCCATAAGGAACTGGTCCTTGTTTTAGTTTGCATAATTATATTATCTGATCAATTGTCTATGGTTTATTATAATTGCTATCATTGAATGCTTAATTAAAGTCTAGAATTCAAACTCATCTTTTAATCACTTGTTGCAACGTGGATTGCTCTTTGATTTTGTGTCACATTTATAACAAGTATAACACCTTCAAATCATAATAACTCCTAAACAACACCCATTCACATCCACAACCTTTAAGAACACTTTAAACAACATAAGAGCCATAGAAACTTTTTTTGTAGCGACTACCCCCCTTGGCTTCGTTAGGAGTTAGCCTAAACGGAGGAGCTAGGAGTAGGTGACAGTACCTAGCTTTGTGCTTGCCCCCAAGGTCACACCTCTCACACTTTTTCAAGTGAGGAGACAACTTTCAATTGATTTCTGCTGCTGGTGTGCAATCGGCAGATGACAACTCCCATATTGTAGATGCAAATGAAGTGGGGAAATATAGGCAGCCTGAAAGCATGTTTATGGCAATGAAAGACTCCAACTCATCTTCGGAAGAAAATCAAATAATTGAACTTGCCAAGATGTTTAACCTGGAAATGCTTGGAGGTGAATGCTCAGAGGAATTAGAGGAATTAAGAAGAAATGAGAACCAACGTCAAGGTCACGAGCAAAACGATGCAATAAATCCTACAATTGAAGTTGATGATATTGATAATGCTAGTCATATTGGAAGAATCCCTCGTAGAGTGAATGAATGGTTTGCTTTAATTGACCGTAATAGAGAAAGAGGAAGCCAAGGACTTGAACCTATTTACCCATGGGCAAACCATCCTGAGTTAGCCAGTGTAGCAGATGCTGATGATGAAGTCAGTAGCACCCATGTTTCTGATGTTGCTGGGTCATTATCTCATTTATCTTTGGAAGATGGTAACCTAATTCAAGTCCATGATAACTCTCTGAGTTGGAAAGAGGATGCCTTAATAAACGATACACCTGAAGGAGATTTTAATCTTAACAATCTTCCTATATTTCAGACCCCTTCAGCCACACCAAATAATGCCTTATCAGCCTATCCTCTCATCCCTAATTTTCTCATGCCGCCTGAGTCATCCAATCTTCACAGTCATGATCTATCTCACATTCCTAGTTCTTTTGCATCACAGCCTGGAGTAGAACCAACCGGGATAGAAGGTATGCATCTTCACGTTCCTACAAGAGAAGGCCCTAGCCATAACACTGCTGTGTCCCACATACCTTGTCCTTTGGAAGAAAATAGAAGCTTCTGGATTGTAGGAGAAACTGTTAAACATATAATGTCTCCTCATGAAGAAAGGCCTAATGCACCTGTCCAACAGACAAGAAGAGAGATTAGAGAGATTTTAGTTGGTAGTGTAGCCATTCCCATTGATGGTGGTCCACCTAGATTTGATGCAGTTCCTCCCAGAAGGAGATCAAGGATTATCACCCCGCAACCGAGAAGTCTTGTTGATATCCATCCCATGCCTATACATAACATTGAAGTGGTTCTCGAATCAGTAAATAGGAATAGGTTTCCCACCGGAGGCCAAGTCCTTATCCAGAACCACTTACTATATTTTCGATCAGGGCAAGCTAATGACATTTAGGTTGGACCTTTTCCGTTGAGTGTTGTGTGGGTGAAAAGAAAATATGCTTTCTTGTTACTAGTACTGGACGACAGATCCTACTTCCTGTCAAGCAGAGGTACTTGAGGGGATACATTCCCGACCTCACTTAGCCTTCAGTCTTTTCTTGCTTGGTTGGAGTAGAGTAGGTAGGACATGAATAAGCTTTTCACGGCAGTAGTATAGAATCTTGCATTTTCACCTGAAGCTCACGTTTGAAGCTCTTAGTATAGTTTTGATTTCTATTATCCTGCAAAATAAAAAATCAAACTTTTATTGAAAGTTATGGTTATAGATTAAATTTATTTTCTGCTTTTCGGTTTCATGCGTTTTTTATTTCAGTATTTTATATAATATCCACATATTGTTTTGACGACCGGTCTGTGAGTTTGGTACAGCTTTGGACATGCTGCAGGTAGTCGGTGACATTTTGGTAGCGGTTGCAGAGTTGGAATGATTGATCGAGGATGCGAGAAGCAAAGTACGAGGACCAGATATTCTAAGGTTCTCAAGTGCTCTTTTCAATAGAGCACTTGTTCCAACTGGAGCCAGAGGGCGACAAAACTTGCCTTTGGTGAGTTGGATTGTATGCCTAAATCATTCTGGTCAGTTGTCCCGATGTTTGGCACTGTGCAGAACTCCCCCTAGTCACTTGAGATGTTGTTGGCTAAAACAGAAAGCTCATGTACTACTTGTATTGGAAATGTTTATATATGCGCCCATGGAAAATGTAAACTCTAAAATGTGTTTCTTAACATATACAAGCAAAGGGCAAGAACAATGAAATGCTAAAATACTTTGTGAAGGGTATAAGAAAATGTCCCAAAATCAATGGTTAAATATATGCTATATCCAAATATTGTTGACCTTTTAAATTTGAATATGTCCTTGATGAAAGCTGCAGTTAGCTGTGCTTTTAAGCACTGATGAAGTCCCCAAAAAGGTCATATAGGCCAAAAAGGCCGTGTTAATAAAATTGATGGCCCTCATGAACCTGGATCAAATTTGATGTAGACATGATGCCTAAGTTGAATAAGCACTCTGTTACCGACTAGGCTGCACCTAGTTGGACTTTCAATGAGCCGCCAGTGATAAACAAGATACTTGTTCATATTCAGAGTTCAGAGGTCGTTTTATTTTTTGTAACGCATGTTCATACCCCCTTGGGGAAATTGTAAAAAATGTCCTAGCATTTAATTTTTTATAAAAGGCTTGGCTTCCCAAACTTAAGCATCAAGCCGACTAGCCTAGAGTGTTTTTTCCCTTGGTTATTATTGGTTGTTGAACAAACGACTAATAATTTCTGAGTTTTTCACTCACACCTCCAAAGCTGGGGTAGTCATCTTGGTGTTGCGGCCTAGGGAGGTTATTAGAGCCTTTGTGTCGGTGTTTTTCACTATGCTAGGCATTCGAATTGAGTTGTATGGACATGTACTAGGTCCCCCTAGAGTTTCGTCCATTTCCGCAAAAAATATTTTTTTTTTCGTTTTTTAAGCCATTTTTTAATGGTTTAATTAAAAAACTTCAGATTGTAACAAAAGTCAGATACAGAGTCCGTTTCTGACGTGGATACACTCATTTTCACATCCGGAGCGTCCACTTTACCCATGGGACCACTTTCTACATCGGTCGGGCAGTCGGAGCACCCCGTGAGGCATTATTTGGGCTAAAAGTGCATAAAATAGCATTTTAATGCTAAATTTGGACAAATTGGCACTAAAGTCAAAATAGAAAAAAAGTCAAAATCAATTTAAAAACTGATTTGAGTGACATGGCAAAGGTCCCATGTGACTAGCGACTCATACCTCCACTCATTTGAAGACAAAGTTTGGTTATAAAGTAAGTGGTAGTGAATAAATGTGGAGAGGTGACGTCAACCTCAAATGTAGTCACGCTAATTGTGAGCATGGTTGCGCTAGCCAAGGAGTGGCCCCCATCATTTAAACATAACCTTGGTTTATAAAATAATACCAATCATTGTTTATTATTTTATGAAGGTGAGCGAATGGGTATTGGAGGGTGACGTCAAACAATAAATTAACTCGCCAGATTTCCTCACGTCATGGTTGGTCAAGCTAAGGAATTGGCGTTTTGTGTTGGATTGACTAAGGAGCTAACGAATCACCAAAACAAGCCATGTGTTCTCTCCGTATTGATGATTTACGATTTGGCTCATATGGAAAATAGACCAAAGTATCACCCCAGGCCCACGCGAATGTATTAGCATTTAAGGGTAGATTGGGATGTGGCGTGATTAAGCATGGCTTTGATGCATGTGGCATTCTAGGAGCGAGTTGGTAAGATCTTGTTGAGTACGCACCTCTTCATGGGAGAGGTGGCGTATCCTTCATGCAATCGAATCCATCCAAGTGACTAGCACTTTGAGTCCCACCTCAAGTTGACGTTGGATTATTCCACAATCAACTCCACCACTGGAGCTCTACTCCAGGTATTGGTGAGGCCCCCCTGGGTCTCCCTTTTCTTATATAAGCTGGTCTCTTCTCCTTTGTTGAGAGAGATCAAAAGGTGGAACCTCTGCTTGTAATATTGTAATAGTTTTCTTGAAGTGTTGTGAATAACAGGCTTTGGAGGCAATTTCTGTGTGGGATCTATGGATGTTTGGATAGAGTTTACTCTACATTTGTGAGGTAACCTGTATTTGTTTTCATGCTTGCATATGTTTGGGATTAACTTGCTTTCGGAAGGAAATGGTATTTTTGTAGAGATAAAAGGTAATTCTTGTTAGGTTACTCTTTTATTGCAAGTCGAGGAAGACTATTTGATATATGTATGATTTCATGCTTGGATCTACATTGTTGTTGTAGTCTCTTTGCTAGTGTTGATAATCTTTTGCAGGAAGCTAATGTTGATAATCTTTTGCAGGAAGCTAATGTTTGAGTATTTTTTAATCCCCATTTGCTAGTGTTGATAATCTTTTGAAGGAAGCTAATGTTGGAGTATTGATGAGCGAATGTGCTCTACCTTTCCTTCAGTAAAATTTGAAAATAAGCTCTGTCCCTCTGATCTCACCAAGGAAGCTTTTTCTGTTCTTTATTTCTTGCTCTACTCTGGGTTCTTTGAATTTTGATCTACAAATTTCTTAAAATTTTCTTTCGGTTTCAAACGTTTCCACATTAGATCTAGCATCTAAAGTCATATCAAAGGTAGATCTGATGTCTAAAAGTTTATATTTCTAGTCTGCTTCAAAGGTACATTTAAAATTTTAGATCTAGTTACTTTTCCCTTTTTTTCCGCAAGTTTAAAAATTTTGAAAATTAAAAAAGCTTGTTGAAAGAGTTTCTATGCATTTTAAAGTTTGATCTAGCATTTTGTGCTTAAGATTTGCTTGCCATTCTCCTCAAGCGGCAAGCAAAGATCCTAAGAAGGCAAGCTTTCTAGCTTACCTCACTTAGTTGTTTCCTTGTTTTTGTAATCAGTTGTTACTTAGATTTTTTTGTAAATTTTTGCATGCTGCCCAAAGACACTTCCAAAGTGTTTTTGGGCATCTTTCACTGACATATGCTTGCTGGTTTTTAGCAGGCCCATCAAAAAAGAGAAGGAAACTCTACCCGAAATTAGCTTTTTCGAACATCCGGAGCTCCCAGGAGGCTTTCCCCTTAGCTGGGCCTATTTCCTTTGCATGTTGTAAGCCTTTGGATCCCAGATAACAAGGACCAAAGAGCATTTAGCATTTTCTGCTGAAGCATTGTAACCGATTAATAAAAACAAGTTTGAGTAGGCTCAGTAGAGCTTGGTCCCCATCCCCCTTGGGGGATTTGTGTCGGTGTCCTTTTTTGTTTTCTTATATGCTGGTAGCATAGTTGTCTTTCTTTATCATTTCATGCTTTGTTGAAGTTGTGCAAAAGTAACCTGAATACTTACCCACTGCGCTATACCGAAGTACCATAAGGGAAAAGATTTGAGCAGTGTAGTAATTAAAAAACAAAAACAATTTTGTTATGCACTGCTAAGTTAAAATAAACCCCCTCGCTTTCCCGAGTACAGGTTCGTGGATAAGGGCTTGCTCGAGTACTGAATCTGGAAAGAGACTCCCGGGTTTTATCTTTTTTCTAAATCAGAAAACTTGTTCTAATTAAAATAAACCAAGACTCCTTCCCCGTATGCTGTACACCGCTGCAGCTTGTTTGATCAGTTGGATGTATCAGAAAGGGATACGAGTTACTAGATCTAATAGGAAAATCCACACAAGTAATTTTCTTGAGAACTCGGGAGGTTGCAAAGGGTAATCACTACAGAGTCAGGGGGCTACTCTAAGCAGGTCTATCCTCGCCCTGTTGGACACTTGGTATTACTGCTTTAGCACTCAGTTCGAAGGGACTTGACTTGTTGGGCGAAATCCACAATTTACCCATTCCTTAATCAATTCATTTAATAATTTAAAATTTACCAACCGAGACACTGCAGTACTTTCACTGAGACTACACTAGCAACCCACATTTGCAAGCACTCTTTTCATTTTGGCACTGGTCTATTCTGTTCCTTTTTGCATAAGTTAATCTCGCAATGCGTCATTGAATTTTGTGTATCTAATTTGAGTTAAGGTGTTGCTAAGGTTAAATTTTGTTGGCGGTAATTGGTAATTTCTTAAATTCATCCGTTCCATATTAAAACTCCTAGAATTAATTATTTCTCTCGTAGAGTAAAAACCTTAGATTTTACTTTTCATTAGGGTCCAACCCCCTTGGCTTCGCTAGGAGTTGGCCTAGACGGAGGAGCTGAGTATCAGGTGACAGCACTTGGCTCGAGCTTTGCCCCCAAGGTCGCACCCAGTGGCTTGAAGATTTCTGCCACGTTAACCGAGGTGCGAATTAGGCGGCAACACACTCTCTGAACAACTCAACCATTTGTAAGGCATTGCCATTCCCTGTGTTGTTGTTTGTCTGGCATGTGGTTATAGTGAGTATTCCCTTCCCATATCCAAAGTGTCATGATGTTAAGTTGGTAGTCATCCTTTACCCTAGCCTTGCCAATTTCAGCGTTCACCCTTCACTAGCAAATTGACTACAACTATGAAGTGAGTATAGTCCTGAAAGTCTGGTATGAGTAAATAATAAATAGAACCCTATATATGTATTTGGTTGATGCACCGCCAGTGAGGTGACTGCTACTTGTTATGAATGTTACTTAAATGATTTGTAGAGCATGTCTTAGCCTTGTAACACTTGTAGCAGATGGATGATAGCTTGAGTTATATTATTGGTATCTGGTCTTTTATAGGTGATTATATTGTCTATTGGATATTGTTGATGATCAGGCAGAGACTTGGTAGGGGTATGAGTATGCACCCTAGATGGATTTGGACTCTCTGAATCTAGTGAGATAGCTTATTTTTCAGTTCTGGGCACTTGCAGAGATGATTAGGCTCATTTTACCTTTTTGATGCAATTTTGCTTCACAGGATGATGTGTCTGAGCAAGGAGATGTTGTATTGGGATCTCCTAGGGCGCTGTATGGGGCATAGGGGGTGCATCCACTTGATTGTACCATAGTACCCCCATCCCAGAGAGCATGGTGGGATTAGTTTGACATTGTAGGCACCCTAAGAGGCTGTTTTGGTAGGTTCACGTTTCTCGAGGCAGATTAAAAAATGATTAAATGGCTATTGAAGGAATCGATTTGGGCTACTGAGGCATGGAAATGACATGGGACGAGTCTCGATGATGAGTGTGATGTCCTTCGCACCTTCTCCAGCAGTTGCAACACCTGATTCGGCCCACACCTATTTTTTTGGGCATTTTATATTATTTTCTGGAGCTTTTGGGAGGCTCACGATTTCCTTTAGGAGGCACAAAGTCAAAAAATTAGAATAGTATATTATTTTATTGTGCCATGGGGTACCCATAGGGAATATTTTTTGGATCTGCTTTGCATTGAATGTTCTTCGGTGGTGATTGGAAAGTCTCTTGCTTCCTAGCATTTGAAATATTGTGTGAGATCTATATATTTTTTCGGGATCATTGTGTTGTCTACAGGAGGGCGTTTTCAACTGGAGCGTTTTTGCAGTGGGACCTCAACTCGCTCGAATTGTTTTCGTCTTGTATCTGGGGGTTTTCATTAGCTTCATTGTGATCTATGATTACATCTTGGTACTTTTCTGTAGATCTAGATTTTTCTTTCGTGGTACAGCAAATCTGATATCGTTGACGTTTGCTTGTGTAGGATAGGGGGCACATTAGTCACTTGGAGCATAACGTTGGCCCTAGAACTCACTCGGATCTTCCAGAATTGATCGGGATGGCGGGGATCATCATCATCAAGGCATCTACAACCATTTCCAGGTAAGATCTACATGTCAGTCTCTTCTCTTCCAGATCTCAATCCATTGTACTTGTTTTTCTTCATTTTTTTTGAAAAACTCCTAAATAATAAAAATCCAAAAAAATACTTAATCAGGGAACCGCTCGATCATTGGACAAACCATTGCTGGGTTTTGTAGATTGGGCACCCCTCTCGCCAGATCCTCCTCAACACTGTCCAAATTGTGACTGGTTTTCCCTAGATCTGACTTTTTGCTGCTCAAACCCCAACGCCCCTACTGAAATTTTGACTTTTCCATATTTGATTTTTTCTGGAAAATAATCACTTGGGTTTGTAGATCAGGCCTCCCTCACTCCAGAACACCCCCAACGCTGAGCTAGTTCTTGCCTGTAGCCCTAGATCTGAAAAACGAACTTTCAACATACTAGCTTCCCTCATCAGGTTTTGACTTTCCAGATCTAATTTTTTCTGAAATTTTATGACTTGGGTTTGTAGATCAGGCCATTCTGATCTCATCTCTCCTCCAACGCTGAGCTGATAGTCTCCTGGTTGTCCTAGATCTGCAGATCTGCCTTTCCAAACCCTAGCGCTAGCCCTTCTCTGCTGGTTTCTCTGTAAACTGAATCCTTCGGGCCAAACACTTTTTTGGGTCCATAGATCGGGGCATATCCCAGGCGGGTTCACTTTAACGTTATGCAGATATTGACTCCATTTCCCAAGGCCCAACATGCATTGATCTCCAAGCCTAGCGCTAGCTCTCTTTTGACCTCTTTCCCTTGAAAGTTGACTGCTCCTTGATGACTCAGGTAATCTGACATTGTCATATCTCTCATTGAGTCTATCCCTTTGGTACTAGACAGTCCCAACTCTGTCCTTACTCACCCTGCCTCGGTTACGTTTCCCAAGGCAGCGGTTATCTTCATCAGTTGCTAGTACCTCAACCCTAGATCTAATATTACCCTGATAGGTCACTTGTATTCCACTTTGGATCAATCCTCATATGACTGAAGCCCTAGTCCACTTAGTATCATCTTCCATAGATCTAGAGTTTCCAATTACCTTACACCTTACGTACCTCAAGCCATATTTGATCTGGTGTCTAGGTTTGATCTCTCCTGTCGGGAGTAGATATGGGTCTCCCCTGTTGTTATCTTGGACTTAGGTAACATAAAGCGAAGACTGCCTTGATTGGCATGACAACCATCCATTTGGGAGTCTAGGCAGTCTTGGTTCCACCTCCTTAGTTGCTTGTCCCTCTATCGTTTATCCGGATCTATCTCACATAGGCAATTACAAGGTTGGTGATGACACTACTTATTTAGCATATCAGATAATTTAGATTTAGAAGTACTTAAAAACAATCATCTTTTGCTGAGTCTAAAGTTGTCATTTAGGCGCTTTTAAAACTAGTAAATGTTTTCAATTTTTTGCAAGTACTAAAATTAGTTTTAGTTTTTATCATTTATTCATTCATTCCATCATATTCTAATAATTTAACTTGCCTTTTTTTAGCAAGTCCAATGAAAAAGAGGAGGAAGCTATGCTCAGAATCCAAGTTTTGGGTTTACCGAGATATAAATAAACCCTCAGTTTTCCCTTCTTCTTCATTCCCCTTCACTCCATAAAGTTGTATAAATCTTTAGACCTGTTTTATGGGGTCTAAGACATATTTTAATTTCTTTTTTCTTATATTGTAATCATAAGTAATAAAGAAAGCAAGTGGGCTACAGTGTGCATACCGTCCACACTTCATTTCCCCTTGGGGATTCATATTGTCTCTTTCGTCGCTTGAATTTTTTTAACAGTCACACACGCACACAATCCGCTTTCTTTGAAGGCTATTTTAGTCAGTTGTTTCTTTTCATTTTCATCTTTTAAATTGTTTAAATAATTTTGTTCCCTCGCTCATTGCCACGAAGTATGTTCTCTTCACCAACCAAAGGCTTCTTGCCGATTATTGGTGGATGATCAGAAAGTGACACATAGATTGTGGATTCTTTTAAGCTTTAGTTTTTATTTTGCTGCCCCAATATTTTTGCTTTAGTATACATTTGGAACAAACATTTTGCCATTCCGGTGTATGCTCTTGCCCATCGTAGGTTCGCTCTGAGCTTTGGGATAACCAAAAGCAGGAATGCGTGCTGATCAATTTACACATCAAAATAATTAATTCACAATAATAAAATCAACAACCTTCTAAACATTGTGAAAATTTGACACAATGCCTTTTGACATTGTTGGGCAAATTTCTCAAAGGAAGCAGGAACTACTGAATAGTGGCCTCGAGGTACAGTTAGGCTACACCCTTGTTGGTGTAGTGTTGAACACCTTCTCAGAGACTTCGATTCAGCCCACATTTCTGAGTGAGGAACCGATTTTGTCATCTCTCTAGACATATTCTCAGTACTTCATAAGTATATCGATAATCCCCCTTCCCTTAAATCAACTCATCTTTAATAATTAAAACTGACCAAGACACAGTGCAAAACATTTCCTTTTCAGCAGCATTTTTTGATTCCATTTGGCATTGATCTGAGTACATAACAATCTTATTTTTATCTGATTATCAGTTTTGTCAATCTTTATATACTCATGTTATATGCTATTGAATGTTTAAACAATTTTGCATCAGTCTTGTGACAAAATTATTTACCAAAAAAACTCCTAAAAACAACTTAATTTCGTCATTAACAACTAAAATATAAAGAGCCTTAGTTGAACTCTTTCTTAGGGACCACCCCCCTTGGCCTCGTTAGGAGTTTGGCCTAAATGGAGGAGTCAAGATCAAGTGACAATTCTTGACTTGAGACTTGCCCCCAAGGACACACCTAGCAGCTTGAAGATTTCTGTTGCGCTTAACCCCCAGGTGTGTGAAAGGCAGCAAAATGGCCTTTAGAGTTGGAATAAATGTCTGAATTGTCTTGGAATGGATATGTGATGTTGCTAGGTGTTAGTAATCATTCCTAGCCCTTGGATCAGATGTTGTAATAGTTATTGAATTTATTTTAATTGATTGGTAATTAAAGAGACTTTATCGTGATTAAATCTGGAAAAATAATTTAATATTTGTTTGACTAATCCGCTTGTCTAAAAATATCTAGTTAGCCTTGGAGAGCTAATGCGATGTCCCTCAGACCCTTTGATAGCCCCGGGGGACATTAACTACAAGATTTATGATAACAGGTAGTGCTAGGGAAGATGTGTGCATCCATAAATGACCCATGAGTATCAAGATCATAAACAACTATAGATAGTCTATCTAGATCACATTACTAATAATAGGGATATGAACTGGATGATGATGTGTATAAACATGATGTAACAACACCAAAGTATAAAACATATTTATTGATTGATGAATCATGCTGATCCAGTTTAGTATTATTTATTTATACAAATGCATGCAAATGGTGTGAGTATTCGTAAAGAGCCAACTATTTTTAATACCTTCTGTTATTACTAGTAGTATTTATTAATTTCTTTTACTTTGTTGTGACTTGGCTTTATATTATTACATTGCATTTTTATATCAGTATGATTTAGAATATTATGTTAACCCTAGAATTTCTAATACTAGACTGTACACTGAAGAGGTTTCACACAAAAAATTCAGCTGATGATTATTTCCTTTTTAGTGATTATTGCATAGTAGCTGTACTATCTAGTATCATGCTGATTTTCTTACATTCACTAAACTCTTAGAATGACTACTATTATTTAGCGATTACAACTTTATTCATGTTGCTAATTACATTGTTTTGCACATTGTAGGCTCCTTGGCCACATATACAACAGTTGGCAAAAGTTACCTTGGAGATGGGGAAAGTACTTGTTCCTAGATTATCTGTATATCCAATTTATGTCCAACATGCAGAAATGTGGTTGGTGTGTTCTCTATTTCTACCTTATTCTTGAAGCATGGAGCATCTGTGAAACTGTAAATGAATGTTATTACATCTTATAATTTTTCTGGATATTATCTTGATTTTATTAGAGTTTGAAGGGGTTTTGCAAGTAATGCAGGTCATTTAAATATCTCCCTAGATATTTCCATTGCTGATATTTCTATTAGTGAATATTTTGACTATAGATTAAGTATTACGATATCTTTCAAGTTTCAACTGATAGTGTAGATATCTCCATTGTTACTATATCTTTCTAAATCTGGTTCCATAGCTGCGCTGATTTTTCTTTTCCACCACTTTCCTAATTGGGATCATCAGATCCTCTCAAAATCCTATTAGAATCTGTGCCATGGATAGAAATTACGAGGGGGATGAGTCAATGGGCTCGTGGCCTCAATGTATGTAATTTTTTAATGTTGATTACGTAACGTGTGTGACTTAAACGTTTATTTAAAAGATTATGTGGAACATTAGTCACAAATTTGTTTGAAATGATTCCTATGTTTTGTGTGTCCATTTTATACGTTGTCTAGCTCTACAAGATCATTGCTAATGGGATTTGAGTTTATATTTGTTATATGAAAAGCATATATATTATAAATCGGAGATTCACGGATGTGGCCATTGTCTTGTTATGGTGAAGTTACAAATAGTATGATACTTGAGTTATCATTGGACATGATGCTATTTTAGTTCCATTCTTATATCAATAATTAATGAATAGTTGAATTGTTAAAAGTTAAACTACAACTTGAGCATTAGTTATTCTAGTTGAAATTCCAAAATCCACTCTTATATTAACAATAAAAATTTAATAGTAACATTTTGTCAATCTTTAAAAGCTTCAAATTGTAAATATATTTAAGCATTTAGTCAATTGTAACATATCTGAACTGTATTGAATATTTATAGAATTCTGAATTCCATGTGAATTTATGTACAGGAAGTGCCAATACGGCTGAATCTAGTAGCAATATTCGAGTATGAATACAAATTTGAATTTGATTCAGTATATACAAAATATGGTAAAGAAAAAATACGGAAGTAGACATAAAATATGGAAGTAGACATCTCATAAATACAAAAACATGCATTTTTAGAATTTAAAAATATATGTAGTCATTCAAAATTTTAAAAATAATATTCATTCTTCAATGTAAGTAACATGCAATATATCTCAAATTTGAAGCATATGATATAAGAACAAATAAATGTTTTCAATGTTGATTAAGTAATAATTATTGACTTGATGGCGCCTTTCATGCACCTCGGGATTATTGACTTGTTTATTGGCTTGATGATGTGTTCGAAGTTGAAGGATGACATGTGTTCCTTGTGTCTTGGTATTGGCTCCTCCATACCTAGCTCCAAGCTCCTTCAAACCTAGCACGCCTACCTACATCACCTCACGTGTGCTCTGTTGTCCGCCGATTGCACACCAGCAACAAAAATCTTCCGAAAGCTGTCTCCTCACTTAGGAAAGTGGGAGAGGTGTGACCTTGGGGGCAAGCACAGAGCTAGGTACTGTCATCTACTCCTAGCTCCTTCGTTTAGGCTAACTCCTAACGAAACCAAGGGGGGTAGTCCCTAACAAAGAGTTTTCTAAGGCTCAATGTGGTTAAAGTGTTTTAATTAGTTGCGGATGCGGATGGGTGTTACTTAGGAGTTATTATGATTATAAGTGTTTATTTATTATGAGTATGATACTTAATCAAAAGCAATCCACGTTGCTAACAAGAGAGTAACAGAGAAACAATGATTCCAGACTTTAATAGTGCATTCAGAGAAAGAAATTATGATAAACCATAGACAATTGATCAAATAATATAATTATGCAAATTAAAAAAGGACCAGTGCCTTATGGAGTCAATGAAGCTGAAATGCGCCAGAGAATTAAACACAAGTCTAGAAATCAAACTAGTGAATTTTAGGTGATGCAAGTGCTCTTGGTAGGTTTTAAGGATTTTATGCGTTCTTGATTTAGGTGTCAATGAAGGTTTGTCAAACGCCGTGAGAATCTTCTAAGTTCACTCCGTTGAATACATATCGGGCCCGCCCATTATCCCAGGTTGGTATCGCGAAGATTGACCAGCTAGCTGAGAAGCTTAGATAGCAGGATTCCGGCGCCTCTACTAGGAAGTACTTTGGAAAATTCCCTACAACGCCAATGCGTTGGTTGCGGGGTGTTGAATTTTATTAAGTTATTCTTGCGGGGTTAAAGATTCGGTGCCGTTTCTAGGTATTTCGATCTGAGATCGGTCAGAGCATACTCCGGCAAGGAGAGGAGGGAGTTAATTAATTAAAGGGTTGTGTGTTGCAAGTTTTATTAAATTAGTTAATTAAAACTCTTTGACAGAGAGCACTCTTGACCTTGTTTTATGACAAAGGTTCAAGAGACTTATCTAATCTAAATGCCTAATGCAAGGATGTGCAAATCTAATGAATGCTCTCCGATAGAGAGTGCTCTTGACTTGTGTTACTGCAAGTTCAAGAGTCTTACTTAATTTGTTAAACTTGAATGAAAGAAATAAAAACAATAACAATCTAACTACCGAAGAGTCTCTTTCAGGCTTTTTAGGGCCCTAATTGGGAAAGCAAGGGTGTAAGTATACTAGAAGAAATATGCCACATTCAATTTAAATAATCAGAACAATATTTTTTAACTCAATTTCTATGAACAATAAATTAATCAAACATGCACTACTTGACTAAGATTTTGTAATTATCCTACACTATTCTACCATTAGCAATTAAAATGAAAAGCATGAAAGTGAGACGATACAGGCTTCCCCCAAATGGGGGAAGAAGGGTGTGGGAGCCGTAATCCCACTTGCTTTTTATTAATTTTACAATTATTTGAAGACTTGTTCTTTGCCTTTTCTTGGAAGAACAGGGAAAGAAAGGGATGGAAGAAGAGGGAAAATTGTCTTTTTGTTTTATTTGTTCTTTTTGCTTGCTCTCTTGCTTGCTTTTAGCCTTTGGGCTTTTCTCGATTCCTCCTGCAAATAAAAGCTTTAAACAGTTCAAACGTTATGCATTAGTTAAAACTTTAAAGACACTACTAACTATAAACTCGAAAAAGAGAGTAAAAACCAGCGGTGAAAAAAGAGGGAAGAGAGAAGAGAAAGGCCAAGAAAAGGGAGAGAGAAAAGGTGAAAAAGAGGGCTGTCCTACAGGTGAAAAAGAGAGCTGTTCAAAATGAAGAAAATGGCCAAAAACTAGGGCAAAAAGAGGCCAAAAACTAGGGCAAAAGAGGGTTGTCCAAAGTGAGGAAAAGGGGCTGCAAACTAAAGTGAAAAGAGGGCAGCGAAGAAGAAGAAGGAAAGGCAAGCCAAACAAGGCAATGGGAAGGAAGCCTAAGGGTTGAAAAAAGTAAACTAGGGCTTCCTAAGTGACCGGTAAGCAAAAGAACATTAACTTGTGGATGGAACCAAAGAGAGAGAGAGTTGTTCCAAGCTTCCTTTTCGAAGCAAAAGATGACGAACACTGTAGGTTCTGCAATTAAAAGTGTTAGATTCAAATGGTTGTTTTGAAGCATGGGATAGAAGCAGCTGAGCTCACACTCTTCTACAATCTGTGAAGCCTGAATCACATCAAAACTTAAAACAAGTAGTGAGATAAAATGTATGCTAGTATGTAAGGCAAATCAAATCAAGATCAACATTTTGTATAACTTACTACTCATGTCCATCAAAATATCGATTTACTTTGCATAAATAACCAAATTGAAGCTACAAATGGCTATTCTACTGTGCCAACCATGGCCTTCTTGAGCTAGCAAAATATTAAACCACATACAAGTATTTAAATGAGATGAGTTAGAGACAATATCACCTTAACGATGAGGAATCCAGCACAATCAAAAGCCCATAGACCTCCAAAGTCGAATATCTTTATTAACAAAGCCAAAGCAAAATGCTTGATACAATTTTCTCAGAGTAACTTTAACCCAAAAGTTTCATCCGAATAGAGCTAAAGGAGCCTCTATTTATACAATGAGAGAAGACCAAAACCCTAAGACCAAACTAAGAGTAACACCGGAGTAATTGAATGAGCTTGACATGATGATTTGGAGTTGAACTGAGCTGCAACTGAGTGCTGGAGTAATGAGGGGGGGTGAGGTGGCTCATCCTCCCTTGTAATGATCACCCAACCAATAGATAACCCACACTTCAACCAAAAACGGATTTGACCAAAGAGGGCAAATTTCTGACTGATAGTTCAACTGCTACACTTCGATACTTGATCTGAAACTGACTGATATTGATTGGAATCATCATAAATGCTCTGTGCCATGTCATTTAGCCTTTTATTTTATTCAATTTGGTTTATTTTGGAGAGTTTTTTATTTTCTCCAGAATATTCATTTTTAATATTTTAATTAATAATTTCTCCGTAAATGACTTTTTTGAGAAATTATTAATTATGAGGCCGAATGAACTTCTTAAACTTGGATCTGGTTGGCTGGCTGATCAAGAATGATTTTTGGCTTAAGGGTGGAGCCTTCAATCACTGAATTTGGGTTCCAAATGACTAACTTATTACAAATTGAATTTTTCCATTTAAATTATGGAAAAATTTAATTAAAAACTTAGGAAAAAAATAAATTAAAAAAAAAAAAAAAAATTTTGACGCGTTTAGTAAAAATTTTCGGGATTTTTTTTTAGGGTCTTAGTAACTTAGGACATGACCATGCTCTATTCTAATAATGTCTAGTAGGTTTATATATACTCAGTTGGGCTCTAATAACCCCCCAAGGCCCAGAATTCAAAATCAGGCATTCCAGCTTTGGAGGAAGCGGGAGAAAACCTCGTTAATTATACTCGGCTATAGGCAAAGCATAATTGTCAAGGGAAAAAAACTCCCTGGAATACCTTAGTTGAAATTCTACGTCTTAGAAGACCGAACCACTCAAAAACACCTTACTAACACATTTTATTAGAAACCCCACGGGGCAATGGTCATAATTATTCAAAACAAAAACTGACTAGTTAAAACTGGCTAGACACAAAGGCGGATCATCTGATACACTGGAAACAAACATTTATCATGTTTGTCAATTAGCGGCTCCTCAGCTAATCCAACTAAGTGCAAAATTAGTGGATAACATCTGGCTCCAACTATGGGACGTGTGCTCGATCTAGTCTCTTATGCAAGGAGAGCATATGAGAACGCCAAAATCTCTGGTTTCCATATCCTGTAAGTTGTCCGCTGATTGCACACCAGTAGTAGAAATCTAATGAAAGTTGTCTCCTCACTTAGGAAAGTGGGAGAGGTGTGACCTTGGGGGCAAGCACAGAGCTAGGTACTGTCACCTACTCCTAGCTCCTCCGTTTAGGCTAACTCCTAACGAAGCCAAGGGGGGTAGTCCCTAACAAAGAGTTTTCTAAGGCTCAATGTGGTTAAAGTGTTTTACTTAGTTGTGGATGCGGATGGATGAACACTTACGAGTTTATTATGATTAGAAGTGTTTGTTTATTATGAGAATGACAATTAATCAAAAGCAATCCACGTTGCTAACAAGAGATTACAAAGATAAGCAAAGATTCCAGACTTTCAACTAAACATTCAGAGATAGTAATTAAAATGCACCACAGACAATTGATCAAGATAGACAATTACTCAAATTTAACTAAGGACCAGTGCCTTTTGGATTCAACAAAATGCGTAAAAAATGATAAGTCTAGGAATGAAGCCAATGAGTATTAGATTGTGCGAATGCTCTTGGTAGGTTGTAAAAGATTTTAATGGTGACCTTGCTTAAGGTGTCTGGAAAACCTAACTGAAAATACCTTCATTGGCTCCGTTCGAAGACATGACGGACCTGTCTGGAATCACAGCTAGGTGTTTAATAACTTAACCAACTGTGTCCAGATTGGGTTGCCCGACGCCCACACTTGGAATTTGCCCATTTTCCTGAGTATTTAATCGAGACAACACCGGTGCGTTGGTTATGGGGTAAAAAGTTTTAATTATGTTCCTCTTGTGTGAACTTAACAAGTCCGTTCACTGTTCTGAGTACGAGCCCAACCCGAAAGTCGGCAGAGCATACTAGGTGAAGGATGATCAACGAAGTTAATTGATTATGGGGAAGTGAGTTGCAAAATTTTATTAAGTCAATTAATTAAACTCTCTGATAGAGAGCGCTCTTGACCTTGTCTTATGACAGAGGTTCAAGAGTCTTATCTGATCTAAATGCCTAATGCAGGGATTATGCAAGACTAATGATGATCTCTGATAGAGAGTTCTCTTGACTTGTGTTTCTACAAGTTCAAGAGTCTTACTTATTAATTAACTTGATTAAGAAAACAACATGAACGTAAAGCAAAGATGGTTTATTAAACTCTCCGACAGAGAGCACTCTTAATCCACCTTATAGTGAGATTCAAGAGATTTTGGTTCTTTTTAAGATTAACAATTATAGAGAAAAAGACTAAAATGTAATAAATATAGTTTAGCAATTAGTGATTATACTAAAGAACAACTAGCAATTAGTGGAAATGAAAACTAAGTCTAATCAAAAGAACTAAGCTAGGTGCTTAAAGTTAAAACTACACTAAGAAAACATGAAAAGGAACACAAGACATACTTCCCCCAAATAGGGGAAGTAGAAAAGATGAGAGACTTGCTTCCACTTAGCCCTTTTATTAAATCTTTACAATGATCATGATGGCTTGCTCTTTGTCTTTTGGAAGAACAGGAAAAGAAAGGGATGAAAGAAGAGGGAGGAAGTCGTTTTGTTCTTTTGCACTTCTCGCTTGCTTGTAGCCTTTGGGCTCTCCTTCACCTGCCTGAAATTAAGAGCTCTAAACAAAAACTTGTTAATGATGTCAGTTTATAAAAGAAAATAAATTGAAACTAGATCTACAAATTAAATGACAAAAGCTACTCAAACTTTACCCAAAAGGAAGAAGAAAATATGAGTGACAAAAAGGTAAGGAAAGAGAAGTGGAAGAGGGGTGAAGAGAAGACAAAAAGAGGGTCAAAGAAGGTTGGAAACAAAGAGAAAAAGAGGGCTGCAAATTGAAGAAAGAACGCTGCAAATAATGATGAAGAAGGCTGAAAGTAAGGCCCAAAAGATTGCCACAAAAGAGGACGAAAAGGGGTTGCAAAAGGTGAAGAAAGAGGACAAAAGAGGGCTGTCCAAAAGGTAAAAAAGAAAGGAAAAGTGGACAGCGAAGGATTGGAAAGAATGGCTGCAATAAAAAGACCAAAAAGGCTGGAAATTACAAACAGGGCAGCCAACTGGGGCAAAGGCTTGGTGAATGAATGTTCACTTTAGCCCAAACCGTGCCCTAACCCAAGAAAATGAAGATTTTATGAATTTTAAAAGATGAATAATGATGAAAACAAACACTCAAACCTGTGGTACTTTGATGGCGTTTGGATTCGTTGAAGCTTGAAAATCCGGAAGTGGCCTTGGCTTTAAGAGGAGAGGATGCACCTGAGCTCAAACTCCTACTTGCTTCGATGAGGTAATCTACACAATTTCAACTCAACACTTGCAAAAGATGGATTAGATCATGTATGTTTTATCTATTAAAATATAAAAGAGCATATCATATAACTGAATAATCAATACTACTTTTAATTCATAAGAGCAAAACCATAAAAGATTAAGTTGGAACATCAAATAATCAATCTTATGTGCTTATAGAAGCCTTCTAAAGCATGAACTATTATCCAACCTAAGCAAGAAAAGAAAGAAATTGAAACATTTCACCTCATTTGCCAAGTATTCATCCACATTAACAAACCATACATGCCTCCAAAGCATTAAAATTTTATTCCACGGTTGCAAAAGCAACAAGCATTAAAGAGTTTCGACAGAGTTTCTCTACACAAAAATCCATTCGAATAGAGTTAAAGGAGCCTCTATTTATACAATGAGAGAGTGCTAAAACCCTAAGACCAAATTACATAACCTGATCGGCTTGGCCACACCACTGAGAGCCCAGACCTAAAAATCAAGAGCTGGGAGTGAGGGGAGGACTCCACCTAGGCAAGGCGCCCCCACTCCAACCCTAGCCATTGAAAACCACCCCAAAATGAGCCCACACATGTGGAAGGCACCCCTGTGCTGAGGAAGGGCGTGAGCTTGAAGAGAGGCGTTTGGATGGTAGGTGAAGGCATGAGCTAGGTAAGGAGGAGCCATACTTAGGTCTGGAGGAGCCCACTGCAGGAGTAATCTTCAGTCTTCACCTCGATCAAATCATCAGACCAATGAGTGCTCTCCATCTCATCAAATTCAAGAGTTTAGCTGGAGATGACACATTTGCTAATTGAATATAAATTAATTGCTCATTGAATGCAGACTGAAGCCGAGTTATGATAACTCCAATCATCATAAATGTTCAATGAGATGTTATTTAGCCTTTTATTTCGCTGAATTTGGATTAATTTGGAGAGTTTTAATTTTCTCCAAAATAATCATTTTTTAATAAAAACTCCATTTTTTCCCCAAAAATGACCTTTTTGAGAAAAAATGCATTATGTGTCCAATTGATGATCTGAAAGTTGGATCTGACTGGCTGGCTGGTCAAGAATGATTTTTGGCTTAAGGTTAGAGCCTTCAATCATTGAATTCGGGGTCCGGATGACCGACTTATTACAAACGGGTTTTTTCCATTTAATTTATAGAAAAATTGATTAAAAAACCTAGGGAAAATAAAAAAATAAAAAAAAATTTAAATTTTTTTTTCCTCGTTCGAAAAAGATTTTTTCGAAAAAAATTTAAAGGTCCCAATGACTTAGGACAAGACCATGCTCTACTCAAATAATGCCTAGTAGGTTTATAACACTCAATTGGGCTCTAATAACCCCCCAAGGCCCAAAATTTAACATCCGGCATTCTAGCTTTGGAGGAAGCGGGAGAAAACCTCGTCAATTATACTTGGCTATAGGCAAAGCATAATTGTCAAGGGAAAAAGCTCCCTGGAATACTTTATTTGAGATTTTACGTCTCAGGAGATCGAACCACTCAAAAATACCCTACTAGCACATTTTATTACAAACCCCATGGGGCCATGGTCAAAATTATTCAAATAAAAAACTGGCTAGCCAATATTGGCTAGACATGAAGACGGATCAACTGATACACTGGAATTAGACATTGAATATGTCTGTCAATCGACGGCTCCTCCGGTAACCCAACTATGGTACCAAAAGTTCGTAACAGCTTGCATAAAAGTTATCAGAAAAGAAAAATGTGTTTGATTAATTGCTAGTTAGTTGTTTTTATTTCATTGAAAAGATTAAATCAGAAAGAACCAAAATCTCTTGAATCTCACCATAAGGTGGATCAAGAGTGCTCTCTATCAGACAGTTGTTTATTTTTGTCGTGGTTTTTGTTACTTACTCCCATGCTCTCTTGATTAAGGCCTAAAAACCTGAAAGAGATTCTTGGGTAGATTAGTCTTTTACTCTTTTTTCAAGTTTAACTAATTAATTCTTAAGTCTCTTGAACTTCCCGGAATCCAAGTCAAGAGCACTCTCTACCGGAGAGCATTCCCACTGCATATCCTTGCATCAAGCATATAGTTTAGCTAAGACTCTTGAACTTTTGTCATAAGACAAAGTCAAGAGTGCTCTCTGTAGGAGGGTTCTAATTAATTTGCTTAATAAAATTTTGCAACTCACATTTCCTCGCTAAGTAATTTATCTCGTTGTTTCCTTGCCGGAGTATGCTTTGATCGGCCTAAAAATTAGAGTACCCAGAAACGGCATTGGATTGTTAATCTTACAAGACTCAACGTAATAAAATTTTACTCCATAACCGATGCACCGGCGTTGTAGAAAGTTTCCCAAGTCATTCCTAGTGAGGCGCCGAAACTCCCTGCTATCTAGAGTCTCAGCTAGCTGGTCAATCTTTGCGAAACCAACCTGGGATACTGGGCGGGCCATCATGTCTCGAACGGAGTAGCTCGGAAGGCTTTCTCGGCTGATCTCTTGATACCTTTCGTTGAAACCTTAAACAAGACCATTAAAAAACTCTAAAATAAACCAAGATTAATCGCAATACACATTCACTGGCACTATTTTTGAGACTCACATCCTCATTACGCTTAAGCATTTCTGATAAGTTGACTCCATAAGGCACTGGTCCTTTCTTTTATGCATTATTGATAATCTAGGCCATTTGTCCATTGGATATTTTGATTAAAGTTTATATCTTTGAACGCTAAATCATTTCGTGAGTTCTCAACATATGGTTTATCTTCTAAATCTTGTGATAGCAACATGGATTGCTCTTTTGTCTCATGTTTTTTCAGTTATCTAATATGCAATCTTCATTCATCATAATAAACTCCTAAAAAAACACCCATCCGCATCCATAACCGTGAGAAACACTTAAAACAACTTAAGAGCCATAGAAACTCTTTTGTAGGGACTACCCCGCTTGTCTTCGTTAGGAGTTAGCCTAAACGGAGGAGCTAGGAGTAGGTGACAGTACCTAGCTCTGTGCTTGCCCCCAAGGTCACACCTCTCCCACTTTCTCAAGTGAGGAGACAGCTTTCAGAAAGTTTTTGCTGCTGGTGTGCAATCAGCGGACAACAGAAGGGTCCACCTCATACTAGCGTGAACTCCACTCACATCCAATCACATGCATGCAATCAAAGCAAATGTGAATCCCATGCTTCACGATTTCTCTTTTCATGAAATAATTCCAACTTTAATTTTAAACCAAAGTTTTTCATGCTAATACATTATGAAGTGGGTCGTGAATCAATGGGGACCCATGCCAAGTCACCTTCCACTAATAAAATATTCAATTTTGACTTTAATTTTGACTTTTTGAATATTTGACTTTGGTGCATTTTGTCCAAGCTTAGCATTAAAATGCCACTCTGATGCATTTTTAGCCAATTACTGCCTCACGGGTGCTCCGCCCCACTGATGGTGAAAATGGCCCTTGGGGTAAAGACGTTGCTCTAGGCTTGAAAATGAGCCCAACCACGCCAAAAATGGACTCTAGATCATTCATTTATTACGTTTTGAAATTTCTCTTTTAAACCATTAAAAAATGGTTTAAAAAACGGAGAAAATTATTATTTCTTGGAATCAAACGAAAGTCTAGGGGGACCTAGTACATGTTCATATGACTCAATCGGAATGCCTAGCATGAAAAAAAACACCGACACGAAGGCTCTAATAACCTCTCAAGGCCGAAACATCAAGACAACTACACCCCAGCTTTGGAGGAGCTAGTGAAAAACTCAGAAATTATTGGTCGTTTGTTCAACAACCAATAATAACCAAGGGAAAAAACACTCTGGGCTAGTCGGCTTTATGCCCAAGTCCGGGAAGCCGAGCCTTTTATAAAAAATTAAATGCTAGGACATTTTTTACAATTTCCCCAAGGGCGTATGAACATGTATTTACAAAAAAATTTGAACAGATTCCCAGAAAAAGTCTGGCGGACTTCTGAATTCTTATCACGAACAAGTGTACTTGTTCAATTCTCTGGCAGCTCATCGAAAAATCCACTAAGTGCAAAATTAATGGATAACAGACCTCATTTATTGTAGGCACAGAAATCGAGGGTACGACCAACATTAATTGTGTGCATCGAAATCGAGGAGTACAGCCTCATTAATTGCAAGCACAGTTTTCAAGAAGTACGGTTACATTTATTGCAGTTTGTATAGTATAGATTTGGCACAGTTTTCGAGGGCAGAGTTGGGCACAAAGTTCAAGGAAAGGACAGGCACAGATTTCGAGGTTGCTGACGGAGATTTTCGGGCACAGTTTTCGAGGTCTATACGACAACATTTAATGTTGTCAGTACTGTACGGATTTTCTATAGAGTTGGGCACAGAAATTGGGGGCAAGAATTTTCTTTCTACATAATCGAAGCTGAGTTTTGCTACTATTTCGACACGTTTTTTGAGAAAAATATTGCACAAAGATCAAGGCAGCATTTGCACGGAAAACGATGCAGACTGCTTGGTTGAGATAAGTTGGATTTTGACTGTAAATGAATGTCTAATTTTTTTCCTAGAAGCTTAATAAAAACTCTCTCTCTTTGATTGGTTTTCCCCTTGTGTGTTTTTCCAGGGCCATTGGCCAAAAATTTCTGAGTACTGTGTGTTGAATGGTGTGCTGATTATTTATTTTCTGTCAGTGAAAAAGTGATGTTACAGCAGTGTCTTAAGTCTGAAAATTTTGTGTTTATTTTCGGTCACTATTTTTCTGAGAAAGAAATAAATTGTGACAAATTTTACTTATAAACCGGAGGCTGAAAACTTGAGGAAAATCTACATGGTATCAGAGCTGAGTTGGGCAGAAAACTAAATAATTGCTGACTGACAGTCATTTCTAGAATTCAGAAAAACTTTTGTGACAGTAGTATATTTTGCTGAAACTTGTTCTTTGAGAAAAATGACTTCCGTTGGGTTGAGAACCGAAGATAGCTTGGATGGGGTAGTGAACTTGGTCTCATGGAAGGCCCGAATTTTGTTTTTGTTGAGAGAGAATGAGCTGTGGGATGAGGTTGTCAACAACACTACAACTCACCACATTGTCATTCCCAGTGCTACCACTGATCCAGTAGCAGCAACTGCCTTTGTGAAGAAGGATATTAAAGCCATGAGGATTATATTAGATGCTATTAAAGACCATGTTATTCCACACATTTCAGTGAAGGATCATGCACATGAGATGTGGAGTGCTTTGACTAGGTTATTTCAGAGTTCTAATGAGAATAGGAAGATGGTTCTTAGGGAGAAGCTGAAGAATATCAAGATGGTCAAAGGAGAGGTTTGTATGACTTATTTTACTAGGATCTCTCAGGTGAGAGATGAGCTTACAGCTGTGGGGGTGGTGGTTACTAGTCCTGAGCTAGTAAGTACAGCCTTGAATGGGGTGACTGCATCTTGGGCTGAGTTTGTACAGGGTTTGGTGGCTAGATAGAACTTACCATCTTGGGATAGGGTCTGCGATGATTTTGTTTAGGAGGAGACTCAAAGGGGTTTCTTGCAGTGCAGTAGTTCTACTAGTAGACACGATGAGTAGGATGTGGCATTGACAGCGAAGGGGAAGAAAAAGAGCAAGAAGGGTGGGGCCAAGCAGCAACAAGATGGGCAGAAGAAGGATCTGAGCGCTGTAAAGTGCTTTGCATGTCACAAGATGGGACACTATGCTGCTACGTGTTTGAACAAGAAGAAGAAGCAGCAGCAAACAACAGCTTATGCGGAAGTTGATGACTTTGCTGCGAGATTTCAGAGTGAGTTTTCACCATGCACTAGGCATGTTGAGATTGAGAGAGCATCTATTCTCACCATTGCGGATGTTGACAGACAGAGGGAGTTTTCCCTGGTGACAGACCATTCTTACAGTGCATCTACTTTTGGCACTTGGTATATAGACAACGGAGCCTTGAGTCACATGACAGGTGCTCGTGAGATGTTCTCTGAGCTTTCATAGACAGAGACAGATGTGGAGGTTGTGTTGGGAGATGACTCAACAGTTAGAGATATTGGTCATGGGACCATTACCTTTCAGAGGGAGTCCATGAGTCCCATGGTGTTGCGAGATGTATTGTATGTACGTAGGCTGAAGAAGAACCTAGTGTTAGTTTCCATGATTGAGGATCAGGGTCTTGGGGTGCCTTTCCTAGATGGACACGTGCATATGTTTCCCAAGACTGCAGAACCATCTGCTTCAGTTACCATTGGAGTGAGATGTAGGAAACTGTATAGGCTCTTGTTTTAGCACATAGCAGTAGCAGTGAGTTTTGTGAGCTTTGGCATAGGAGGATGGCTCACTTGCATCATCCAACCTTGGGGTTGTCGAGATAGATGGTTACAGGTTTACCAAAGTTCAACACAGAGTAGAGTGATGTGTGCAGGGGGTGTGCTTTGGGAAAGTACACCAAGACTGCTTTTCCGAGCAGTGATAGCAGGTCAGCAAGGGTCCTTGACTTGATACATTTAGATTTATGCGGACTGATGTCTTCTGTGTCCTTGAGAGGATACGAGTATTATGTGACGTTCATTGATGACCATTCCTGGAAGACCTGGATCTACTTTCTAAAGAGCAAGAAGTCCGAGGAAGTCTTGCAGAGGTTCCAAGAGTTCAAAGCTCTCGTGAAGAACCAAATAGGGAGGAAGATCTGAGTTCTTAGATCAGATAACGGGGGTGAGTATACCTCGAAGGAGTTTGATGGATTTTGCAGACAGGAGGGTATCAGAGATAGTTGACAGTTCCGTACACTCTAGAGTAGAATGGTGTAGCAGAGAGGAAGAACATGTCCATTGTTGGAGCAGCCCGAGCTATGCTACATGACCAGTCACTTCCTTTCATTCTCTGGGCTGAGGCTTGTAGCACCGCTGTATATCTTCAGAACAGGGGTCCCCATCGTGTAGTGGGGAATATGACACCTGAGGAGTGCTTTTCAGGCAAGAAGCCTGAAGTTGGCCATTTTCGGATAATTGGTAGTCTGACTTACTCTCATGTCCCTTCAGAGAAGAGGACAAAGTTGGAGCCCACTGCAGAGAAGGGCATCTTTGTGGGCTATGATGAGACTTCGAAAGCCTTCTGCATTTACCTTCCCTCTTAGAGGAAAGTGGTGGTGATAAGGGATGTGAAGTTGGAGGAGGAGCGGGCCTTCAAGAAGTCCAGAGAGTTAGAGGAGGGAGAGCAGCAGGTCCCTGCACCTCAGGTTGTTTCATAGGTTCATTCAGCGCAGTAGTCAGGATCACAGGTTTCTGGGGTTAGAGGACCGCACAGTGTAGGAACAGGTTCACCAGGTTCAGTGGTTCGACCAGCAGGGTCTTCGGGGACAGGTGATGGGTTTGCTATTACAGGTACACCTTGCGGAGGATCGAGATCAAGATCAGGATTAGGATTACAGGGTACACCTGGTGTTTGTTGGTACACCGACTTCAGGTTCATAGGTGACTGGGGGTACCACCTTTGGTAGTTGTTTTGATGAGGACAGGCTAGTGTGGGAGCAATCTTCAGGGAAGAAGAAGCCTAAGTGGCTTTGTAAGACCTTGAAGGAAGCTCGATATTTTGGGACACCCAGGGAGGAGGTGAGGGCCATCAAGATGCCTGACAGATTGGGCATGTTGTTGGTGGCTAGTACACGTGATTTTGAGCCTTCTACTTTTGAGGAGGCCTCCCAACATTCGGTTTGGAGAGATGCCATGATGGATGAGTACCATTCCATCATGAAGAATGATGTATGGGAGATAGTTCCGAGACTTGAGGGGTAGTCAGTGGTGACTTCTTGGTGGCTTTAAAAGCTAAAGCGTGCAGCGGATGAGAGTGTGGAGAAGTACAAAGCCAGGTTTGTAGCGCGGGGGTTTTCACAGGTTGAGGGCATTGATTATGATGAGACATTTGCGTCGGTTGCTCGGTATACTTCTATCAGGGCATTGATCTCCATTGCAACGGAAATGGGTTGGAAGATCCATCAGATGGATGTGAAGACCGCATTTCTCAATGGGATCGTATAAGAGGAGATCTACGTTGAGCAGCCTCTGGGCTTTGAGATTCATGAGAGAGAGTCTCATGTTTGCAGGTTGAAGAAGGCCCTTTATGGGATGAAGCAAGCTCCTAGAACTTGGTACTCCAGGATCGATTCTTACTTGCTAAGTATGGGGTTTCAGAAGAGTGAAGCAAATTCGATTCTCTACTTCGTCATGGTTGGAGACGATCCGCTTATTCTTCTGCTATATGTTGATGACTTGTTTATCAAAGGGAGAGAGAGACCCATTGCAGCTTGCAAGAAGGATCTTGCAGCAGAGTACGAGATGATTGATATTGGACTGATGCATTACTTTTTGGGATTGGAGGTTTGGCAGGAGCCTGGACATATTTTCCTGGGGCAGGGAAAATATGCTGTTGATATTTTGAGGAGATTCAGGATGGAGGATTGCAAGCCTATGTCAACACCTATGATCACCAACTGGAAGAAGCTTCATGCTTCTGAGGGAGAGTTGGTGGATCCTACTTTATACCGTCAGCTTATTGGGTCATTTGATGTATCTGGTCAACACTCGGCCAAACTTGTGTTTTGCAGTGAACACTCTTAGCCAGTTTATGATTGAGCCTAGGAGTGTGCATTGGGTCGTTGCAAAACATGTGTTGCGTTATCTAACAGGGACAATGGATTTTGGTTTGGACTATAGGAGGTTAGAGGGGATTAGATTGGTTGGTTATACAGACTCAGATTGGGTAGGCAGTGTGGCAGACGGGAAGAGCACTTCTGGATGTTGTTTCAGTTTGGGCTCGGCAGTAGTGTCGTAGTTCAGTCAAAAGCAGAAATCTGTTGCATTGAGTACTGCAGAGGCTGAGTATATGGTAGTCAGTCAGGCCAGCTGCGAGGCCTTGTGGCTTCGTAAGTTGTTGGTGAATCTATTTGGCCATGAGCTTAGGCCTACGGTGATTTATTGTGACAATCAGAGTTGCATCCAGCTCTCTAAGAATCCAGTATTTCATAACCGGTCAAAGCACATTGAGATCAGATATCATTTCATCTGAGAGTATGTTCAGAGAGGGGTAGTTATGCTTCAGTATATTTCCACTGATGAGCAGGTAGGAGACATACTCACAAAATCTTTGGGGAGGGGCAAGTTTGTCTTCTTCAGGGACAAGTTGGGAGTGGTGCAGAACACCTTTCTCGGTAAGAGGGAGTGTTAGTTTTGTACCTAGGGAAGTGTTCCCCTAAGTGACTTTAGCCTTAGTCACTTAGAAGGGGGAAATAATGTGACCCTTGCATTAAATGACTTAAGTGACATTTAATTTGACTTTAGAGTATAAAGTTAGTTTTTGATAAATTTAAGTGGGAGAGTGAAATTAATATTTTAGAAATAAAATATGAGCTATTAATTTCAACCATAGATTTAATTCAATCTCAGCCTTTGGATTAGATGTCTCTTCACCTACCTAGGGTTATGAGCAAAAAGCAAGGGAAAGGCCATTTGCATTCATTCTTGTGAGAAGAGGAAGAAGAGAGAGCTGAAGGAGAGTGTGGGCACGAATTTCGAGACACCAAACTGAGAGTGATTTTTAGTGGGCACAAAAATCGAGGACATTAACTGTTGGCACAGATTTCAAGGAGTGTACGACCTCATTTATTGCAAGCACATAAATGGAGGGTACGACCAACATTAATTGTGTGCACCAAAATCGAGGAGTATGACCTCATTAATTGTAGGCACAATTTTCAAGAAGTACGGTTGCATTTATTGCAGTTCGTACAATACGGATTTGTCATAGTTTTCAAGGGAAGATTTGGGCACAAAGTTCGAGGAAAGGACATGCACACATTTCAAGGTTGCTGACAAAGATTTTCGGGCATAGATTTTGAGGACTGTACGATAGTATTTAATGCTGTCCGTATTGTACGGATTTTCTACAATGTTGGGCACAGGAATCGAGGGCAGGAATTTTCTCTTTCTGCATAGAAATCGAAGTTGAGTTTGCTGCTATTTTGGCACGTTTTTTGAGAAAAATATTGCACAGAAATCGAGGCAGTATTTGCTCGAAAAACGAGGCAGCTTGCTGGGTTGAATAAGTTGGATTTTGACTGTAAATGAATGTCTGATTTTTTCTCTATAAGCTTAATTAAAACTCTCTCTCTCTGTGACTGGTTTTCTCCTTATGGGTTTTACTAGGGCCATTGGCCAAAAATGCCTGAGTACTGTGTGTTGAATGGCGTGGTGATTATTTATTTTCTGTCAGTGAGAAAGTGAAGTCACAACAATGTTTTAAGTCTGAAAATTTTATGTTTATTTTTAGTCATTTATTTTTCTGAGAATTAAATAAACTGTGACAAATTGTACTTATAAACCGGAGGCTGAAAACTTGAGAAAAATCTACAGATCTCATTGCCAAAACTGTTCACCTCCTCCTAGGGTTTCGTCCAATAGAAGCTTGCTCAATAGCTCTTTTTCACAAATGCAAAATGACAAGAATGAACAAATGAGCTCTCATTTCCCTTTTTTTATAATTTCACTCTCCTTCTTTTGTGGCTTTTCAACTTCCCTTGGCCTTTCTCCATTTTAAATTTAATAAAGTGACCTTATTGAGAAAAATCCTTCATTCCACCTTTTAATTTTTAAATTGAGCACTTTGTGACTTAAATTTAACTTTTCCGCTCAATTTATCATAATGTGGCTTTAGATAAATTAATTACTAATGTCACTTTATAAAGTCTTTACTAATATCAATTTATTATAAAGTCACTTTTGATAAATTAATTACCAATGTCACTTTATAAAGTCTTTTGGCCCGGGTGACATTAATAATTAATTACTTCCCTTTTCATCGACTATAGCCTACGGGAACTGGATAGGCTAATGAGTCGATCGTGGTGACTACTTGGAAAGGGATATTACAAAGAGCTATCCGTGTGACACTTAAGAATAGATCTTTGAGGTTATGCAGGTCTAGTAATTGATATTCCTTGCATCATAAGATTGCTAAATTGTGTATCAACAACTCCAACCACACAAACAATTATCTCTTAAGCAACAAGAAAAAACAAGCTGGCTCCCAAATTCTTGGTTAACAAGAAGATCAGTCAAGCAGCATATGGATTAGCCTTACCAGATAAAAGTCGTATCCACAACGTTTTTCGTGTCTTTTGTCTCAAGAAGATGTTAAGACACTATCAATCAGCACAAACAATACTCCCTCTCTTGGATAATGAAAGAAGAATATGTTAGAGCCAGAAGCTATCATCGCTACCAGAGAGAAGAAGCTACGTTCTCGAATAATTAAGGAATATCTTATTAAATGGAAGAATCTTCCAGAAGAGGATGCATCTTGGGAAAGATAAAAAATCCATTAGTAATATCCTTCATTACCCTAGGTTTTTGAGGACTAAGCATAAAGAAAAGGGGAAGACAATGTTATATAATAAGTTATTAAAACTAATAAAAAGTAAATTAAAAAAAGAAAATTAATAAAATTAAAAAGATAATAAGAATTAAAGAAATTAATGAAAATTCAACTTTTCATAAAGGGGTAACAAGAAACCCCCGACAGATATTTATGTGTGCCTTCTCTTCTGTATTCATATCATTTTTCTTATCAGATATTTTATTTTTCAGATTAATTGAGCATGAGTATATTTTTTTTTATACTCCAAGTCTGAGCGAAGTTCAAGAGTGGCTGTTGGTTATAAACAAGACTAATTGAATTCAAGTACTGCATTGGTGGACATTGAATTGCTCCCTTTTAATATCAAGAATGTGTAGCTTTTGCTTCTTTATTAATCTGTTCATCCGTTAAGTCACAATTTGCTGGGATCTGAAATAATTTGTTTTCTGTAAAGTCTCTTGTTGAAGACAATTTTCTAAATGCATTGAATGTTGACATATTCCAGCGAGCCTGACTCAAACTGACAATGATGTTGATAAATACAAGGCTCATCAGCTTTAATATTGACTTGCAGGATGGAAAGATCATGAAGTGGGTTCATTCAGCTGCAGATAGCTTAGGTTATGCTCGAGCTGATCCTTGGTCTCCTGGTCTCACTGTAGAAGGTTGCTTCTCTTTTGGCTCTTCATCGTTTTTTGATAAGTTATCTGCTGAAATCTTGGGGAAAAATGGAGTGATAAAGAAGGTTGCAGCGACCTCAGTAGCTTTGCCGTTGATTGTGAGAGACCATGATGTTACATTGTCTGTTGATATTGATGGCACAATTATGGTCTCAGGATCCAAATATACAAGAGGTAAGACGTACTTGGAATATTTCTTTCAATATCTATTAGATTCCTCCTAGCAATTTAGTAAAACAAATTAATTAGCAATAGATGAAATGCAACCATAAAATAATCTGTTGTCTATATTGCAGCCCATGTATTTTGAATGCTTTGTGCAGGTCAAAGGAGAGCCATTGTTGATAGGATATTGGACAGAGTTGTGTCAGCCAAAGAGTTGACAGGGGTAATGAGTAAACTTGTATCTTTCTTTTTACACTGCCTTTCTGTAAGTAGTCATTGAAGCTTTTTAGAAGCTTTCTGCCTGTTAAAAGGGTTCCATATCTTTACTAGAAAGGATCTAGATAACTCTTTTTGCAACTGTTTTTGGTCAGCTATACATTTACATTGTAAAGGGGTGGTTTGAATGAGATTTGGTAAAATAGGCTTCCTCTCTTTGAATGAGCAATTTGGAGATCTATAAATGTACACTTTAGAATGAATTTATTTTGCTTATTTTTTATGCCTTCTGCAGGCTAGTGCTTAGTAACTCTTTTTGGATTGAATGACAGAAAAAACAGAATAAAGCAATAAGCAAAAATAGAAAACCAATACGTCAGCAATTGTTGATGTTTCCCCTCTGCAAATACCAGGGAATGATGAAAATCATTCAAAGCTCTAGTGTTAACAGCTAAAGCTTTATTAGGAAACTTTAGTTCTGCAGAAGCTCTAAGTGCTTCTGACTCTGAAAGTGTACCTGAGAACCTGAAATATGACCCCTTGCTGTGATCTAGCATTTGTGTTATGGGGTCTGGACGGTTATACATTGAAGTCATTTATCAGTCCTGTTTTTTGAGGTCTTCTGCGCAAAAGTATTTACCAGAAAACCTGAAGTTACCAGCTAAGGACAAAACATCATGGTGAAAGCACGAGTAAGCTCTTCTAAACTGCAATTGAAGCACAGGATGCAATCACGTTATAAGGTTACAATTTTACAGCTGAGCAAGAAAATTGGCACAGTAGGCCTTATTTTAAATACAGGACTCTACATATTTTTGTATGGTAGCAGAAATGTATGGTAGCTATTATATTTGAATAAGATGGCTTTTGCATCTTTTTATTGTCATTTTAGGTATCAATTCATCTCATAGTTTGAGGTGTGAACCTGACCCTGTGCTCTCTAAGGGAATTGGAGAACTTGCCATATCTTACAAGGTTGGTTCACCAGTATGAATAGTGTGGAACCATATTGGCCATTATAATGTGGTGTGTTGCTGCCTCTTACACACCTTGGGGAAACGTAATGTAAATCTTCAAGCTGCTCGGTGCGTCCTTGGGGGAAAGTCTCGAATCAGGTGCTGTCACCTAATCCTGACTCCTCCGTTTAAGGGAACTCCGAACGAAGCCAAGGGGGGTAATCCCTAAGAAAGAGTTTCTAAGGCTCTTAAGTTTTGTTTAGTTTGTTATGGATGGACATAATTGTTTTTTAGGAGTTTTTGAAAGATTAAAATGACCCAAGGAATAACTTACAAAATAATTAAATATCAACAGCATATATGACATTCACAATGTAGATGACTGAACGCAAATAAGGATAATATAATTTAACCAGTGCCAATGTAGTCACAAGATATACTAGTGCTGCTGAAAAATTGTAAGAGTATTTTGCAATGTATTTGGTTTGTTTTATATTATTGAAATGATGAGTGGATTAAATGAGAAGGAACTCTAGATATACCAAACGGTACGAGGAGTGTGTCAAGACTCACCAAGTGTGGTTCAACACGAGAAAATGCAGGCTAGATGGAGTCACAGGGGTGTGTCCAACACTACACCAAATGACGATGTAGCTTGACAGGGCCTTGTGGTCACTTTCTAGTAGTTCCTACTGTTATTACATATATAGTAGGCGGGCTACCATATTCTATTTTTCAGATTTCAGTACACTTTTCAGCCAGTTCCCTTACATATGAGATGTTGAGTTGAGCATCTATGATGGATCATTATTTGATGATGGACTATAGTACTCTCCCAAGCCACGACTGAGTCTCAGGACACTCAGACATGAGGACTGATGTAGCCATTTAGCCATTTACAGAGCAGTTAGTATTGCCGAGAGCTGCAGCAACAGTTTCTTAGTGGACAGATATTGAGTTAGATTGATTTTTTACATGTATATGACTCGGCATATATTATCTTGTGTTATGGGTATCATTGCTTTTATATTCATTCTTGTGACATATCTTAGCATCTAGTGTCATGATTTGGCGATCATATAAATATATGGACTTGGATGTATTGATATTATGTATGTATGTCCCTACTTAGACTTGAAGGTTCTTGACCCATACTCATTGGTTACACCCTCCTTAGGGGGAATAGAGGTGATCATTCCCACCATACTTTGGCTTGCTAGTGTTGGTTACATTGTTCACAATCTCCACCCATCCATCGCCTTCCTGCTATGTTTTCAGCCCGACCTACTACTTGACTTGTGGCATGGAGGACCTTTCCTCTTTGTTGGACAAGCTTCCCTGTTTATTTGTGTCTCGGCTCTGAGTTGCCTAGGTTGTGTTGGCTAAACCTGAAGTAAATAGCACTGCCATCAATACAGTGTATTTGGAAATTAAATGAATATCTTATGAAAAAGCCTATTCATGAAAAGTAACGTTTTTAAACATACATGAATGCAAGGCAAGCCTAATGAAATTGGCTTTGAAGTATATTGAAATGAATATCTTGTGAAAAGACCATTCATGAAAAGTAGTGTTTTTAAACATACATGAATGCATGAAGCCTCACTAATAAAAATCTATGTAATAAATGCATGGACCAAGGCTATGGAAATTCAAAGGCCCAAAAAGCAATGGTTCTTAAAAAGTTATATCTAAAGATTGTTGGCCTCATTTGTATTTGAATTGGACTATGAGCATTTGTCAAGGTGAATAAGAACCTTTGAGCGTAACTTATCCATTTGTGAGACATTGTCATCCCTTGTGTTGTTGCTTGTCCGACATATTCTAGAGTGAGTATCCCCTTTCCATATCCAAAGTGTCATAGTGTCGAGTTGGTAATCGCCCTTCAGCCTAGCTTTTTGATTTTAGCCTTCACCCTTCACTAGCAAAATGATTACAACTATGAAGTAAGTATGGTCTTGAAAGTCTGGTCTGAGTTATAGTTAATTAATGAAACTCTATATTTGGTTAATAGATCGCCAGTGAAATGATTGTTACTTGTTATAATTGTTATTTGAATGAGTTGTAGAGCATGTCTTAGCCTTTGAATACTTGCAGCAAATGGATGATAGCTTGGATTATATTATTGATTATTTGAGCATTTACAGATTATTATTCTATCTGTCTAGGCATATTGGATATTGAACCTGATCATGCTGAGATCTGTAGGGTGTATGAGTATGCACCTTAGATGGATTTGGATTCCTCGAGTCCAATGAGACAGCTTGTTTTCAGTTCTGGGTAGTTACAGTGATGATTTGTCTCAGTGTACCATTTGGGTGCAGTTTTGCCACGCTGAATGGTCTGTCAGGGTAGAGAGATGATTTGTTTGATTCACCTAGGGCGCTATATGAGGAGGGGGTGGTCCAGCCACTTGTTTTTACCATATTACCCCCCTTTTAGAGAGCTTAGTGAGCTCAGTTTGACAACGTTGACACTTTAGGAGGTAGTTTCGGCCATATCACTTTTCGCAAGGTAGATTTTAAATAATAAAAATGGCCACTGAAGAATTCGATTTGGGCTACTTAAGCAAGGAAATGGCATGGGATGAGTTCTGATGATGAGTGTGATGTCTCCCACTCCTTCTCCAGCAGTTTCAACACTTGGATGGACCCACATCCATCTCTCCGACATATTTTATCATTTTCTGGAGCTTTTGGAGGCTCACGATTTCCTCCGAGAGGCACTCTTTTGCAGTTAAAAATTATATTTATTTTTATTGTGCCATAGGGACACACTATGAGAGTTAATTAACACCCCCTGGACCCACCATGAGCTTTATTTAATTTTTATTGAGTGGGATCCCCTCTCCTAGGGTGATTTGGTCCATTGATATATTATATTATTGTATTAATCCATGTATTTTATGTTGAGCGCATCTCAACCGTTGATTAGAACATTTTGATATTTTAATTTTAGCCACCCATTTGAAAAGTGGTTATGATTTTGGTATCTCTCATTCCTATTTAAAGGAGTGAGCTTCTCATTGTACAGGGGTCTTTGGCTCTTGGATCTGGATAATAGAAAAACTATTTTTTGTGGAAATTCTTGAATCTCCTTTGCATCTGGTGTTCTTTGATGGTGATTGGAAAGTCTATTGCTTCCTAGCATTTGGGTATTTGTGGTGAGATCTATATTCTTTTGGAAACATTGTTTTGTCTACAAGAGGGCAACTTCACTTAGGCGTTTTTGTAGGGCTTCCTCAACTCACTTGTTTGGCATGGCTTATATCAGGGGGTTTTCATTAGTATCATTGTGATCTATGATTTCATCTTGTTATTTTTCTGTAGCATTTGTTCTTTTCTCTTGAGGCATCAAATCTGATATGGTTGACGTTTGTTGTGCAGGAGAGAGGGCACATTGGCTTCCTTGGGCAAATCGTTTTACATAGAGGCTTCCTCCAAATCTTCCCAAATTGATTAGGACAACATAGATCATCATCATCAAGGCATTTACAAGGTTATCCAGGTAAGATCTACAGGTTAGTTCTTCTTCTCTTGATCTCAATCCATTGGCATCTTCATTTTTATGTTAAAACCCTAAATATAAAAAATAAAAAATATTATAGATCAAACCGCTTGATCTCTTGGCAAACCATTTCTGGGTTTTGTAGATCAGGTCAAATCCTAAGTGGGTCTTCTTAGACGTTTTTCTTAGGTGACTCCAGTCGGCCCAAATCCCAAGGCACTATTCTCTAAACCCTAGCACAACCCCTCAATTGGCCATTTCCTCTTTCTATTTGGTCTTGTCCCTGAGGCTTGGATACTTTGACACTGTTAAACCTTCCTTCGAGTCTATCCCGTGGTGCTAGATAGCCTGAATCCTGTTCTTACCCTGCCTGCATTGGTCACGTTTCCCAAGGCAGTGGATATCACCATCTTTTGCTAGTACCTTGATTCTGGATCTAGTAGAAGGGCTCATAAGTCACTTGTATTTCAAACTTGGATCAATTTCATTCCTCATAAACCCCTGATCCAAACCTTGACCGACCTTGTGAATTCATTCATAGATCTAGGGTTTACTTCACCTTACACCTTACGTACTTCAACTTCATTTGATTTGATCTGGTGTTTTGGCTTGATCTCTCTTGTCGGGAGTAGATCTGGGCCTCCCTCATTGTTGTCTTAAGCTTAGTCAACATCAAGTGAAGATTGCCTCGATTGGCGTTGTTATCACATATACAGTAGCCGGGCTACCATATTCTCTTTTTCAGATTCCAGTACATTTTTCAGCTAACTCCCTTACATATGAGATGCTGAGATGAGCATTTATGATGGATCATGGTGTAGGGTCAGACCAACCACAGCCAATCCAACCAACACCTTCAAGATCTAGTGGCTCCTACACTAGTAGGACTGCCAAATTTAGCCCTTGGCCAAATTCTGCGCTAAAATTGCCTCCCCGCAATTCGGCTTCCGCAACAAGATTTTCCGCAACTCTGTCTTTGCAATAGTTTCCGCATGTGGGTTGCGGGATGCGGGATGCGGATATCCGTTTTTAAAGTTGCCGCCTCACAACTTTCTTTCCACAAGCGGGTTGTGGAATGCAGGATGTCGACCAACTTTCCAAAGTTGCTCCCTGCAACTTTCTTTCCACAATTCCTTCTCCGCTATTTTTTCCCAACCGTTAGATCTTTGCGGCCTTCCCTGACCGTCGATTTGCTTTTGATGTGGATCTCACAGATCTTTGTAGATCCGTTATTGCCCTCGCATCCTGGACTGTCAGATCTTCATCTGCGGACTCAATCTCCACCATTCATTCTCTGCAAAAACTGGTTAGGGCAGAAACTCTGGGCGTTACATTGATTGATCATGGAGTCGATCAATCCAGCCTGCAAAATCTAAGGTTCATGAGCCTAACACCTCTATGCATACATTTACGAACTATTCTAGTCATTCAAGCAACAATTTCATGCATGAATCAATAATTTTACAGAAATGCATAGATGTTTAGAAAACCGCCGAAGTCAGCTCTTCACGAATACACAGCTCAAATCAGTAAATGCATCTAGGTTAATAACACTGCAAACACACGGCTAGTCCTTCTATTTAGCAAACACGCAAACACACAGTTTGGATCTCTTCTTCAGTTTTCTCAAAACATTTACAAGCAAAACCAAATGTAGGTCTCTTCGTCTCTTTGCAAATTCGGAATCCTAATACTGAAGAGAAAAACCCTTATCCCTTCCCTAAGCTACCTATTTAACCTAAACTGTAACCTCCTACAACCCAAGTGGTCCTGCAACTGAAAAAAAAAAAAAAAACAGAGCATAATGGAAATATACCTATCTGAACAAGCAAACGGCGGCGTGATCTCCACGCATGGAGTCATGATCCGCCATTATGCCTATCGGCGCTAACAAACTATGACTCAACAATACAACCCAAACTTTGCCACAGCATGTGACCAACTCATCATATGGCTGGCAGGCCACGATGCTCCTACATCAGATCATTATTTGATTGATGGACTATAGTACTCTCCCATGCCATGGCTGAGTCTCGGGACACTCAGATTTGAGGATTGATGTAGCCATTTAGCTAGTTGCAGAGTAGTTAGTAGTGCCCTGAGTTGCATCAGTGTTTTCTCATTGGATAGATGATTGGTTCAGATGGATAATTTACATGTTATGACTCAGTTTACATTATCTTGTGTTATGGTTATCATTTCTCTTATACTCATTCTTGTGACATGTATTAGCATTTAGTGTCATGATCTGGCATTTACTTGGATGTATTGATATTATGTATTGATATCCCCACTCAGACCTAGAAGTTCTTGATCTATACTCATTGGTTTTACCCTCCTTAGGGAGAATAGAGGTAGTCATTCCCACCATACTTTGGCTTGCTAGTGTTGGTTTCATTATTCACTGTCTTCACCCATCCATTAACCCCTAGTTATTGTTTCCAACCCGACCTACTACTTGACTTGTGGCATGGAGGACCTTCCCCCCACTAGAGCCTCTTTGTTGGACAAGCTTCCCTGTTTATTTGTGTCTTGGCTCTGAGTTGCCTAAGTTGTGTTGGCTAAACCTGAAACAAGTCGCGCTGCCATCAATACACAATGTATTTGAAAATGAATGAATATCTTATGAAAAAGCCCATTCATGAAAAGTAGTGTTTTTCAACATACATGAATGCATGAAGGCAAGCCTAATGAAATTGGCTTTGAAGTATAATGAAATGAATATCTTAAAACATTCATGAAAAGTATTGTTTTTAAACATACATGAATGCATGAAGCCTCAATAATATAAATCTGTGTTATAAATACATGGACCAAGGCTATGGAAAATCAAAGGCCCAAAAAGCAATGGTTTTTAAAGTTATATCCAAAAATTGTTGGCCTTACGTGTATTGATTTGGATGGTGAGATTTATCAAGGTGAATAAGCGCCTCTTAAGTAGCTTATCCATTTGTGAGACACTACCATCCCCTTTGTTATTGCTTGTCCTGCATATGCTAGAGTGAGTATCCTATTTCCACATCCGAAGTGTCACAGTGTCAAGTTGGTTGTCATCCTTTGACCTAGCCTCTGAATTTTAATCTTCACCCTGCACTAGCAAATTGATTACAACTATGAAATGAGTATGGTCTTGAAAGTCTGGACTGAGTTATAGTTAATAAATGTAAACTCTATATATTTGGTTGATAGATCACCAGTGAAATGATTGCTACTTGTTATGATTATTACTTGAATGATTTGTAGAGCATGTCTTAACCTTTGAACACTTGCAGCGGATGGATGACAGCCTGGGTTATATTATATGGTCATTCATAGATTATTATTTTGTTTATCTGGGTATATTGAATATTGTAGATGATCATGCAGAAACCTATAGGGTGTATGAGTATGCACCTAGGATGGATTTGGACTCCCAGAGTCCAATGAAACAACTTGCTTTCAGTTCCAGGCAGTTGCAGAGATGATTTGGCTTAGTGTACCTCTCTGGTGCAATTTTGCTATATTGGATGACCTGTTTGAGTAGGGAGATTATTTTGTTGGATCTCCTAGGGCGTTGTATGAGGAAGGTGAGGTCCAACCACTTGTTTGTACCATATTACCCCCTCCCAGAGAGCCTGGTGGGCTCAGTTGGATAATGCAAGCACCCTAGGAGGCAGTTTTGGGCATATCATGTTTCTCGAGGCAGATAAAAAATAATTAAAATGAAAGTAAGTAGTGACATGTGTTCCTGTTACCAGGTATACTACCTTGAGAACCATCATTTTGCTTGTTGCATTATTTGAATGGAAGTTACATCAGATAGATGTAAAGACAGTTCCCAAACCAACAGGAAAGTCAGCAGTGACATGTGTTCCTGTTACCAGGTATACTACCTTGAGAACCATCATTTCACTTGTTGCATTATTTGATTGGAAGTTACATCAGATAGATGTAAAGACAGTTCTCCTCAATGGAAAAATTGAGGTGGAAGCTTATGTTGAACAACCTGAAGGCTTTGTGAAGAAAGCGTTGTATGCTCCAAGAGTTTGGTATGCGAGGATGGATGAATTGCTCCATGACTTGGGGTTTTCCCAAAAGTACAACTAAGTCTAACTTGTACTTTGAGGTTGTTCATAATCATGTCTTGATACTTGTTCTATATGCAGATGACTTGTTCCTTACAGGTGCTGAACAATGGATAGAATAGTGTAAGAGGGAGCTTACCTCTGAATTTGAGATGAAAGATCTTGAATTAATGCATTTCTTCCTTGTCTTAGAAGACTGGAAAAATCCAGGCAACATCATTCTGACACAAGAAAAGTATGCAGGAGACGTCTTGCAAAGACTTGGGATGCAGGGTTGCAAGTCTATGGGCATACCCATGACCATCAACTTAACAAAGTTGGGTGACTCAGCTACCAGTTCACAGAGTATGGACTCTACTATGTATAGACAACTTTTTGGATCCTGGATGCACCTCGTGCATACAAGACCAGACACAGAGAATGCTTTGAATTAGTGCATGCCCAATACTTATGGGCTCAGGGTTACTTCCAACAGTGGAGTAAAGTTATCTGGATATACTGATTCGGATTGGGGTGGCAGTACAATTGACTGGAAAAGTACCTTTGGTTATTGCTTCAGTATGGGATCAACAGGGATCTCTTGGGCCAACAGGAAGCAGGATTCCATAGCTCAGAGTACAGCTGAGGGGAAGTATATTTCTGCAAGTGATGCCTGTAAGGAAGCAGTTTGGCTCAGAAAATTGATATCTGATTTGTTCGAGGGAAAACTTGACTCAACGATCATCCAGTGCAATAATCAGAGTTGCATAAAGCTTTTGGAGAACCCAATGTTTCATGTTAGATTGAAGCACATTGAAATGAGGTATCATTTCATTAGAGACCCAATGCAGAGAGGTTCTCTGAAGTTGCAGTACATTCGTACGGATGAACAAATTGCAGATATTTTGACCAAGCCATTGTCAGCATCAAAGTTCGTGTACTTTCGTGACAAGCTTTGTATGGCAGAGAATGCCTCTCTCACTGAGAGGGAGTGTTGATTTTTTTGACCACCATCGAGAGCCATTCTCTTAGGAGAATGGGGCCACCTAGTCCGAGACCACAGTGAAGACTCAACCAAGTGTTGAGTGACCATTTTTTTGAATGGTAGATATCTGGTGTGGGACCATGATGTGGAACAGTCTAGTACTGGTAGACTCAGCTTTGTTTCGAGTAGCCATTCTCTGGGAGAATGGAGGCGCTTGGTCTGTTACCAAGTATTTGACCTAAGGTCAAATTATGTAGCCCATGGTCGAGGCACCTAGTTTGTTTCCAGGAAGGCACTATAAGCCATAGATTGGGTCTAGGCATGTGTGACACTTTGACCCTTGATCTATGGGCTTTGTGTACTTCTCAAAGGATTAGCTACCCTTGGTTAAGTTACCCTAATACCAGATCTAGGTGTCACACAGAGTGTGAGATAAGCATTAGTAATTCTCTTGGTTTATGATGATGTACTTTTGGCATTAAAAGGACCACAAGTAATGACCACAGGGGCACTTGGAAAAAGGCTAAAGATAAAAGTAAAAAATACATAAGTACTTTTTGATCATAGGTAAAAGTTAAAAATACATAAGTATTTTTGGACCACAGGTGAAAGTCAAAGATAAATAAGGACTTTTGGTAAAGTTCAAAATACTTAAAAGGTAAAAGTAAAATTAGGACAAGAATAAAATATTATTATTTTATCTTTCCTAATTTTGGCCCACTTACAGGTGAATGAAGACTATAAAAAAAGATCAAGTCTTCTCATTATCATACACTTGCTCTCATAGGTACAGCTGCTCCAACTAAAGATTGCACAAGTGACTGAAGAAGAAGTTAGATGTGATGCCCTAGCATGGATGAGTCTAGCTAGGGAATTCACACTTATTCTCTAAACCCTAAGCTAGGGTTCCTACAACCACAAGGGTTCTTCTGTTTTGTGAGTTAAGGGTTTTACCTCCCTTCACAGCTGACCTCCTTCTTCCAAGCAGCATCTATAGCAGTTGCAATTATGAGTTAGGGTTTTCTACAAAACCCCACGTCACCTTTAGATCTCTACTGTGGATGCCCTAATTGATCAAGGGTAGGGTTCCTCCATCCTCCATGGGTAGCCTACCTCTGTCAACGAGCAACCCACTTTTTTTCACGGGCTGGCCCACTTCATTGCCGACAGCCTTCCTAATTCACAGTCAGCCCCAAAGGGCTTGGACCGACTTCTCTAAGCCCTCGACAACATCAGGTTGCCTTACGGGAAACTTCCCGAGGGTTTGGGAAGAAGCGCTCACTGCTTGTCAGCCTTTAGACTAGATAGTCGAGGCCTAGATCCAATCCGGGCTGACAGACCCAACTTTGGGTAGCCTCGGATTCACCTCGAACAGGCTAAGAAGCAGACACATGGGTTACGGGTAGGCATAAATTTTTCGGGTAGACACAGACCATTTTTCGGGTAGAGAAAATAAATTTTGGGCAAACCTGGGGCAGAGGAACAGTCACGGGCAGTGATTGAAAATTTCGGGCAACCTATTTTTTATTCCAGGTAGACTGGTTAGTAATTCAAGCAGACTCTTTTGGTCAGTCTCTATCATTTCTGGGCAGGCCCTAATTTCATTTCCGGCCAGATCTGGAGATGTGGTTTACTAGGGTTTGAAAACCTTAGTTTGTTTTGCTAAGAAATCTTTACTTGTTCATCTGTAAACTGTGGTTAAACCCAGATTGGGGTTTGAGAATTTTTTGAAGAATTTCTAAGTCATCTCGTTTACGAGATGAGCTACTAATGCTTTTTGGGGTTTTTGTCCTTTGAAAGTTTACCCAGTGAAAAACTCTTGTGTCCATTGTGTTGATGTGATGAATGTATTCTTACTGCACGTGTTATTTGTTTAAGTTTATCTGCAAATTTTTAAAGTTATATGCTAATGCTAAAATTCAACAGTTTGGCACTCCCATAGTTCCACGAATAGATTGTACTTTCAAGTCCCATTGAAGCACCTTTTGTCATTCATGGATATCAGTTACATTATCTTATCTTAAAACTCCCTTGTATCCAATAAGTCATTGGATTGGTTACATATTCAGACATATTGTTTTGTCGGATATCTTTATATTGCTTAGGTCTATGCATAATATTTTGGTCATGTTTTTAATTCTAGTGATACAATGATAAATTTAGTTGTTCAAGCACATATGTTAAGTTTTTAGTAAATTCGACAATGCAGAAAAGGATTATTTTTGAGCCAAAGAATAACTAAATAGAAATAAAAAATGTATTGAAGAAAGTTTGATTGTGTGTATTCCTCATGAGAGCCTAATTATGGACATCAACACTTTTGGCATTGAGATTTTGTCATGTGTGTCAATTTTAATTTTTGTTGCTAAGAATAAGGTCATTTTTAACACAATTATCTTTCTTGTTGGTTTCTTTTCTTGCACAAATGAACTGAAGTTTAGACGTTGAAAGAGACTCATTAAAGATAATTATCCATTTTTTCATCTACTGATAACAAAACATATATACATTTAAATGGATTGCATACGTAAAACAAAACATATTTGAAGTGCAAATTTGTTTTCGTTCTATTTGGTTTTTCAACACTCTTTTAATAGTTCCCGTTATGTTCCACATGCATTGAATCTTGTACATAATGTTTTTGTATTTAGGATGAAATTGAGACACTTTTCTCATCAGTTGGAGAAGAGGTGAAAGTGATTTGTTCTGTAGCAGATGATTTACGATCTAAGATTAATGGACAGAAGGTAATTTGTTCAACTCAGTTTAATGCGATTTTACTGCTCATATTTCCTTTGACAAATGTGCCGTGTATAGAAACTTTGTTCATTGTATTCATGTAAATGGGAATGGAAGACATCTACTCCCAAGCTAAAGGTGTCAAACCATTTGGCCAAAGTATGTGTTTGGTGATTGTGATTTTTGAGTGATTAAAATATGCTTTTAATACCCAAGTGAACATTGAAACTTATGTGAAGCATATGAAGGGAGCCATTTTGTGTTGCTACTATGTACAGCGGTAGTGGAGGATCTGCAGGATTTCTAAAGTTTGTTGCTTGACTGGCATCTAGCATGTTTTTAACTTTTGGTGTACTGTTGCATCTTAATACCAATCCTTTTGAAATTTCTTTACCATGCAAATATATTCGAGTGGCTCTAATATTGTAAAAAGCTATAAGCCTTATATATATTCAAGAAAACACTACTATTATACAAAAAATGTACAAATAAAGTACCAACGTATTGGAACCAGTGTTGCAATAACATCTGAATTGAAAACATACCTCATCCAGCTATAACTTTTGAAAAACAGGAGCATAACTAATAGAAGTTAGAACCATAAAAAATACACCTGCAATGGATTTTACAAAGAGAAAACAAAGCTGCAATTCCTGTACAAGGCTACATGCCAAGATATAGACTGGGAATGAGAAAGTTGGAGTCATCAATCAAAGCCGTTCCCTAGTGAATAGTGTGTTCAAATATATATGGGAACTTTTACCCTGTGCAAGAGATATAAATCCTTCAAACATCAGATTGGGCTAAATTTCATATGGGTACTCCTAATCATGAGTCATGACCCATCTACAAACCAAAATTCAGGTCAAACTTCCTTTGTTTGACCACGAAATTGTGAGGACTTTGTGCATTGTAATTTGGCCATACCTTGCTATTACAAACTCGAAATCAACCAAAATTTTGAGTGTTGCACAATGACACTAATCTGCATGTGCCAAAAAAATTTTTAATCCCAAAACTTATCTGTTTACCCCCTCAAATAAGCAAGGAATAAAAAAATATATTTTGGCCATAATTCGCCAGTATGGTGGCAATTGGAGCTCAAACTTGCCCTATAGTGTGCTGGCATATATTACCATATGCACACCAAAAACTAGCTAAAAATTCCCTCATGAGTAATGATTCTAGACTTAGCTAATTATGCATTCACAGATAGAGATTATAACAAACCACAGACAATTGATCAAAATAAGATAACTATGCAGATTAAAAAGGACCAGTGCCTTATTGAGTCAATAATATTGAAATGCGCAAAGAAAATAATAAGTCTAGAAATCAAACCAGTGAATATTAGGTTGTGCGAGTGCTCTTGGTAGGTTTTAAAATTTTTATGTGCTCTTAATTAGGGTGTCAACAAAGGTTTGTCAAAAAAGCCGGGAGAATATTCCAAGTTCACTCTGTTGCAAACATGTCGGACCCGCCCAGTATCCCAGGATGGTATCGCAAAGATTGACCAGCTAGCTGAAAAGCTTAGACAGCGGGGTTCCGGCGCCTCTACTAGGAAGTACTTTAGAAAATTCCCTACAATGCCGGTGCGTTGGTTATGGGGTTTTAAATTTTATTAAGTTATTCTTGCAAGATTATAGATCCAGTGTCGTTTTTGGGTACTCCGATTTTGAAGTCAGTCAGAGCATACTTCGGCAAAGATAGAACGAAGTTAATTAATTATGGGGTGTGTGTTGCAAGTTTTATTAAATCAATTAATTAAGACTCTCCGACAGAGAGCGCTCTTGACCCCATCTTATGATAGTGGTTCAAGAGACTTAGCTAATCTAAAATGCCTAATGCAGAGGTATGCAGTTCTATGAATGCTGTCCGATAGAGAGTGCTCTTGACTTGTGTTACTGCAAGTTCAAGAGTCTTACTTAATTCGTTAAACTTGAAAGAAAAATAAAACATAAAAATCTAACTACCCAAGAGTCTCTTTCAGGCTTTTTAGGGCCCTAATCGAGAAAGCAAGGGGGTAAGTATACAGTAAGAAATTATGCAATGTTTAATTTAAACAACCAAATCAATATTTTTCTTCATTTTCAAACATAAAATAACTTCATTGCAATTATCCTATCCTACTCTAACATTAGCAATTTATTAAACAAAAATGAAAAAAGCATGACAATGGGACGATACAGGCTTCTCCCCCCAAATGGGGGAAGAGAGGCGTGGGAGCCGTAATCCCACTCGTTTTTTATTAAATTTTTACAATTTTGATGACTTTGCTTTTGCTTTTTTCTGAAAGAATAGGGAGAGAAAGGGATGAAGAGAAGAGGGAAATTTGTCTTTTCGGCTTCTTGCTTGCTTTTAGCCTTTGGGCTTTTCTCGATTCTTTCTGCAAATAAGAGCTTTAAACAATTCAAACGTTATGTGTTAATAAAAAATTTAAAGACAAAAAACTAGAAACTAAACTCTCAAAGAGGGGTAAAAACCAGCGGTGAAAGAGGAGGAAAGAGAGAGGAGAAAAATCAAGAAAAGGGAGAGAGAAAAGGTAAAAAAGAGGGCTGTAAAACAGTAAGAAAGAGGGCAGCAAACAGCAAAGAGAGGGCTGTCCAAATTTCAAAAGGAAGAAAGAGAGGGTGTCCAAAGCAAAAAAAAGGGCTCCAAAACTAAGTAAAGAGAGGGCTGTCCAAAGGGAAGAAAGAGGGCTGCAAACTAAGTGAAGACAAAGAAAAAGAGGGCAGCGAAGAGGAAGGAGGAAAGGCAAGGCAAACAAGGCGATGGAAGGGAAGCCAAAGGATGGAAAGAGGTAAACTAGGGCTTCCTAAGTAACCGGTAACCAAAATAACTTTATCTTGTGGATGGAACACAAAAGAGAGAGAGAGTTACTCCCAGCTTTCCTTTTGTAGCAAAAGATGACGAACCCTGTAGGTCCTGCAATTACAAAGTGTTAAACTCAAAATGGTTGTTTTGAAGCATGGGATAGAAGCAGCTGAGCTCACACCCTTCTATAATCAGTGAAGTCTGAATCACACCAAAACTTAATACAAGAAGTGAGATAAAATTATATGCTAGTATGCTAGGAAAATCAAATCAAGATCAACATTTTGTATTATTGACTACTCATGTCCATCTAGATATCAATCTACTTTGCATAAATAACCAAATTGAGACAACAAGTGGCTATTCTACTGTGCCAACAATGGCCTTCTTGAGCTAGCAAAATATTTAATCACATACAAGTATTAAAAGAGAGGAGTTAGAGACAATATCACCTCAACCATGAGGAAATCACCACAATCAAAAGCCCATGGACCTCCAAAGTCGAATATCTTTATTAACAATTCCAAAGCAAATGCTTGATACAATTTTCTTAGAGTAACTTTAACCCAAAAGTTTCATCCCAATAGAGCTAAAGAAGCCTCTATTTATACAATGAAAGAAGAACCCAAACCCTAAAACCAGAAAACCAGACCTAATCGGATCGGCACATAACTGAGAGCTCCAAACCGCAATTGAAGAGTTAAGAGTGAGGGGAGGCCTCCACCTACGCAAGGCGCCCCCACTCCAACCCTAATCACTGAAAACAAGCCACAGATCACCCCACACGTGTGATGACGCCTTCATGAGGAAGAGGGGCGTGAACAAGCTGAAGAGGATGTGAGCTAGGTAAAGAGGAGCTGCTGCTAGGTCTGGAGGAGCCACTGCCAATAGATCATAATGTAAACATCAGTCCCTACCTCGATCAAATCATCAAACCAATGAGTGCTCTCCATCTCATCCAATTCGGGAGTTTAGCTGGAGATGACAAGACTGCTAACTGAACATATCTTTAATGCTCATTGAATGCTAACTGAAGCTGAGTTATGATAACTCCAATCATCATAAATGCCCATTAACATGTCACTCTGCATTTCATTTCAACGAATTATGGATTAATTTGGAGAGTTTTGGATTTTCTCCAAAATAATCATTTTTTAATAAATAATCAAATTTTTCCATAAAAATGACTTTTTTGAGAAAATGTGCGTTATATGTCCGATTGATGATCTGACTGGCTAGCCGATCAAGAATGATTTTTGGCTTAAGGTTAGAGCCTCAATCATTGAATTCGGGGTCCGGATGACTAACTTATTACAAATGGGATTTTCCCATTTAATTTATGGAAAAATTAATTAAAAAACTTAGGGAAATAATTAAAAAATTAAAAAATTAAAAAATTAAAAAAAAAAATTTAAACGCGTCCGGTAAATTTTTTTTATGGTCCTATTGACTTAGGACATGACCATGCTCTACTCTAATAATGCCTAGTAGGTTTATTATTTATATACACTTAGTTGAGCTCTAATAACCCCCAAGGCCCAGAATTCAAAATCGGGCATTTCAGCTTTGGAGGAAGCGGGAGAAAACCTCATCAATTATACTCGGCTATAGGCAAAGCATATTTGTCAAGGGAAAAAAACTCCCTGGAATACCTTAGTTGAAATTCTACGTCTTAGGAGACTGAACCACTCAAAAACACCCTACTAGCACATTTTATTACAAACCCCGCAGAGCCATGGTGAAAATTATTTAAATAAAAAACTGACTGACCAAAATTGGCTAGACATAAAGACGGATCAACTGATACACTGGAAATGTCCAGACATGTTTGTCAACCGGCGACTCCTCAGGTAACCTAACTATGGTACAAAAAAGTTGGTAACATCTGGCTCCAACTGTGGGACAGGTACTTGCTTGATCTATTGATCAAAAAGAGTGCCTAAGAATCCAGGAATCTCTGGTACCTGCATGTAAACAAAAGTGTCTCAAGCCCATGTATATGATAAAAATATGCCATGATGAAATACCAGAAAAATATTTTTGCTTTTTTCGAAATAAAGTACATGAAATAAACTTTTTCTTTTTTAGCATGTATAAGTGAAAATATAATACAAATGCTAATATACAAAAATAAGAAATTTTGATACAACATTCTACATGGATATGATACAAAAATAAAGTACACAAAAATACAACAAGGATGGGTTTAGAAAAGCCCTGGGATGACCCCTTGGTCATCTTGGAGGTTGTTTCGATAAAAAGGCTTCAAGTGTTGGCCATTCATGGGAAGGTTTAATATTTCTCCATCCATGGTGTCAAGGAGAAAAGAATTGGTGCTAGCCGTGTCGCGGATGATAAATGGGCCTTCCCAAAGGATGTCAAATTTTCCATGATTCCCAGGCTTCTCCCTTCTCTTATCCCATAAGAGAATAGTGTCTCCTATTTGGAAAGCTCTCGGCCTAGCTGACTTATCAAAAGTGCCCTTCATGCTTTCTTGATGTCTGAGTGACTGATCAAGGGTAGCTCTTCTAGATTCATCCAACTCTATGATATGATTGATCCTCTGCTCCATTTCTGACTGTTCCGTGCCATACTCACTTAACATCCTGAATATAGGAATCTGCATGCTGACCGGAAGAGTGGCTGTGAGTCCATACACTAGCTCAAAAGGTGACTTTCTAGTTGAGTTATTCTTAGTAATCCTATCTGCCCACACAACATGCTTAATCTTGCTATCCCATGATCTCTTATTATCCCCCACAGTCTTCTTGAGGATAGTCATCAAATTTTTATTAGTGGACTCAACAAGTCCATTTCCCTGTGGATAGTAATCTGATGAATGGGATAGGATAATGCCATATTTAAAACATAAGTCATTCATTTTTTTGGAACTGAAAGCTTTGGCATTATCGGTTGTTATCTTAAGGGGAGTTTCGAATCTAGTGATAATTCTTTCCTCGATGAAATCTATAACAACCTTCTCAGTGGCAGTCTTAGTGGGTATAGCCTCTATCCACTTGGTGAAATAATCGGTTGCTGTGAGAATCTAGCAAAAACCATTGCTAGAGTTATCCTTAAATTTGCCAATAAAATCAAGCCCCCACTGCTGAAAAGGGGCAAGGACCACAACCGGAGTTAGGGGAAGAGCAGCCAACTTCTGCTTCCCAGTGAAACGCTGGCACTCTTGGCAACACTTGACATTCTTGTGGGCATCTGAAAAAATAGTGGGCCAATAGTAACCAGCTCTCAAAATTTTGTGGGCAGTTGTATTTGCTGCATAATGGCCTCCAGAAAATCCTGAGTGAAACTCTGCTAAGATCTTCTTGGAATCCTGCTCATTGATGCATCTAAGTATGATACCATCTGGGTTCCTCCAACCCAGACCCTCTTAAGTAAGGCAATACCTAGTAGTCTTAAGTCTCAAAGCCTTACGCTTGTGACTTTTGAGGTGATCAGGGCAAGTGAGATGGAGAAGGAAGAAAATGATGTCGGAATACCAATGATTATCAAGCTCTTGAAGGGCAGGAGTCATGGTAGGCTGAGGGATATCATTTTCTGCAATCATTTCAATGGCTTCTTCGTTTTTCTAAGTAAGCATTCTAGCAAGGCCTTGTCCCTTGATTAATTTAGTGGGATTTACTTTAGGGTCATACTCTTGGATCTTGGACACCCATGTACCCCTTATTCCTAAACAATCCTTTTGAGATAGGATATCTTTAATTGCAGTGTGGGGAACATATTCAATAACCTTAGAATACCCAATATAGGTCCTGAAATGTTTCAAAGATTTGACCAAGGCATAAGCCTGCTTCTCCATGATGGTATACTTTAGTTCGGAATTCTGCAAGGCTCTACTCATAAATGCTATAGGTTGCTCGAACCCTTCGAAGTTCTTTTGGAGCAACACACTGGCAATAGTGTCTTCAGAAGCAAATGAAAAGATCATAAAATCCTTTGCGTAATCTGGGTTGACTAAGACCAGAGACTTGGTAATGGAATTCTTTATAGCATCAAAGGTTTTCCTTCCTTCACTGGTCCACACAAACTTGGCATCTTTCTTAAGTATGGCCTGCATAGGTTTCATTAATTCGGCCAAGTTTGGAATGAATCTTCTGATAAAATTTATATGACCATTGAAGGATTGGTGGGATTTAACATTCTTAGGAAGGGGAATCTTTCTTATGGCCTCTACCTTTTCAGGATCAATTTTGACACCGTCCTTATTGATGATGTGTCCTAAGAGTTTTCCCTCTTCTATGCCCAAAACTGACTTAGCTAGATCCAAAGAAATACCATACTTCCTACATCGCTCGAAAATCTGCCTGAGATGATCAACATGGCTGGACCTTTCTTTCGAAAAAACAGTGAGATCATCTTGATAGATTTCAATGATTTTACCAATCAACTCTTTGAAAGCATAATCCATGGCCCTTTGGAAAGTAGCTCTTGCATTTAAAAGGCCAAAGGGCATTCTCAGATATTCAGAAGTGCCCCAAGGAGTTGTGAAGGTGGTCTTATGCCTATCTTCCTCTTGAATGACTACTTGATTATAGCCAGAAAAACCATCTAGCATTGACATCATGCTTGATCCAATGACCCGTTAAAGGAGGGTCTCCATGTTGGGGAGGGGGTAATTGTCCTTTTGACATGCTATGTTTAGATTTCTGAAATCTATACATATCCTTAAATTCCCGTTCTTCTTTCTAACTACCATCAAGTTAGAACACCGCGTTGAATGTCTAGTAGGAGCTATTATTCCTGCTGCTAACATTTTTTCTAACTCCTTTTTAATGATTGGTGCTAACTTAGGATTTATTTGCCTAAGTTTTTGTCTGAAAGGCTTTCCTTTTTGACATTCTGGTTTTAAGGGAATAGTATGTTGAAATACATCTTCCCTATAGGCTTTGAGCTCGTCATAAGTAAAGGAAAATACATCCCTATACTCCTTGACCAGATTTATGAGGTTGTTCCTTTCTTTTTTGGAAGTACCTTTTCCAATTTTTATAATTTTAGGTTCTGTTTCCATCCCAATGTTGATTTGAATGTAATCTCCTGGTTTCATCTGCTCAACATTGCTCTTTCTTCTGTCCTGTCTGTCAAATATGTTTTCTAAGGCAACTAGACCACGCGGGACAGGATTGTTAAACTGGTCATCTTCTCCATAATATTCTTTATTTTCCTCCTGATCATTTACTTTAAAGTTTAGGAATTCATTGACATTATGAATAAATCTCAAAATTTTCTCATCATCTTTGAAGACCTGCCGATGTTCTACATTATCAAGAACAGAAGGTTTAAAGTTAATCTCTAACAAACAATCCCCCTCTTACATCTCATCCGATGGCTCAAGAGTTGACGCTGAAACTGCAAGCTTATCGAAGGCACTATTCTGATTTCTAGGGACTGCTTCTATGTTAAGGGCATCAAAGAGTTCCATTGTATCCCAGATTGCATTTCTATATTTTTTAAGTCTTTGACACTTACATGCAAACTGACCCTTAACTTGTTGGACAATTAAGTCAGAGTCCCCTTTAATATTAAGCAATTTGATCCCCATGTCCTTGGCAATCTCAATGCCTAGTAGAAGTGCCTCATACTCCGCCACATTGTTAGTTGCTTCGAATTCCAATTTGAAAGCAAAGTTGAAAACCTTACCCTCTGGTGAAATAATGACAACACCAGCCCCCTTGCTCGTTCTAGAGTAAGCACCATCAAAATTCTTTCTCCACAATTCACTAAGTTTTTCAGTCTTTATCTCTTCTTGGAGGGGTTCCAAGAAGGTGGAGTTGATTTGATAGGTCCCATTTTCATTAGTGTGGTAAGCATACTCATTCAATGGTCTATGAGGGTTTTCAACATGGTGTCTTTTTTCTTTTTCAGAATACTGCTTAACAAGTGAAAACTCCGATGCTGGTATAGTGGCATAGGTCCAGTCCATTTGGATTGATCCTCCCAAAGTGGCACCCCATTTCCTAGAAAGCAACATCCCCCATTTGTCCGGAACATCAATAACAAGGATGTCTATGGTGATTTGGATATCTAGAGACTTAGCCAATCTAACTAACTGGTTCTCAATGATCCCTTCAACTTTAACCGGTCTAGAGTCCATGGCACATACATTTTGCTATGGCCTAGTAGTTCTTAAGTCAAGCTGCTGCATGACTTTTTTGTTCATGATGCTGGAACTAGATCCTGAGTCTAACATACAATTGTGTAGAAGAAGATCACCCATCATCAATGATACGTAAAAAGGGGGATGATCTTCTTTTCTTGGGTCCCTAGTATGTAGAACTATAGGTGGATCGGCAAAGACATTATTTGAAGTTCACTCCACGGCATCAGAAAAAGTGACCTTTTTAGGGGTAAGGGACTTTACAAGATTTGAAGGACTTTCTTCAGTTTCAGGATCAACATTACTTGGAGGGTCTAGGATTTTCAAAAGTCTCTCTCTTTGGCCAGGGATTTTACATAATTCAAGGAGTGGAACAGGGACTTTTGTATTTGCTAGCCAATTATCTAAGTCAAAACTTAAATCAACAATTTCTTTAGTTTCTACTTCTTTGGGAGGATTAGGAGCTGTTACCTTAGGAATATTCTGTGCAGAAGACCCCTTTCTTTGATAAGTTATTCCCTTGAAGTTTTGAGTGTTGTTGATCTGCTCGGCTGAAGGCATCTTACCATAGTACTGAGTTAAGTTGTCAACTTTCTTTTCATAACGATTGGCCCGTGGCTAATTTCCTATGGGGATGCTAGGGATGTCATCTATGTTGTTTATAAAATCAGGCTCGCTTGTCGACATGTTCGGACCACAACCTTCAGGGTGACCATGCTCCTGAACATAGCATGCATAGTGGCAGCCAGATTCCTCATGGAAATCTTTGCATGCTCTGCAAAATGGTTTATACTGCTCAACCATGTTAGCGGCCTCTAGCTGATGAGGAGGCTTCTGCTCATGGTTGGGAGGCTTTCTTTGCCAAGTTGGCTTGGCAAGAAAGGTTCTAGGAGTAGGATAAGTTTGAGTCCTTTCCATCATTATCACCCTATTTTGAATCTCCTTCAACTGCGCTAAGAGTTTCTATTCTGCTTCCTCCATATTTTTCTTCATCTCCCTTTTCATTTCAATCATCTGCTTTATATAGGCATCCTTCATAGCTGATAAAGGATCCTTGTCTTTAGGCTTCACTAATTTTCAAAGGAGTTGAAGGCCTTGAATAACCCTAGAGGTTAGATTCACCGGATGACTGCATGTTCAAATCAATTTTAATTGCTATTTCCTGAGCTTGGAGCAAGTTAGCAGGCTCCTTGTCTCTTATCTGGTATTGCATTTTGCCACTAAGTGCCTCAATGTAATAGACCAGAATGGTGGGTGCAGTTGGGGCATAATCAGTAGGGATGGCTTTTGACAATTCAGTGAACCTAGTATTGAACTCTTCCATTGTTTCCATGTCCTTCTTTTTTAGTTGGTCAGGGACGCAAGTTGATGCCGAGGTTCTTTCTTTTCATCGAACTTGTTGGTGAAAGCAGTTTTGAAGGAAGCTAGAGTATCAAAAGCATTATCTGGTAAATTGTTATACCAGTTGCTGGCCTTTCCATCCAAAGATAGAGCAAATAACTTCATGTATACGTCCTCATGTTGGCTAACAGGATCATTGACATAAGCATTGATGCACCTAGAAAAGTTCCTGAGGTGCATGACAGAGGTAGTGGCATCAGTGCTGATATACATCGGGAGCTTCTCGACAGCTTTGTCTGGAAGATGGTGGGGTTGACCTACTATCTGAGAAAAGCCGAGCTGAGTAAAATACTCACCCATTATGTCGGAAACAGAGGTATTAGTTTCTAAAAATAATTTGTGGATATCTAATAAACACTTAGATCCGAGATCTTCAAGGATCCTACGAGAAGTAAGTTTATTTAGCCTTCTCCTATAAACCTTTTCAGGGTCCGGGATAAACCTAAGTAAACCTTCAGAGTTTCTTCTGGTTGAATACCTTGGTAAAATTAATGACAGTGGAGTCGCCAGATGGATTTCAAGTCTAAGATCAGCGAGGTGATTAAACTAAAAATCTATCGAAAAAGGTAAAAACTAGAGAAAACTGAGGTCGTCTAGGAACAAAAAAAATTTCCCCGGCAACGGCGCCAAAAGATGTTGTCCGTCGATTGCACACCAGCAGCAAAAACTTTCCGAAAGTTGCCTCCTCACTTAGGAAAGTAGGAGAGGTGTAACCTTGGTGGCAAGCACAGAGCTAGGTACTGTCACCTACTCTTAGCTCCTTCGTTTAGGCTAACTCCTAACGAAGCCAAGGGGGGTAGTCCCTAACAAAGAGTTTTCTAAGGCCCAATGTGGTTAAAGTATTTTAATTGGTTGCAGATGCGGATGGGTGTTTATTTAGGAGTTATAATGATTAGAAGTGTTTATTTATTATGAGTATGACACATAATCAAAGCAATCCATGTTGCTAACAAGAGATTAAAAGATGAGTAATGATTCTAGACTTAGCTAATTATGCATTCACAGATAGAGATTATAACAAACCAAAGACAATTGATCAAAATAAGATAACTATGCAGATTAAAAAAGACCAGTGCCTTATGGAGTCAATAATACTGAAATGCGCAAAGAAAATAACAAGTCTAGAAATCAAACTAGTGAATATTAGGTTGTGCGAGTGCTCAAAAAAGCCGGGAGAATATTCCAAGTTCACTCTGTTGAAGACACGCTGGGCCCGCCCAGTATCTCAGGCTGGTATCGCAAAGATTGACTAGCTAGCTGAGGAGCTTAGACAGTGGGGTTCCTACGCCTCTACTAAGAAGTACTTTAGAAAATTCCCTACAACGCTGGTACGTTGGTTATGGGTTTTTAAATTTTATTAAGTTATTCTTGCAAGATTAAAGATCTAGTGCCGTTTCTGGGTACTTCGATTTTGAGGTCGGTTAGAGCATACTCCGGCAAGGAGAGAACGAAGTTAATTAATTAGGGGGTGTGTGTTGCAAGTTTTATTAAATCAATTAATTAGGACTCTCCGACAGAGAGCGCTCTTGACCTCGTCTTATGACAGTGGTTCAAGAGACTTAGCTAATCTAAAATGCCTAATGCAGGGGTATGCAGTTCTTTGAATGCTCTCCGATAGAGAGTGCTCTTGACTTGTGTTACTGCAAGTTCAAGAGTCTTACTTAATTCGTTAAACTTGAAAGAAAAATAAAACATAAAAATCTAACTACCCGAGTCTTTTTCAGGCTTTTTAGGGCCCTAATCGGGAAAGCAAGGGGGTAAGTATATAGTAAGAAATTATGCAATGTTTAATTTAAACAATCAAATCAATATTTTTCTTCATTTTCAAACATAAACTAACTTAAATGCAATTATCCTATCCTACTCTACCATTAGCAATTTATTAAACAAAAATGAAAAAAGCATGACAATGGGACGATACAGGCTTCCCCCAAATGGGGGAAGAGGGGCGTGGGAGCCGTAATTCCACTTGCTTTTTATTAAATTTTTACAATTTTGATGACTTTGTTTTTGCCTTTTCCTAAAAGAATAGGGAGAGAAAGGGATGAAGAGAAAAGGGAAAATTTGTCTTGTTGGCTTCTTGCTTGGTTTTAGCCTTTAGGCTTTTCTCAATTCTTTCTGCAAATAAGAGTTTTAAACAATTCAAACGTTATGTGTTAATAAAAAATTTAAAGACAAAAAACTACAAACTAAACTCTCAAAGAGGGATAAAAACCAGCGGTGAAAGAGGAGGAAAGAAAGAGGAGAAAAACCAAGAAAAGGGAGAGAGAAAAGGTGAAAAAAAGGGCTGTCCAAAAGGTAAAAAAGAGGGCTGTCCAAAGGCAAAAAGAGGGCTGTAAAACAGTAAGAAAGAGGGCAGCAAACAACAAAGAGAGGGCTGTCCAAAAGGAAGAAAGAGAGGGTTGTCCAAAGCAAAGAAAAAAGGGCTCCAAAACTAAGTAAAGAGAGGGCTGTCCAAAGGGAAGAAAGAGGGCTGGAAACTAAGTGAAGACAAAGAAAAAGAGGGCAGCGAAGAGGAAGGAGGAAAGGCAAGCCAAACAAGGCATTGGAAGGAAAGCCAAAGGATGGAAAGAGGTAAACTAGGGCTTCCTAAGTAATTGATAACCAAAATAACTTTATCTTGTGGATGGAATAAAAGAGAGAGAGAGTTACTCCCAGCTTTTTTTTTGTAGCAAAAGATGGCGAACCTTGTAGGTCCTGCAATTACAAAGTGTTAAACTCAAAATGGTTGTTTTGAAGCATGGGATAGAAGCAGTTGAGCTCACACTCTTCTACAATCTGTGAAGCCTGAATCACACCAAAACTTAATGCAAGAAGTGAGATAAAATTATATGCTAGTATGCTAGGAAAATCAAATCAAGATCAACATTTTGTATTATTGACTACTCATGTCCATCTAGATATCAATCTACTTTGCATAAATAACCAAATTGAGACAACAAGTGGCAATTCTACTGTGCCAACAATGGCCTTCTTGAACTAGCAAAATATTTAATCACATTCAAGTATTAAAAGAGAGGAGTTAGAGACAATATCACCTCAACCATGAAGAAATCACCACAATCAAAAGCCCATGGACCTCGAAAGTCGAATATCTTTATTAACAATTCCAAAGCAAATGCTTGATACAATTTTCTTAGAGTAACTTTAACCCAAAAGTTCCATCCCAATAGAGCTAAAGAAGCCTCTATTTATACAATGAAAGAAGAGGCCAAACCCTAAAACCAGAAAACCAGACCTAATCGGATCGACACATAACTGAGAGCTCCAAGCCGCAACTGAAGAGTTAAGAGTGAGGGGAGGCCTCCACCTAGGCAAGGCGCCTCCACTCCAACCCTAATCACTGAAAACAAGGCACAGATCACCCCACACGTGTGATGACGCCTTCATGAGGAAGAGGGGCGTGAGGATGAAGAGAGGGGCGTGAACAAGCTGGAGAGGACGTGAGCTAGGTAAGGAGGAGCTGCTGCTAGGTCTGGAGGAGCCACTGCCAATAGATCATAATGTAAACATCAGTCCCTGCCTCGATCAAATCATCAAACCAATGAGTGCTCTCCATCACATCCAATTCAGGCGTTTAGCTGGAGATGACAAGACTACTAACTCAACATATCTTTAATGCTCACTAAATGCTGACTGAAGCTGAGTTATGATGACTCCAATCATCATAAATGCCCATTGACATGTCACTCTACATTTCATTTCACTGAATTTGGATTAATTTGGAGAGTTTTGGATTTTCTCCAAAATAATCATTTTTTATAAATAATCAATTTTTTCCCCAAAAATGACTTTTTTGAGAAAATGTGCGTTATATGTCCGATTGATGATCTGAAAGTTGGATCTGACTGGCTGGCCGATAAAGAATGATTTTTGGCTTAAGGTTAGAGCCTTCAATCATTGAATTCGGGGTCCGGATGACTAACTTATTACAAATGGGATTTTTCCATTTAATTTATGAAAAAATTAATTAAAAAACTTAGGGAAATAATTAAAAAATTAAAAAATAATTTTTTAATGCATCTGGTAAATTTTTTTTGATGGTCCTATTGACTTAGGAGATCACCATGCTCTACTCTAATAATGCCTAGTAGGTTTACATACACTTAGTTGGGCTCTAATAACCCCCCAAGGCCCAAAATTCAAAATCAGGCATTCCAGCTTTGGAGGAAGCGAGAGAAAAGCTCGTCAATTATACTCGGCTATAGGCAAAGCATAATTATCAAGGGAAAAAAACTCCCTAGAATACCTTAGTTGAAATTCTACGTCTTAAGAGACCGAACCACTCAAAAACACCCTACTAGCACATTTTGTTACAAACCCCGCGGGGCCATTGTCAAAATTATTTAAATAACAAACCGACTAGCCAAAATTGGCTAGACATAAAGATGGATCAACTGATACACTGGAATCAAACATTGGACATGTTTGTCAATCGGCGAGTCCTCAAGTAACCCAACTATGGTACAAAAAAGTTGGTAACACGTCCAAACCACAAAAACAAGAATTCAAGCCTGATGGCTTCTCAGAAACAGAAGAATTTTGGCAGCAGAAAGGTTAGTATCTCAACCAACCTTAAAAGATATCAAACACATTATTCTCCTCTTCTTGGGCAATGTTGAAATGACGTTTTAAGCACTGTATCATATCACGGATATAGATGGTTGTTGTAGCGGTTCTGATACACAGACGACAGTGCTCTGATTGTTTCCCTAGAGAGCCATATCTTTGTATTTTGCATTGTATTTGATTAATGGAATGAAGAACACAAGGGACAGTCCTTATTCCATGCTATTGTTTTTCCTTGACGAGTTTCTCCATGGTATATAATGTGTCATATGGTGTGGCTTTTGTAGCTTCTATGTTGTCAATATTATCGTTTGAAACAATGTCTGTGATACTTTTCCCCTAAGTAGCATGGTTACTCGTACCTGGGGGTAGGGGTACCCATACCTGATACCTGTACCTATTGTTATCACCAACCTTGTAGTTGCCTATGTGAGATAGATCCGGATGGATGGTAGAGGGACAAGCAACTAAGAAGGTGGAACCAAGACTGCCTAGACTCCCAAATGGATGGTTGTCACGCCAATCAAGGCAATCCTTGCTTTATGTTACCTAAGTCCAAGATAACAACGGGGGAGACCCAGATCTACTCCCGACAGAAGAGATCAAACCTAGACACCAGATCAGATCAAGTATGGCTTGAGGTACATAAGGTGTTAGGTAATTGGAAAGTCTAGATCTATGGAAGATGATACTAAGTGGACTAGAGATTTGGATGAGAGCTTCAATCGTATGAGGGTTGATCCAAAGTGAAATACAAGTGACCTATCGAGGTAAACTAGATCTAGGGTTGAGGTACTAGCAACTGATGAAGATAACCGCTGCCTTGGGAAACGTAACCGAGGCAGGGTGAGTAAGGACAGAGTTGGGACTGTCTAGTACCAAAGGGACAGACTCAATGAGAGATATGACAATGTCAGATTACCTGAGTCATCAATGAGCAGTCAACTTTCAGGCGAAAGAGGTCAAAAGAGGGCTAGCACCAAGCTTGGAGATCAGTGCCTGTTGGGCCTTGGGCAATGGAGTCAATATCTACACAGCGTTAAAGTGAACCCACCTAGGATATTCCCTGATCTATGGACCCATAATCGTGTTTGGCCCATAAGATTCAGTTTACAGGGAAACCAACAAAAGGAGGCCTAGCGCTAGGGTTTGGAGAGGCAGATCTGTAGATCTAGGACAACCAGGAGACTATCAACTCATCGTTGGAGGAGAGATGAGATTAGAATGCCCTGATCTACAAACCCAAGTCAGAAAATTTAAGAAAAAATATGATGAGGGAAGTTAGGATGCTGAAAGTCAGTTTTTTAGATCTAGGGCTACCTGGCAAAAACTAGCTCAACGTTGGGGGTGTTCTGGAGTGAGGGAGACCTGATCTACAAACCCAAGTGATTATTTTCCGAAAAAAATCAAATCTGGAAAAGTCAAAATTTCAGTAGGGGTGCTAGGGTTTGAGCAGTCAAAAAGTCAGATCTAGGACAAACCAGTTACAATCTGGAAAACGTTGAGGAGGATCTGGTGAGAGGGGTGCCCGATCTACAAAACCTAGCAGTGGTTTGTCCAAAGATCGAGCGATTCCCTGATTAGGTATTTTTTTTGGATTTTTATTATTTATGAGTTTTTCAGAAAATTTGAAGAAAAGCAAGTACAATGGATTGAGATCTGGAAGAGAAGAGACTGACCTGTAGATCTTACCTAGAAATGCTTGTAGATGCATTAATGATGATGATCCCCGCCATCCCGATCAATTATGAAAATCTGAGTGAGTTCTAAGACCAACATTTTGCTCCAAGTGACCAATGCGCCCCCCTACCTGCACAAGCAAATGCCAATAACAACTACATCCATCATAGTGGAGATGTCTGAAAATGCAAGCAGATCAGCTCTAAGGTTTTTGATCAAACCATAGGATGGCACTCGCCTTGAGTCTGTGCCACAAACATTTCCATAAGGCCTAGTCACTTCCAATCCCGTTTCCTTCATGGCATGCAAAGGCATTACATTCATAGCTGCTCCAGAATCCAACATGCAATTATGCAGGAGCATATTTTGAATGTGTAAGGTTAGGTAAAAGGGAGGGTGACCACCGTTCTTTCTCTCATAGATAGCAGATTGTATGTTAACAGGTGGATCGTTTTCATCTTTGTTAAGTTGTATCCCACTAGGGTTCTGTATGTGACTGGATTCTAAGGCAATATCAGGGGGCTTGTCTTGGCCAAGGCCATCAAAGAACTCCTCTACTTGGCTTCTTACAGAGGGCACATTCATCAGTTCAGTGATAGGAATGTTACACATTATCTTACTCAGTTCTTTCTCTATGTCAATGTTCAAATTCAAATCTTCTAAGGGAAGATATTCTTCTTCCTTCTTAACTTCATTAATTGCTTTGCGTTTGTCAAAGAAAGAAGGTTGGGGATCCGCTCTTCGTTTATAGATTCTAACCTGTGGTTGCTCTTTCGTTTCAGGGATGTTTATTGTGCAACATGAAGGATCAAGCTCATCAACAAAATCCTCTTCCTGCTCCCAAGGTTCTTCTTCTTGCTCCCATGGCTCTTCCTCTAGGAGAATTATTCCAAACCCATCATCAAAAGATAAATCATTCATAAAATTGATGTTGTTTGGTTTGTCATCAGGGTGGCTGGTGTTTGATGTCTCTTCATCATTCTCATCACACCAATTGACATTTCTCTTCTTAGGATTCTCTGGATACTCAGGTCTTCTTCTATTAGGATCTCTTTCAGGACCTCTATTGTTGTTCCAGTAGGGTTTAGGGCCATAAGGATTTCTATGTCTCTCAGGATCGTGAAAACTAGCAACACTTTTGGTCAGGACAGTTAGTTGTTTCATCATCTCTGACATGGTTTCTAACGTGTCCTTTGATTCTTTTGGTTCACTCACAGGTTCCTTAGGCTTTCGGAGCTTAGGGTCAGATCTAGAAGTGGATGGGGCATAATGATTGAAGAAGTTTTGCTTACCCATAGATGTCGCATGTTGCTCAGCCATCTTTGCATTGAAATGGGCAGTCTTTAAGTCATTTGGGTTCTTATCCTTTAATTTGAAACCCAACCATCCGTCAAAAGCATTCAGATAATGAATAACAATTGCTTGGTCCTTAGGTCTAATTTCATCTGGGATATTTCCTACAGTCTTGTCAAATCTCAAGTTAAAATCATGGATTGTTTCATTCTCCCTCTTCTTTATGTCAAACAGTTGATGCAAGAGGAATTTTCCATCGAACTTGTGAGACCAATCACTGTTAAGATTTGTGACGAAGTTGTCATATCCATTGATGGATGAAGCAGGTAATCTATCAAACCACTTCTGCACATCTTCTTCTAGAGAATGTAGAAGGCCTCTCATGAATACATCTTCATCAACAGCTCCATATGCTTCCATATGATCCCAGACTTTGTCAATGTGGTCTTCGATGGAGGTAGTTGACACTCCATCAAACTTAGGAACCTTTTCGAAATATTTATCAGGCATCTCATGCGGGGCTCCTTGGATCAGGGAGAAATCTAAAGGAGATGCCTTGGCCTTCCTTCTAAAAATCCTAGGGTTTTGTGGAGAAGGAGCATTTTGATTTCCACTAGTGGGCCCTGATAATTGTTTCTTTTTCCTTGTGTAAGTTATAGGGAATCCTTCCGGGTTTATAGGGCGTTCTAGAAACTTAAGATTAATACATTGGGTACGATCCTCAGTGGAGTCACAGGGTGGAGTCGCCAGGTGAACCACATAGGCAATTCACCAAAAGAAATATGTCATTAGGGAAAGGTGAGGTATGTTGAACCAAGGTAGGCCTCTACCTCCCCAGCAACGGCGCCAAATTGTTATCACCAACCTTGTAGTTGCCTATGTGAGATAGATCTGGATGGACGGTAGAGGGACAAGCAACTAAGGAGGTGGAACCAAGATTGCCTAGACTCCCAAATGGATGGTTTTCACGCCAATAAAGGAAGTCTTCGCTTTATGTTACCTAAGTCCAAGATAACAACGGGGGAGACCCAGATCTACTCCCGACAGGAGAGATCAAACCTAGACGCCAGATCAGATCAAGTATGGCTTGAGGTACGTAAGGTCTCATGTAATTAGAAACTCTAGATCTATGGAAGATGATACTAAGTGGACTAAGGCTTTGGATGAGGGCTTTAGTCGTATGAGGGTTGATCCAAAGTGGAATACAAGTGACCTATCGGGGTAATATTAGATCTAGGGTTGAGGTACTAGCAACTGATGAAGATAACCACTTCCTTGGGAAACGTAACCGAGGCAGGGTGAGCAAGGACAAAGTTGGGATTGTCTAATACCAAAGGGATAGACTTAATGAGAGATATGACAATGTCAGATTACCTGAGTCATCAATGAGCAGTCAGCTTTTAGGGGAAAGAGGTCAAAAGAGGGCTAGCGCTAGGCTTGGAGATCAGTGCCTGTTGGTCCTTGGGAATGGAGTCAGTATCTGCACAACGTTAAAGTGAACCCACCTGGGCAATGCCTTGATCTATGGACCCAGAACAGTGTTTGGCTCGTAAGATTCAGTTTACAGGGAAACCAGCAGAAGGAGGGCTAGCGCTAGGGTTTTAAGAGGCAAATCTGCAGATCTAGGACAACCAGGAGACTATCGGCTCAACGTTGGAGGAGAGATGAGATCAGAATGGCTTGATCTACAAACCCAAGTCAGAAAATTTATGAAAAAATCAAATCTGGAAAAGTCAAAATCTAATGAGGGAAGCTAGGATGCTGAAAGTCAGTTTTTCAGATCGAGGGCTACCTGGCAGGAACTAGCTCAGCGTTGGGGGTGTTCTGGAATGAGGGAGACCTGATCTACAAACCCAAGTGATTATTTTCTGGAAAAAATCAAATCTTGAAAAGTCAAAATTTCAGTAGGGGCGCTAGGGTTTGAGCAGTCAAAAAGTCAAATCTAGCGAAAACCAGTCACAATCTGGACAGCGTTGAGGAGGATCTAGTGAGATGGGTGCCCGATCTAAAAAACTCAGCAGTTGTTTGTCTAAATATCGAGCGGTTCCTTGATTAAGTATTTTTTTGGATTTTTATTATTTTGGAGTTTTTCAGAAAATTTGAAGAAAAGCAAGTACAATGGATTGAGATCTGGAAGAGAAGAGACTGACCTATAGATCTTACCTAGAAATGATTATAGATGCCTTGATGATGATGATCCCTGCCATCCCGATCAATTCTGAAAATCCGAGTGAGTTCTAAGACCAATGTTATGCTCCAAGTGACCAATGCACTCCCCTATCCTGCACAAGCAAACGTCAACAATATCAGATTTGTTGTATCATGAAAGAAAAGTAACAAGATGTGATCATAGATCACAATGAAGCTAATGAAAACCCCTGATACAAGACGAAGACAATCCGAGCGAGTTGATGTCCCCCTTAAAAAATGCTCCAACTGAAAACGCCCTCCTGTAGACAAGACAATGATCCCGGAAAAAGATATAGATCTGACACAATATTCTGAATGCTAGGAAGTAAGCAACTTTCCAATCACCACCGAAGAACATCAAATGCCAAGTAGATTTAGAAAATATCCACAAAAAAATATTTCTATTATTCAGATTCAAGAGCCAAAGACCTCTTACAAATGAGAAGCTCTCTCCTTTAAATAGAAATGAGAGAACCAAAATCCTAACCACTTTCAAAACGAGTGGCTAAGATTAAAAGATATAAATGTTCTAATCAATGGTTGAGATGAGCTCAACATACAATACATGCATCAATATAACCATAAAGTACCAAAGTGAACTAAATCACCCATAAAGAGGGTACCCCACTCAACAAGAAATAAATGAAGCACATGGTGGGTCCATGGAGTGTTAACTAACTCCCTCTGGGTGCCCCGTGGCACAGTAAAATAATACAATATTTTAAATTTTTTGACATTATGCCTCCTTGAGGAAATCGTGAGCCTCCCAAAAGCTTCAGAAAATAATATAATAATGCCCAAAAAATAGGTGTGGGCCCAATCAGGGACTTCAACTGCTGGAGAAGGTGCAGAGGAAATCACACTCATCATCATGACTCATCCCATGTCATTTCCTTGCCTTAGTAACCGAAATCGATTCCTTCAATAGCCATTTAATCATTTTTTAATCTGCCTCGGGAAACGTGAACCTGCCAAAACAGCCTCCTAGGGTGCCTGCGTTGTCAAACTGAGACCACCAGGCTCTTTGGGATGGGGGTACTATGGTACAATCAAGTGGCTGCACTCCTATGCCCCATACAACACCCTAGGAGATCCCAATAAAACATCTCCCTGCTCAAGCACATCATCCTGTGAAGCAAAACTGCATCATAAAGGTAAAATGAGCCTGATCATCTCTGCAAGTGCCTGAAACTGAAACTAAGCTATCTCACTAGACTCAGAGAGTCCAAATCCATCTAGGGTGCATATTCATACCCCTACTAGGTCTCTGCCTGATCATCAACAATATCCAATAGACAATATAATCACCTCTAAATGACCAGATACCAATGATATAACTCAGGCTATCATCCATTTGCTGCAAGTGTTACAAGTCTAAGACATGCTCTACAAATCATTTAAATAACATCCATAACAAGTAGCAGTCACCTCACTGGCGGTACATCAACCAAATATATATATGGGGTTTTATTTATTATTTACTCAGGTTAGATTTTCAGGACTATACTCACTTCATAGTTGTAGTCAATTTGCTAGTGAAAGGCGAAGGATGAAATTGACAAGGCTAAGGTAAAGGATGACTACCAACTTAACATCATGACACTTTGGATATGGGAAGGGAATACTCACTATAACCACATGTCAAATAAACAACAACAAAGGAAATGGCAGTGCCTCACAAATGGTTGAGTTGTTCAGAGAGTGCTTATTCAACTTAGGCATCATGTCTACATCAAGTTTGATCCAGGTTCATTAGGACCATCAATTTTATTTCCATGGCCTTTTTGGCCTATATGACCTTTTGGGGACTTCACCAGTGCTTAAAAGCACAACTAACTATAGCTTTCATCCAGGACATATTCAAATTTATAAGGTCAGTTATATTTGGATATAGCATATATTTAACTATTGCTTTTGGGACCTTTTCTTTTACCCTTCACTGAGTATTTTAGCATTTCATTGCTCTTGCCCTTTGCTTGTATATGTTAAGAAACACATTTTAGAATTTACATTTTCCATGGGCGCATATATAAATATTTCCAATACAAGTAGTACATGAGCTTTCAGTTTTAGCCAACAACATCTCAAGTGACTAGGGGGAGTTCTGCATAGTGCCAAACATTGGGACAACCAACCAGAATGATTTATGCATACAATGCAACTCACCAGAGGCAAGTTCTATCACCAACTCAGAGCCGAGACACACTATAGACAAGGAGGTTTATCCAACAAGGTTCTAGTGGGGAAAGGTCCTCCATGCCATAAGTCAAGTAATAAGTCGGGTTAAAAAACAAAACTGGAAGATAATTGATGGGTGGAGACAGTGAAAGATGAAGCCAACACTAGTAAGCCAAAGAATGGTGGGAATGACTACCTCTATTCCCCCTAGGGAGGGTAAGACCAATGAGTATAGATCAAGAACTTCCAAGTCTAAGTCGGGAGACCAATACATAATACCAATACATCCAAGTCCATACATTTATGACCATCAGATCATGACACTAAATGCTAGTATATGTCACAAAGATGAGTATAAGAGCAATGATAACCATAACACAATAAAATAAATGCCGAGTCATAACAATGCAAATAATCCATCTAAACCATCATCTATCCAATGAGAAAGCACTGATATAAATTTGGGCATCAATAACTGCTCTGTAAATGACTAAATGGCTACATTAGTCCTCAAATACGAGTATCCTGAGACTCAGTCCTGACATGGGAGAGTACAATAGTCCATAACAACATAATGATCCGTCAAAACTGCTCATCTCAACATCTCATGTGTAAGAGATCTGGCTGAAAAATGTACTGTGTCTAAAAAATAAAATACGGTAGCCCGGCTACTATATATGTGATAACACCTATGTATCAGATACCTCGTATCCATGTACCCTGTCGTACCCGAAATTTGGCTGAAGTACCCGAGACATTTCTCACAGATTCAGGAGAAGTTGATTGCAAAGGGGATGGAGTACCCTTGTTTTGGGGACACCTGCCGACACCCACGGGCCAGTTTTGAATAGGGTACCCCTATTTTAGGGATTCCTAGGGACGAGTTTGGTACGAGCCCAACCAATTTTACACAAGTGACATTAAAGTCAATAATATTAAATAACAACAACACCAACAACTACAATATTGACGTTTAGTGGATAACAGAAAAATTTATCCTCGACAACAACACCAAAATGTCGCTACCTAATCCGCACCTCGAGTCACGTGATAGAAATCTTTAAGCCACTTGGTGCGACCTAGGGGGCAAGATCAATCCAAGTGTTGTCACCTGATACTCGGCTCCTCTGTCTAAGCAAACTCCTAGCGAAGCCAAGGGGGGTGGTCCCTATGAAAATAATCTATGGTTCTTTAATCTTATGAAAGTAAAAACATTTATTCTAAGAGTTATGATGAAATGAATTATAATATATCCCACCAATCACTGCAAATAAATTACTTTTGAAACTTTAGAAAATATACAAACCATTCAAGACACTTTGCAAAATTGATTTATGCATAAAAATAAAGTAGACAAGTGCCAATGAAAAGAGTGCTTGTGTTTGAGGGTTGCTAGTGTAGTCTTGGTGAAAGTATTGCAGTTTCTTGGTTGGTAAATTTTAGATTATTAAATGGGTGATTAAGAGAGTGGGTTAATTGGGGTTTGGCCCAACTATCCAAGTTCCCTTGAATTGAGTGCTAGAGCGGTTTTACCAAATGTCCAACGGGGCGAGGCATAATCTTCTTGGAGTAGCCCCCTGACTTTGTGGTAGTCACCCTTTGCGACCTCCCAAATTCTTATTAAAGTAACTTGTGTGGATATCCCTATTAATCTAGTCACCAAAATTCCTTTCTGAAATAGCCAAACTGATCAAACAAAGCTGCAGTGGCTCAGAGCATACCAGAAGCAAGGCCTTGGTTTATTTTATCTCATCTGAAATTATCTTTATTAGGAAACCACTCATGGCTGAGAATCTCTTTCCCCCTTTTGGGATACTCAAAAGAGCACAATCGGGTAGATTTTAAATTGTAAAAGGAAATAACCCAAAAAAGAAAATGTTTTTTAATTACCTACCACGAATCTCTTTCCCCTTTCAGGTAACTCAAGAATGCGTGGGGTTAGTATTCCTTTTGTTGGAAAAGATAAATTAAACAACTTAACTAGGAAAATAAAATTAAACTACCAACGAAATCGAAGCATGAAAAAGTCACATCGACGCAGATCCCCCCTGCGGGATGGGGAGTGAGCTCTTAGGAGCCTACTCAAAAGTTTATTAAACTTTTTACAATATTAAAGAAATGCACTTTGGTCCTTATAAGTTGGATCCAAAGGCTTACAACTTGATAGAAAAGTGATTTTTGTGAAGAGGGGAGCTTCGTTAGGTTTTCTATTGGTTCAATTTCTCGAAATGTTTCCAACACCTCCTTCTCTTTTTTGTTAAACCTGCAAAATTCAGCAAGCTATCAAATGCAGAAGATGCTCAAAGACACTTTAAGAATGTCTTTGAACAACCTTCAGAAAAAATCCTAAAAATCTAAGTTAAGTGTCAAGAAAGATAATAAAGGAAAGCATGCTTTCCTTGGGATCTTGGCTTGCTTTTGTCAACCAATATGATGCACTAGATGCTTGATTAAAACTTTTATGATCCAAAAGAAAGTACTCCTTTCATGCAAACTTAAGATCTACTTTTAAAATGATTGCAAAAAATTGAGACCTTCTTAAGCTAGATCTACTTTATAAACATGAAACCTTGAACAAACTTGAGATCCAAATTTTTTAAAACTTGAAAATGAGATTTAAAGTATGATTTACTCTTTTAGAAAATCAGATCTACATAAACAAGCAATGGTAACCAAAAGAAGAAGTTGATTTAAGATGAAGGAGAGAGAGGAGGAGGTAAGAACTCAAGCTTGGGAATGCTTGGGCAAATGGAGTCTGTTGGTGGAGAGTAGAGGGACTATACTTTTTAAAAATGCTTGACCAAACACATCAATGACATCCCTAATCGGAGGAATAACATCTCCGAAAGGGGTAATAATACAAAATAGAATATCTTCTGTAGGTACATTTCTTTAACTCTCCCCCTTAACAAAGAAGATATTCTACAACAACAATACATCTGTACAACTGACTGGTGAGTCTATATGTCATAGGAAGTTTGAACAACTATGTCATCATTATCATCATTCGTGGAAGATCATCATCACGGACATCTCTGGCATCATCTCGAGCATCAAGCATCATCATCTTTGGAATCATCTCGAGCATCATCATCTCAAGCATCATCATCTCTGGCATCATCTGGAGCATCACCTACAATATCATTAGTATACAAACACTGAGCTGAATCACCTACAGCATAAACAATGTTGGAACATCATCATCTGCAACTGAATGCAGGAACCCGTCCACAAATGAATTCTGGATCACTCTCATGAAGAGAGTACTATTGTCTACATGACCATCCTCAGCGTATAAGTGCTAGGCCCACTCTTAGCAAGAGTGTTCTTGTCTGCAGAACCATCCTCAACAAGGATACTATCGTCCGCAAATGAATGCATGACCACTCTCCATATGAGAGTACTGTCGTCCATAATACCATCTTCAGCCGGGAAGTGCTAGGACCACTCTCAACAAGAGAGTGTTCTTGTTTGCAGGACCATCCTCAACAAGGATACTATCATCCGCAAATGAATGTAGGACCACTCTCCATATGAGAGTACTATTGTACGCAAGACCATCCTCAACCGACAATTGTTAGGACCACTCTCAATAAGAAAGTTTTTTTGTTTGCAGCACCATCCTCAGCAAGGATACCATTGTCCACAAATGAATGCATGACCATTCTCCATATGAGAGTACTATCGTCCGCAAGACCATCCTCAGTCGACAAGTGCTAGGACGACTCTCAACAAGAGAGTGTTCTTGTCTGCAGGACCATCCTCAGCAAGTGAATTGTATGATACGCTCATCCGCAAATGAATGTCAGACCTCATCAATATCTATACGCATATTGATAAACTCGATTGGACTTGTCTACACTGGCATACCACTGCCATCTCATCCTCAATAAAAATCTCATCATCACTCCCTCTTTCTAGGTAGGTCCTTTCGGATTGCACCAAGTTTGTCTCGAAAGTGCTCAAACTTTACACGAGACAGAGGCTTAGTCAACTCATCAGCAACTTGTTCCTTTGTAGGAACACACTGGGGCTTCACGGCTCCTCTCTGCATCATATCCCGAATGTAGTGATACTTTATTTCTATATGCTTTGACTTATCATGAAACACCGGGTTCTCTGTTAGCTTGATGCAAGTCTGGTTGTCACAATAAATATCAGTTGCATCCATCTCGGCATCAAATAATCTTGCCAATAGCTTGCGAAGCCATACTGCTTCGCTATAGGATGAACATGCTGCAATGTACTCATCCTTGGATGTACAGAGGGCAACACTGGTTTGCTTTCTGCTAAGCCATGATATCACACCCGATCCCAAACTGAAACAACATCTTGAAGTGCTCTTTTTGTTTTCAACACTTCCTGCCTAGTTTGAATCAGCATAGCCATATAATTTGAACTCACTGTCCGCTACATACTCAAGCCACAATCCAGTGTACCCTATAGGTACTTCATCACATGTTTTGTTGGAATTAGATGAACATGTTGGGGCTCCACCATATACTGACTCAAGGTGTTCACAACAAAACATATATCTAGCCGTGTATTTGTCAAATACATCAATGAGCCAATAATTTATCTCCATAATGTGGCATCTACTCTTTTTGAAGAGTCATCATTCAGGAGCTTCAGGGTTGTCACCATCGGAGTGTTCACTGCCTTGCAATCCAACATCCCAAATCTTTTTAGGATCTCAACTGTATATTTTCTTTGGTTTAGGAAAATCTCATCTGGAAACTGTCATACTTCAAGACCTAGAAAATAATGCATTGTGCCAAGGTCTTTCATCTCAAAATTTTCCGCAAGTTTCTTCTTACACTCGTTGATGAGCTTCTCTTCTCCTGTCAAAAATAGATCATCTACATACAACAGTAATATCATGATCCCATCATTTACAACCTTATAATAAATGCTGGAATCAACTTTACTTTTAGTAAAGCCCAAGCTCATCAGGAATCCATCAATTCTTCCATACCATGCTCTAGGTGCTTGTTTTAACCCATATAGAGCTTTCTTTAATCTGCATACATGTGTCCCCTTGCCGTGAGTCTCAAATCCTAGTGGTTGTTCAATCAAGGCTTGGGATAAATTGGCTTAGGAATCTCATGGTTGGCATTGACTTAAATCCAAGGGATTGATTAACGACTTCCTCATGTTTGTGTTTGTCAATAAATCTCATGTTGATGATATCTTCACTTATGGTCCTTGGGCATGAAAGAATACCCTTGAATTGTCCTTGTGGGATGAGTGCTTTTTGACATATAATTCAACCTATCTTTTTTTCCCTATGTGGTCGGAGTTCTTCAACTTTCCTAAGCAGTTTTGGCATTTCCTCTAGCACCTTCTTTTATGACACCATTTAGGAAGGTTGTTTTTACGTTCATTTGGTATACCTTCCATTCCATCTTGGCTGCCAAGGCAAGGATAGTTTTGATAGAAGTATATCTTGCTATTGGTGCAAAGGTTTCTTCATAATCAATTCCTTCTTTTTGTGAACATCCTCGTGCGACAAATCTTGCTTTGAACTTTTCAATACTGCCAATTGCTGAATGCTTTGTTTGGAAAATCTATTTTGAAGAAACTACTGACTTGTCCTTTGGTCTTGGCACCACATCCCAAACATCATTCTTTATTATAGATTGGGTTCTTCGTCAACAAGGTTGCACATTAATGCCACATAGTTAGAGTAGATTCTTTCTTTTACTTCCTTCTGGTGCACCATATCTTTCTGATTCTCTGATTATATCACGAGCCCAAGCTGGTCTTCTTTTTGTTGAAATCATCACCTAGGGTGTTTTCATAGGTCCTTGGGTTTCTGCCATGCCATGATCTTCTGGTATAGGATCTTCTTCAATGTCTCTAACTGGTGGTCTGGTAGCTTCTGTGGTTCTAGGAGCCTCCTCCTCTTCTTCATGATCTTCATCTACCTGAGGCATGAATTAGGCACCAACAGGCTGTATTTAATCCTCTAACTAGGTTGGACCCTCTAGGGCTTCCCTTCCATGCTTAAATAGGGTTTTAGAGCCAGTTTTGGGACTGTTTTGTTTGTTGGTTTTACAGAAAAATAAGGATAATTATTTCCTAGAATTGCTTTTTAAATTTAACGTTAGTTGCATCCGCTTTTTATCTTTATTGCTGGGTTATTTTACAGTGTTTTCTGGGCTGAAATTCATCATGAAATCACTGTTAGGACAGCCATTTAATTAGGTTCAGATCTGATTTATATTTCTGGGTTAATTGCGACTGCAAGTGGTTTAGGGCATTGAAAACACATTGTTCAGTTGTTTAATTAACTAATCAACATAGATATTGAGTCTATCTTAACTATCAGCCTAAGAACACTGCTAAACACTTGATGTTGATGGTTTAACAAGTAACTAATGGATCCTAAAATCATTTAATCAATAGCTTATGATTTCTTGTCTCTTCTAGCCTAGTTTGCATACTTTTTTGTAATCTTTTCAAGGATGGAATTTACTGCAGTTAATTAAATCTTGTTGCTGATTTATTTCTGCATTTATTACAGCAATCTCTTTTGATAATAAATGTGGAAAGTTTGGGTGGAAATTGATAACCAAAGACTAAGCATTGAAATTCTATCTCAGCTCAATCATGTCCTTAATCCAGATTTAAACTTTGTTCAACTTAGTTTCATCATCAACCAACTTTTCCCTATGCATTTAAGTGAAAAGTTGTTGTGAAGGTGACAGTGGCTACACTTCTAGTAGTTTCTCTCAGCTATGCCCTTGTAAAAATCATGCACTTTAGGGCTGCTAGTTTGTGTGGTAAATTAGATGCCTAATGCCTTATTTACTGCACTGAATATAGATAAAAAGCTACTGAAAATATTGGCATGTATTGTAACAAACTTGTTAAACAGTGTGCCCTTTCCTCTATTTATCCCACTACAGTCTAGGGGTATTTATTCTAGCTCTTTGTATGAAAAGATGGCTGCTTTCTATCATATTAGTGTAATCTCATGGAGAAGAGAATCGTACCAGAATTTTCTCTTGTATTAGGAGTTCAAACTTCATTGACTTTTATTGTCACGGGAACTTTTGACTTAACTCTTAGTTACTTCCTAGGGAAGTTCATCTAACTCCCCTTAGTCTAGACCAGTTGTCAATGGCATTATTAACTTCAGTAATTCTGACTTCATAGTTATAGGTAGATGTGCACGCCCGTCATCATCGAACACAAATTAAGGAAGATTCTTTTATTTCGGCTTTCAAACGGTGATCTAGCCAACTACATTTCTTACGTGACCTTGCTTATTTTGATGGTCATCATCTTCATCATTGTTCACTGTTTGAGTGTGTTCGCCCATAATGAATCTACCCAGGTCCCACAGTTGTTATGATATTTAATTATTTATTTTATTTAGGGAAGAGCTGCCCTAAGCACTCTTTATTTTGCCACTATTATTTGTTGTATTTCTCAACTCCCATTATCTTTGGTCATTTGTGGACAAGATTATTATTTCATTCATTCATTCTTTCTCTAAGATTGCTTATTTGTCCCTTTATATTTCCTTGTTTAGTTGTGACTTTGAATAGAATGGCCTTTTTATCACAAAAGAGATGTTTCAGTTAAGATACACCTCTTTTTCAACTAAAAGGTAGTTTAAATCTTTATGGGCTTGTCCAATAATTTCTTGCAGGTAACTTATGTTGTGAATCGAAATATCAACTATACAAATATATGCAGTTATAATTGTGCATTTTGCGCTTTCAGGTAATAATACCTTTCATGCATGTATGTTAGATATGTATTTACTTTAATGGCATTAAAAGGCTTGCATTCTTCCTTAATAACATTAGTGATTAGCTTTCTCCTTAAATGATCTTTGGAGTTAACGAAACATGTAAAAAGTCATTAATTATATATCTTAGAGTATTGTAACCTACAAATCATGATATATAGGTATAGATACAGTGTTCTTTATCTGCTTAAGGAATTGTGTAAACATGACATAGGTTTTAATAACAAGCACATAAAACTTGTTGAAAATAGATAATGCTTAGAAAAGTATTTTGTTGACAAGGACTGTGTGAGTTGCAACCCAATATTTTCTGCGATAATTTGACCATGTTGTTAGAAACCATTTTACTGACAATATTATAACCGATGTCGTATCCATTTATTTATTACGAGCTTTATGTAGTCTTATTGTTGAATGAGGTTTTGTGTTAGTATTTTGAAGTCTTGTATTACCACTTTTGCAATGCCTAGATGAGCATGGTTCGAGTAATAATATTATCTTTATCCTATAGTAGACATCTACAAAATGATGACACTTTGGTTAGTGTAACAAAATGATCATTATCATACATTAGATGTCTAAGAATTTATGACACTTAACAAATCATCATGATAGTTTATATGAGCACATAACAACAATGTGATACTCAAATTCAAAAACAGAAAACCAAAGAGAGAGAGAGGAGATTATGAAAATATACAAATTTGGTATTCCCTTTGTTGCCACCTTACACGCACCTAGGGGTTAGCGCACATAAATCTTCAAGATGCTTGGTGAGTTTGTTATCACATATATATATTGCAGCTAGGCTACCATGATGCAGCATACAGATTGATCTCTTTGTGCTCTCGAGCTATAAATTCAGATGGGGTTTTAGCATGGATCATTACAGCCTCAGGCATTTCAAAGCCTTGTTTAGCAGTATTTCCTTGCCAGGACTTAAATTTCCTTGGCCATTGAGAGGACTTCAGTGGTGACCTAGTTCATTTGAGCAGAGTAACCGATCATATATGGTACACAGTTACAAAGGGGCTTATCAGATGGAGACAGGTATATGGTTCCTTGGTGAGTTTTTGCTCTTTGATGTATGTTAAACACCTAGGCTTGTCATGTTAGGATGATCATGGTGACCTATGCTTAAACTTACATATGTACTAATGCTTAAACCTGTGTTATGATTGATCAAAGAGTCTAATGTTGAAGGCTATTGTCTATGCTATGCTTCACACAAATTTAAACCTTTGTGCTATGTTGGTTCCATGTATCACTTGTCCCAATCCATCTAGTTCACTCGTAGTTGATTCTTCTCCCATGACCTTGGTTGATTGAGACTTTGTGAGATTGAAGATCTTTTCCCCATCTTGACCCTTGTGTATGATAGACTCCATGTTGTTATGTGTCTCTGGCTACGAAGTATGTGGCTTGGCCAGTGTGGCGAAGTTCACAGGGTACTTTTCCTTTAGTCCTCAAAACAAGTGCTCCACCAAACAATGTCTTTAGACACTAAAGCATCCAAACGCATAAACGTTATATCTAAATGATGCAAAGTATGAATGCTTAAAACTTAGTCAGTGGCTAAAGGTTTGAGCACTCATTCTTTGTATAATGTAAGGCTCATTTGCCCCCCACAGGGGCAACAGGGTGGGTCAAACCCGTCGAGGCTATGGATGCTCGTTGGCAGCAGGGCTAGACCTTAGTCATTTACTGGAGCCCAGAAGGCTTTCCAGGGCACCTGCTTTTGTAGGATGGCTACTATCTTATGTGAAAGTGAATTTATTGAAAAATGTCAATAGTCAAAGGATGAGCACTCATTCCTTGTATAGTGTTCTGCTCATTTTCCTCTATAGGGAAACAGGGTGAGACTAACTTGCAAAGGTTGTGTCTTTGTCATTTACTATAGCCCATAGGGCTTTCCAGGGCACCTGCCTTGGAAGGTTGACCAGTGTCCCAAAGTAATGTAAAGGAAAACTTGCTAGAGTCTGAAGGAAACAAGCCCAAGTACTTTATCCATTTGTGAGACACCACCATCCCCTATTGCTATCTGTCATGCGTATGTCATCGTGGTTAAGTGTGTTTGTTATCATTCAGAGAGATTACATTGTTAAAACCAACAAGAGGTCATCATCCATTACTTAGCCTTGTTTTCCATCCTCACCCTGCACTAGCAAATGATTTAAGCTTTGTAAGTATGGCATACGCAAGAGACTTCCAGAAGGTTCAATGATTCTTCAAATTCACCGGTATATCTTAGTGGTTGTTGTTATTATTATTATTGTCACCATGATTCTGAATAGCATGATTAAAGGTGGCTTTTAATATACATCTTGGAGCATTTCTTACCTTGGATACATGCAGGATCATTTTGGTTCAGTCTCTCAACTACAGTTTGGGTACTTTGACCTGGTCAACCCAGTTGACCAAGTCAAACATAGTTCCCAATGCAATGGCTAAAAAAAAACAATTCTTATATTTGCTTTAGACATGCCTAGGACCAATACTTTGGTTTCAGTTTTCAGAGTTTGCCCTCAAATTGCACATTCATTGATTATTATCACTTTATTATTGGCTAGATTAAATTATTATTGCAGTGATTTTGGTTCTCCTAGAGCATTGCAGTGTTCTAGGGGGTATGAGTAGTCACTTATACCATTCTTCACTGTATCCAGATATTCCAGTGCAGTCGTTTTTCCCCAGTTCTCAACCTGAAGGAAGATATGATGAATTTTCTAATTTTTAGAGGTTGTACCACCATAAAATGAACTAAGAAATTACTGAAAAACTCGATTTAGCTAGGGAAGTCAATGAAATGGCAGGAAATTCATCCAGTTGATGTGTTGTGGCTCTCCGGACATTCCTTTATCAGTTTCAGTCGGCATTTGGTCCGACATTTTATTATTATTTTGGCTTAGCCAGTGAGGACATCCCCCAAGGGGCGCCCATTAACTTGGCCACTTGATGTATTACATTGTTATATCTTATGATTTGATGTTGTAATGGGGCATAGGGTGAATTAAGCCCTTAGTGACCCCCTTCGATGTATTATCAAGATTCTATCTTATGTTATCTTATGTTTTGACTTAGACAAGGTGTCTTTGGGCAAAAAGTGTGACCCCCTTGATATAGTCAAAGTGATCCATGTATTGATCCATGTAAAGTTGATTTCCACCGTTGATGATGTTATAATCTCAATCGTCAGATGTAAAAGAAAGTTAGGGTTTGCGTCTTTCAAAACCTATATAAAGACGAGACCCCCCCCATTGTAAAGCATGAGCTCTGGCATTGGAACTTCTAATAAAGAGACTATTCTGGGATTCAATACTTGTCTCTTGATAGATAGATGAATGAGATGATGGTTGGTACTACTTTTCTTCTGCATTGAGATAAATCTGGCATAGCTTTTATACATTTTCTTGTACCCGTTTATTTGCAAGTTGAAGTAGGCGAATTGAAAGAAGGCGCATTGGTGGGGGAACTCACTCTCTTGCTGTCATTCGGTTTGTTTATTAGGGAGTTGTTACTTCTTTATGATTTCTCATTCTCGTATTTTCTTTATTTTGGAAATCCCATTTATTTGTCATTGTTGATTGATTATTTTGGTGTGCCAGGTGGAAGGGGGCATTAGGGACATTGACCAAAGCTTCAATCAATCAAAATCTTGCCTAGATCTCTCACTTGATTGAAAGGGAAACATTCGTCATCATACAGGAGCATATCTACAAGTCTCTGGTACGTCTCTCAGGTTAGTTCTCAGCATTTCAATTTTCATGCATTGCACATCACACAAATTCACTAAAAAATCACTCGTAGAAATTAGGAAAAATCACTTGACCAATTTACAATGAGAATCTGCAAATTTGGCGATCTGGGTTTTGTTGGCCATCATAAAAAACCTCCTCTCCCTTCTAGGTGTCTGATTTATGTGAAATTCGAGATCTAGGGTTTATTCAACAATATCCAAGTGGGTTTTGATGTCCGTCATCAAAAACTCGCCGAATCTATCAGATCTACAAAACTAGAGTTTTAAGAAAGAGGGTTTAGTTGTGGCAATTGGATCACACCCCAGAAAAATAAAATAAATGCAAACGTACTTGAAAATACTTGTTACTAACCTTGTATGACGATGATCTTGCCTCTCCGATCAATTACGAAAGTTTTCTATGCCTCTCCAAGTGAAATCACTATATCCTTTTAGATGTCAAGCGCTTCCTCCTCTTGCAAAAGAGATCTACTATAAGAATTGATTTACAAAAGGATAGATGAAATGACGAAAAAATATGAATTAAGGAACATCAAGATGGCCACGAGACACAATAAATATACTCCCTGAATCAAAGACAACTTGATAGGATGCTTTGGAGCTCAGACACAATAGCGCCCCTACCCAAAATGCTTCCTTCACTAGATGGATGACAACCTGCAAAAATATTAGAAATGCATAGATCCGCAAGAATGCTAAAAAGAATAAGACTTTCCAATCTTCATACAAGACATTTGACAAAGCTTTCGAGATTTTTTGCAAAATATTTTATTAATCCTTAAGAGCTTGAAAACCAAAAGTCCCTTTACAAATGAGAGAGCATCTCAATATATAGATCTCTCAAGTACATAAAACCTAGATCCAAAAAGATCAAGGGGCAATATCATAAGATAACATCATCCTAATCTACGGCTAAGATTAGTCAAATACATATCACATGGATCAACTCACAAATAAAAGGGGGCGCATCACTAGAAATGCTCAATGAGAGGGCGCACCACATAGAATATGACTAATGACCATAAAGTAGCACATGGTGGGGCTAAGAGGTCATGTTATCCTTCACTAGCATGGCCCCATGGCATAATAACAAGGTGGTGACAAATAATATAAATGAGTGATAAAAATCACTAGGGTATTTCCCTCAAAATACATCGAAACACCCTCAAACTGCATAAATCAAGAATGTGTGAACCCCAAGTGAAATGAATTTGTTTCCGGATGGTGACTATGACCCAAACATTGTGCCTCGGACCAATTCCATGCCATTCCTTTACCTCAATTGCCCAAATCGATTTCCTCATTAGCCATTTGAATCATTGAACTGCTGCCTTGGGAACATAAAACAACCAATATCTCACCTGGGAGTCTTCTACGCAAAAAAATGACTACATAGATGTGCCTGGCACACCAGGTATATGGTACAAAGGACTGGCTGCACCCCAAGGATCCATGCTAATGTTCCAAGTGATCTCCTCAACATTTGCACTGTGTTTCATTTTTTATTTCCTAGGACAAATCTTTTGCAAAACTCGCAGAAGACCCATATCTCTCCTACAACTACCCGAAACTGAAAACCAGCTGCACCAATGGACTCGGAATATCCAAATAAACTAGGAATGAGTACCCATACACAATATGTCCATCACAAAGGTACATCAGAGGCCCCATCCATGTCAGAACCATAATAATAATAAAGCCTCTAAATGTTTATAATCATAAAAATTATACAAGCCACCATATTAAATCACCATATGAAACATGAATATGTCTAATGAACACCTATAGACCATAAACAATCATCATCCATAACCATCGGCCTATAACTCATCTTAGAACCTGCTCTTGGTTTAGTCAACATTGGGTCAACCAAATCAAGACTGATCAAATGATGACCCAAGTGCTAAAATCTGATGCCGCAAAGTACAAATGGACATGCATGCTCAATTATCTATGCTAGCAGTGACACTCAAGTATAATTGGATTTTGTTGGCAAGTATAAGCACAATGCATATATAATAATCTAAATCAAAATGATTAGTTTCTTTAAAACAAGAACCTCCAGTATATACTCATTTATAGATTTAGCCCTTTTGCTAGTCAAGGGTGAAGGGAACAAAAACCAGGTAAGGCCAAGGGATGACTTGATAGCTCAACACTATAAGCACCTGGGCTAAAGGACAAGGGGATCCACACAACGCATAAGTTGGACTAGGTGAACAATAGGGCATGGCAGTGTCTCACAAATGGGTGGAATGATGAGAAAGCTCCACTAGACTTTCAACAAGAAACCTTTTTATAATTTATTTGCTCAGCTTTTATTATACTAGTTAACATCTAAAGGCAGGTGCCCTGGTAAGCCTTTTGGGCTTCCAGATAATGACAAAGACATGACCTGTGGGGACAAATGAGTCGTACATTATACAAAGAATGAGTGCTCATCCTCTAGCCATCAACTTTTATTTTTTGTTGCTAACTTGCGAACCTTCAAGAGCAGGTACCCTAGAAAACCTTCTGGGCTTCCAGAAAATGACTAAGGCTCAGCCTTGAGGGGCTTGCCGCACACTGATACCCTGTGGGGATAAATGAGCCTTACACCATACAATGGATGAATGCTCATCTCTTGGCAACTGGCTAGTTGTATTTTTATTTCCAGTAGTGTCTAGAGATACTTTTATTTTGCTGGCAAGGCATCCATTTAGAATAACTTTAAGCACCGATGACACCCCCCTTGCTTACTCCATCCTTTAGTTCGGAGTAATTTGTTTATTTTTAGCTATTTTAGTCATTTTTGGGTAAATTCTAGGGAAAATGCCCCAAGTTATCCACAAATTTGATTTTTTATGTTATAATCTTAAGTTGACATTTTATCATTTCAAATTGACATTTTAAGGCATGTCGACCTGGATATATTGTAAAAGTGATGAGAGGCTATAAATTGTAAGTGTTTGAACAAATATGAAGAAACTTGAACTTTAAAACTCTAATCCACAATTACAGTGCTGATAGATCTCATAAATAATCTAAAGACATAGATAAATCAAACCATAGAACACATGATATACCCTAAGAAAACCCTCCACTAATTCGGAGGATAAAAACCCAACAAACAATCTTAAGAGTATGATTGATAATCGACATAGAATGATTACAACACAATCGTAGATTGCTTTTTCGAGAGCACACGAGAAGAGAGATCAAATGGAACACTGTAATGATCTTGCCAAGTGCATAGCACTTTAATAACAAGTGAAACTAGGTCATACAAGGAAGGTAGGGAATATTTGCATGCTTCAGTTAGTAGTTAACACTTGGAACATTTTTTATCTTCAACCATGCGCCCTCACTAACTTGGTACCAAGTTGGCACTCCATAATTATCTCCCACAAAGAAGATATGCGCCCTCCATTAATTCACTGAGTTTAACTCCCTCTAACTAAGTTGTTAACTGAATGAACTGAACTGAATAGAATTGCATGTAACTGAATGGAACTGAATGTAACTGAACATAATTGAATGTAACTTTACAGAACTGAATGTAACTGAACTAAACTGAATAGAACTAAACATAACTGAATGTAATTGAACTGAACTAGTGTTCCTCCATCAGTGTCATCTTCAACAACCACTTGCATAAATTAAGGAGTTGATTCCTTAATTAATTGAACTTGTTTTATCACAACTAAGACTCAACTGATGTCGTATTAATTCAAATTCACTTGGAAGCATACATGGGCAATTCAAATTCTCTCTCTATCTTTGTGCTCAAAATTAATTTTCTTTGCATGGTCCATATGTGTTTTCAATAATTCTATATCATATCATACTCGTAAGAATAGTTCTGAACCTATGATCATATGTATTACCCTGGGTCATATAGTCACATGCTAAAGTAAATCACTTTAGGGGTAGCTACTCCCTAAAGGAGACTTGTAGCACCTGTTGACCATGACTAGCCATACATCACATAGTATATCCTTGAGACTTAATACAGCATAATTCATGTGAACTTAAAACAACATATGTTTCAGACTTGATATGACACAAGTCTCAGACCTTAACATAAGGTCATTATCTTAACCATAAGATCCTAGTACAAGCATCTCTCTCAAATAGGACTTGATCAAGGTCCTAGCTTGATACAACACAAGCTCTTTAACTTAACACAATAAGTTAGTGAACTTAGTACAACATTAGAAGAAATTTCAACTCAAAATGGGCATCCTAAAAAAAATAATAAAATAATAGTTAAAATAATAAAATAATATTTATTAATTTTTGAGGAAGAAAAGAAAAAAACTACTTTTTTGTTTGTATTTTCAACATATCTCATGTTTTTACTCAAATTTCGATCGAGAGAGCTCGTTCGATGCAGAATTAAATTCCGCATCCAATGAGTACCCACTCGGCATACTTTTGACGGACCCCGTTGTTGTCCGTTGATTGCACACCAGCAGCAGAAATCTTCCAAAAGATGTCTCCTCGAAAGTGGGAGAGGTGTGACCTTGGGGGCAAGCACAGAGCTAGGTACTGTCACCTACTCCTAGCTCCTCCGTTTAGGCTAACTCCTAATGAAGCCAAGGGGGGTAGTCCCTAACAAAAAGTTTCTATGGCTCAATGTAGTTTAAGTGTTTTAATTGGTTACGAATACGGATGGGTGTTGTTTAGGAGTTATTGTGATTAAATGTGTTTGTTTATTATGAATTCGAAACATAAGACAAAGCAATCCACGTTGCAAGAGTTAAAAAATAGACAATAATTCAAGACTTTATAAAGTAATGATGTATTCACAGATAAAAAATTAAATATGCCAAAGATAAGTGATCCAGATATAACAATCAAGCATAGATTAATAGACCAGTGCCTTTATGGAGTCAAAGCTCTGTAATGCCTTTTAAGAAATAAATCCAAGTTCTGAAATAAAGCTAGTGGATGTAACATTGTGCAAGGGCTCTTGGTATTTGCTTATGGTGTCAGCAAAAGGTGTTCAATAGCCAGGAAAATGTTCCAAGTTAATCTGTTGGAGACATGACGGCCTACCCAGTATCCCAGGCTGGTATCGCGAAGATTGACCAGCTAGCTGAGAAGCTTAGACAACAGGGAGTTTCGGTGTCTCTACTAAGAAGAACTTGAGAAATCTTCTGAAAGAGAGAAGAGGGAGGTGTTTTGGTCTTTTTCGCTCTTTGTTTGCTCCTTTGCTTGCTTATGGCCTTTGAGCTCTTTTTGACTTCCCTGAAAATAAGAGTTTTGAACACTAACTTGTTATATGTTAGTCCAAAATGAAACAAAACTAGATCTATAACTTAATTAAAAGAAACTAAACTTCTACAATGAAACCGGAGGAAAGCTGATAGAAGAAGAAGCTACGAAATGGAGAAGAAAAAAGGCAAAAAGAGGGCTGAAACAAAGGCAAAAGAGGGCTGCAAACTACAAGAAGAAAGAGGAAAAGAGGGCAGCGAAAGAGGCAAAGAAAGAGGCTGCAAACTAAAGTGAAAGAAGGCTGCAAACTAGCAAAGAGGACAGCCAACAAGGGCATATGGTTTGTTGAAAGATAAGTAACTTAAGATCCAAACCTTGCCTAACCCAATAATCAGAAATTTTACTTCAAAAGATGAATAAAAGTAGGGAAGAACCGATTAAATCTGTGGATCTTTGAAAGACACTTGGATCTTGTATAGCATGCAATTATTGGAAATTTGTACTCAACTCGAAGAGAAGAAGATGCAGCTGAGCTCAAACTTTTGCTTGGTTGGATGAAATGATCTGCAAAATAACAATTCATAGACTTGTCAAACAAAGGATTAGATCGTGTATTGTTCACAAATTGAAATAAAAAAGTAGCATGAAATATAACTGAATAAAGCAATGCTCTTTTTCAATCTCTAAAAGTAAATCAATAAACAGATAACTTGAAAACTACAAATACCTGTTCTTATGTGCTTGTAAAAACCTTCTAAAGCATAGATTCACAATCTCAAATTGACAAGAAAGAGAAAAATTAAAACATCACCTCATCCATCAAGTGCAATCATCCACAATGTCACACCACATGAGCCTCCAAAGTCTTAATTTTATTCCAATGGTTGCATGAAAGCAACAAACATTTACAAAGTTTCACCAGAGTTTCTCTACACAAAAATATCCACCCTTGATAGAGCTGAAAGAGCCTCTATTTATACAATGAATGAAGACCAAAACCCTAAAACCAAACTCCATCAAATGACGGCCAATCCCTATGATTTATCAAACTCGACACCATAATTGAAGCCCAAACCTAAGTTAAGGTAGGCGTGAGTGAGGGGTGGCCTCCACCTAGGCAAGGCGCCCCCACTCCCCACCCTAAACCCAACTCTCCATCAAATACTAGCTCCACACGTGTTCTAGCGTGAGTTTTGAAGGAGAAAGCGTGAGTTTTGAAGGAGAAAGCGTGAGCTTGAAGGAGACACGTGAGCCTGAAGGTAGCTGCAAGTAGGTGTTGATGGGTTCCAAAACCCTTAGGGTTAGCACAAAAAAAGGAAAGCATTCACTCTCTGCCTTGATCAAATAACCAAACCAATCACTGTTCTCCACATCATCCAATTCGTGAGCTAAAGGAAGAGGGTGAATTTGTTAACTGAAGGTGTCTTGAATGCTCTCCGATTGTTGACTGAAGAGACTTGGTGCCGAGTTAAATCATCATAAATGCCCATTTCCATGACATTTTGCTGAATTTGGATTAATTTGGAGAGATTTGGATTTTCTTCAAAATAATCATTTTAATTAATTAATCAATATTTTCCCCAAAACTGACTTTTTTGAGAAAATATGAGTAATGTGGCCGAATGATGATCCGAAACTTGGATCTGGCTGGCTGGTTGATCATGAATGATTTTTGGCTTAAGGTTAGAGCCTTCAATCACTGAATTCGGGTTCTGGAAGACTAACTTATTACAAATTGAATTTTTCCATTTAAATTATGGAAAAATTTAATTAAAAACTTAGGAAAAATTTAATTAAAATAAAATTGACGCGTCCGGTAAAAAATTTCAGAATTTTTTCTAAGGGTCCTAGTGACTTAGGACATGACCATAGTCTATTCTAACAATGTTTAGAAAGTTTATATATACTCAGTTGGGCTCTAATCATCCCCCAAGGCCTAGAATTCAAAATCGGGCATTTCAGCTTTGGAGGAAGCGGGAGAAAACCTCGTCAATTATACTCGGCTATAGGGAAAGCATAATTGTCAAAGGCAAAAAAACTCCCTAGAATACCTTAGTTGAAATTCTACGTCTTAGGAGACCGAACCACTCAAAACACCCTACTAGCACATTTTATTACAAACCCCGTGGGGCCATGGTCATAATTATTCAAAACAAAAACTGGCTAGACACAAAGGCAGATCATCTGATACACTGGAAACAAACATTTATCATGTTTGTCAACTGGCGGCTCCTTAGGTTATCCAACTATAGTACAAAAAAGTTGGCAACATCTGGTTCTAACTATGGGACGGGTACTCGCTTGATCTATTGATCAAAGAGAGTACCTGAGAATCCAGGAATCTCTGGTACCAATATGTAAACAGAAGTGTCTTAGTCCCATGTATATGATATAAAAAATAAGCCATGATGAAATACCAGAAAAAATATTTTTTGCTTTTTCAAATCAAAGTACATGAAATAAACTTTTTTCCTTTTTAGCATATAAATGAAATATGATACAAATTTTAATATGCAAAAATTAAAAAACTATATTTTAGATGGATATGATACATAAAATATGATACAAAAATAAAGTACATAAAAATACAACAAGGATGGGTTTAGAAAAGCCCTGGGATGACCCCTTGGTCATCTTGGAGGTTGTTTTGATAAAAGGGCTTCAAGTGTTGGCCATTCATGGGCAAGTTTAATGTTTCTCCATCCATGGTGTTAAGTAAAAATGAATTTGTGCTAGCAATGTCGCGGATGATAAACAGACATTTCCAAAGGCTATCAAATTTCCCATGCTTCCCAGGCTTCTCCCTTCTCTTATCCCATAAGAGAACAATATCTCCTATTTGGAAAGATCTCGGCCTAGCTGACTTATCAAAAGTGCCCTTCATGCTTTCTTGATGTCTGAGTGACTAATCAAGGGCAGCTCTTCTAGATTCATCCAACTCTATGATCTGATTGATCCTCTGCTCCATTTCCAATTGTTCTGTGCCATATTCATTTAACATTCTAAAGATCAGAATCTGCATGCTGATCGGAAGGATGGTTGTGAGTCCATACACTAACTCAAAAGTTGTCTTTCTAGTTGAGTTCTTCTTAGTAATCCTATCCGCCCACACTGCATACTTAATCTTGCAATCACATACTCTTTTATTATCCCCAACAGTTTTCTTAAGGATAGTCATCAAATTTTTATTAGTGGACTCAACAAGTCCATTGCCCTGTGGATAGTAATCTGATGAATGGGATAGGATAATGCCATATTTAAAACAGAAGTCATTTACTTCTCCCGAACAGAAAGCTTTGGCATTATCGATTGTTATTTTTAGGGGAGTTTTTAATCTGGTGATGATTCTTTCCTCAATGAAATTAATAACAACCTTTTCAATGGCATTCTTAGTGGGTATGGCCTCTACCCACTTAGTGAAATAATCGGTTGCTGTGAGAATCCAACAAAAACCATTGCTAGAGTTATCCTTAAATTTGCCAATAAAATCAAGCCCCCACTGCTGAAAAGGGGCAAGGACCACAACCGGAGTAAGAGGAAGAGTAGCCAACTTCTGCTTTCCCGTAAAAAGCTGACACTCTTGGCAACACTTGACATGTTTATGAACATCTGCAAAGATAGTGGGCCAATAGTATCCAGCTCTCAAGATTTTGTGGGCAATTGTATTCGCTGCATAATGGCCTCCACAAAATCCTGAGTAAAATTCAGTCAAGATTTTCTTGGAATCTTGTTCATTAATGCATCTGAGTATAATGCCATCTGGGTTCCTCCAACCCAGAACCTCTTGGGTAAGGCAATATCTAGCAGTCTTGAGTCTCAAAGCCCTTCGCTTGTGACCTTTGAGGTGATCAGGTCAAGTGAGGTGGAGCAAGAAGAAAATGATGTCGGAATACCAATGATTATCAAGCTCTTGAAGCGCAGGAGTCATGGCTGGCTGAGGGATATTATTTTCAACAATAATTTCAATGGCTTCTTCATTTTTATGAGTAAGCATTCTAGCAAGGCCTTGTCCCTTGATTAATTTGGTAGGCTTTATTTCAAGGTCATACTCCTGGATTTTGGACACCCATGTGCCCCTTATTCCTAAACAATCCTGTTGAGACAAGATATCTTTCACTACAGTTTGGGGAACATATCCAATGACTTTAGAATATCCAATATACGTTCTGAAATGTTTCAAAGATTTGACTAAGTCATAAGCCTGCTTTTCCATAATGGTATATTTTGATTCAGAGTTTTGTAAGGCTCTACTCATGAAGGCTATAGGTTGCTCAAACCCTTCGAAATTCTTCTGGAGTAACACACCTGCAATAGTGTCTTCTGAAGCAAAGGAAAAGATCATGAAATTTTTTGCGTAATCTGGGCTAACTAAGACCGGAGACCTGGTAATGGCATTCTTTATAGAACCAAAGGCTTCCCTTCCTTCACTAGTCCACACAAACATGGCATTTTTCTTAAGTAGGGCCTGCAGAGGTTTCATTAATTCGGCCACGTTAGGAATAAATCTTTTGATAAAATTTATATGACCATTGAAGGATTGGAGGGCTTTCACATTCTTAGAAAGGGGAATCTTTCTTATAGCCTCTATTCTTTCAGGGTCAATCTTGACACCGTCCTTATTGATGATGTGCCCTAAGAGTTTTCCCTCTTCTATGCCCAAAACTGACTTAGCCGGATTCAAAGAGATGCCATACTTCCTACATCGCTCGAAAATCTACCTGAAGATGACCAACATGGCTGGATCTTTCTTTTGAAAATACAGTAAGATCATCTTGATAGATCTCAATGATTTTACCAATCAACTCCTTGAAAGCATAATCCATGGCCCTTTGGAAAGTAGCTCCTCCATTTAAAAGGCTGTTATCACATATATAGTAGCCAGGCTACCATATTCTATTTTTCAGACACAGTACATTTTTCAGCCAGATCTCTTACATATGAGATGCTGAGATGAGCAGTTTTGACGGATCATTATTGTATTAGTGGACTATTGTACTCTCCCATGTCAGGACTGAATCTTAGGACACTCAGATTTGAGGACCGATGTAGCCATTTAGTCATTACAGAGCAGTTATTGATACCTAGTTTTATATCAGTGCTTTCTCATTGGACAGATGATGTTTCAAATGGATTATATTGCATGATTATGACTCAGCTTTTTATATTGTGTTATGGTTATCATTGCTCTTATACTCATTTTTGTGACATGTATTAACATGTGGTGTCATGATCTGGCGGTCATAATTATATGGACTTGGATGTATCTTGTATTATGTATTGATGTCCCTACTTAGACTTGGAAGTTCTTGATTTATACTCATTGGTTTTACCCTCCTTAGGGAGACTAGAGGTAGTCATTCCCACCATTGTTTTGGTTTGCTAGTGTTGGTTCCATCATTCACTATCTCCACCCATCCATTACCTTCCATTTTAGTTTTCAATCCGACTGACTTTTTGACTTATGGCATGGAGGACCTTTTTCCTCGCTAGAACTTTTGTTGGACAAACCTCCCTGTTTATATTGTGTCTCGGCTCTGAGTTGGTGACAAAACTTGCCTTTGGTGAGTTGGATTGTATGCCTAAATCATTCTGGTCGATTGTCTCGATGTTTGCACCGTGCAAAACTCCCCCTGGTCACTTGAGATGTTGGATAAAACTGAAAGCTCATGTACTACCTATAATGGAAATATTGAATATGCGCCCATGGAAAATGAAAATGATAAAACTGTGTTTCTTAACATATGTAAAGAGGGCAAGAGCAGTGAAATGCTAAAATACTCCTTGAAGAGTATAAAAAAAGGTCCAAAAAAGCAATGGTTAAAAATATGCTATATCTAAATATTGCTGACCTTATAAAAAATAAATGTCCCGGATGAAAGCTGCGATTAGCTGTGCTTTTAAACACTGGTGAAGTCCCAAAGGGTCATATAGGCCAGAAAGGCCATGGAATAAAATTGATGGTCCTAATGAATTTGGATCAATCTTGATGTAGTCATGATGCCTAAGTTGAATAAGCACTCTCTAAACAACTCACCCATTTGTGAGGCACTGCCATTCCTTATGTTGTTGTTTCTCCAACATTGGTTATAGTGAGTATTCTCCTTCCATATCCAAAGTGTCATGATGTTAAGTAGGAAGTCATCCTTTGCCTTAGCCTTGTCAATTTCATCCTTCACCCTTCACTAACAATTTGACTACAACTATGAAGTGAGTATAGTCCTGAAAGTCTAGTTTGAATAATAATAAATAAAGCCTTATATATGTATTTGTTGATGTATCGCCAGTGAAATGATTGCTACTTGTTGTGATTGTTGCTTGAATGAGTTGTAGAGCATGTCTTGGCCTTTTAACACTTGCAGCAAATGGATGATAGTCTGAGTTATTATTGGTGTCTGATCCATTATAGATGGTTATATTGTTTATTGGATATGGTTGATGATCAGATAGAGACCTGTGAGGGGTATGAGTATACACCTTAGATGGATTTGGACTCTCTGAGTCTAATGAGACAGTTTACTTCCAGTTCTAGGCACTTGCAGATATGATCAGGCTCATTCTTCCTTTCTGATGCAGTTTTTCTTCACAGGTTGATATGTTTGAGCAGGGAAATGTTTTAGTTGGATCTCCTAGGGCGTTGTATGGAACATAGGGGTGTAACCACTTGTTTGTACCATAGTGCCTCTATCCCAGAGAGCCTGGTGGGCTCAGCTTGACAACGTAGGCAACCTAGGAGGCTGATTTGGCAGGTTCACGTTTTTCGAGGCAGATCAAAAAATGATTAAATGGCTATTGAAGAAATCGATTTGAGCTACTGAGGTAAGGAAATGACATGGGATGATTCATGATGATGAGAGTGATGTCCTCTACACCTTCTCCAGTAGTTGCAGCACCTGATTGGGCCCACACCTATTTTTGGGCATTTTTATATTATTTTCTAGAGCTTTTGGAAGACTCACAATTTCCTCAAGAAGGCATAAAGTCAAAGAATTAAATTATTATATTATTTTATTGTGCCATGGGGACACCTAGAGGGAGTTAGTCAAACACTCTTTGGACCCACCATGTGCTTTCATTTATTTCTTGTTGAGTGGGTTACCTTTTTATGGGTGGGTTAGTCCACTTTGGTAAATTATGGTTATATTGATCCATGTGTTGTATGCTATGTCATAGGGTTCGCCGGACTTCAAGGTTGAAGTTCGGAATTCGGCGAACCTTAATAAAAAATTCAAATTCGTTTGAATTCGTCGAACTTTATGGCGACTGAAGCAAATGGCGCTGACGCGAATGTCGACTTCGTGATTCTGTTCTTGTTGGAGACAGGCCCATTCTCGCTGGCGATGGACGCTTCCACGGCCAGAGCGGGTGCTGCGGGACAAATTCCTCGGCGGATGGATGGTGGTAGAGCGAGGAACACCACGTCGAGCCAATCCATTCTCGTTGATTGTGGCCTTTCTGCGATTTCCTAAAACAGTCGAAAAATTCTCGGGGCATCGAGGCATCGATGGCCATAGAGTTAGGATGACCACGGGTTGCTACGGGCCACAAACAGTGACCAATATGTTTTTTCGATATGCCCTCGCTAATATTGTATTATAATGTAAATTTTAATTTATACTAAAGTATGATTTTAATTTTTGATGTCTCATCAAGTATTATTTTTTTCTTTGGACTCATGTTTTATAAAATATATGGGTTTTAAATATATTTATAAATTTTAAAAATTAATTTAGAATATTTATATATATTGGTTTCTTTGTTTTATAAACTATATTTTATATAGGGGTTTTAAATATATTTATAATTTGTAAAATTTAATTTAGAATATATATTTATAGGCAAATTTAATGCCGAACCTCATCCCGAACCTCATAAAAAAATTCGAATTTAAACCGAATTTCAAGGTCGCCGAACTCGAACTCGAACTCGAACCCGGACCATGTGACATAGGTTGTATGTTGAGCTCATCTTAACCATTGATTAGAACATTTCATCTTTTAATCATAGCCACTCGTTTTGAAAGTGGTTAGGATTCAGTTATGATTGAGGTTCTCTCATTTCTATTTAAAGGAGAGAGCTTCTCATTTGTAAGGGGTCTTTGGCTTTTGGATCTCAATAATAGAAAGACTTTTTTTGTGGAAATTTTCTGGATCTGCTTTATATCTGATGTTCTCAAATGGTGATTGGAAAATCTTCAGCTTCTTAGCATTGTGGAAATTCTTATGAGATCTATATTTTTTGTTGTCATTGTTTTGTCTACAGGAGGGCGTTTTTGTAGGGGGGCTCAACTTGCTCGGTTTTCTTCGTCTTGGATCAGGGGGTTTTCATTAGTTTCATTGTGATCTATGATTACTTCGTTTTACTTTCTTGTAGCATTCAATTTCTTTATCTTGTATTAGCAAATCTGATATGGTTGACGTTTGCTCATGCAGGGTAGGGGGTGCATTGGTAGCTTGGAGCTTGCATATGCCATAGAAATCACGGGGATCTTTCAGAATTGATCGAGATAGCAAAGATCATCACTGTTAAAGACTTATACAAGCTTTTCCAGATAAGATCTAACAGGTAAGTCTCTTCTTTTCAAATCTTATTCCATTGTACCTTGCTTTACTTCAAATTTTCCTGAAAACTTCTAAAATACAAAAAGCTCTAAAAGGCAATAAATCTGGGAATCGTTCCAATATTTGGCCAAACCATTTCTAGGTTTCATAGATCGAGCCTCCCCTTCACCAATTCAACTACAACGCTGGTCAAACTCCTGCTGGTTTGACCTAGATCTGATTTTTTGCCAAAAAACTACATAACCCGCCACTGAAAATTTGACCTGCTAGGGTTTTGACTTTTTCCGAATTTTGACTTCATAGACGGATAGATCGTGTCCCACATAGTCCAAATCAACCCCAACACTGTCCAAATTCTTGATAGTTTGACCTAGATCTGAAAAATTGACTGAAATAGCCTTAGCGCCCTCACTGAAAACTGGACTTTTTCGGAAGTGATTTTTTTGGAAATCTGACAAGATAGGCTGATAGATCAGGGCTTAAGCACTCCAAAACACCCCCAACGTTGAGCTAGTTCTTTTTGGTTTGCCCGTGATCTGAAAAATTGGTTTTCAGCCTTCTAGCCCCCCTCATCAGATTTTGACTTTTCTAGATCTGATTTTTCTGCTGATTTTCTGATTGGGGCTTGTAGATCAGGTCACCCTGACCTCATTTCTCCTTCAACGCTGAGTTATTAGCCTCCAGGTGACCCTAGAGCTGCAAATTTGTCTTTCCAAGCCCTAGCGCTAGCCTTCCATTGAACTGGTTTTTCTTGTACCTTAGCTTCTCCAGACCAATTGTTTTCTAGATTCATAGATCAAGGTGCATCCCAAGTGGGTTCACTGAAACGTTGGGTTGTTGTTGACTCCATTGCCCAATACACACAAGGCATTGATTTCCTTGCTAGCGCTAGCCCTATCCTTAAGCTCTCCTCCCATTTCCTTTGCCAACACTCATTGATAACCCAAGTCACCTATCTTTCACTGAGTCTATTTCCACGGTACTAGACAGTCCCAACTCTGTTCTTGCTCACCCTGTCACAGTTACGTTTCCCAAGACAGTGGTCATCTCCATCAGTTGCTAGTACCTAAACCCTAGAGCTAAGGTTTCCATTCACCTTGCACCTTAAGTATCCTAAAGCCCCATTTGATTTTTCTCTGGTGTCTAGGTCTGATCTCTCCTGATCTCTCCATTTGACTTCACAGACACAGATCGGGAGCAGATCTGTGTCTCCCCCATTGTTGTCTAGGACTAGGATAACATAAAGTGAAGGCTGCCTTGATTGGCGTGACAACCATCCATTTGGGAGTCTAGGCAGTCGTGGTTCCACCCCTTAGTTGCTTGCCCCTCTACCATCCATCCTGGATCCACCTCACATAGGCAACTACAAGGCGGGTGATAAACATTTTGGCGCCGTTGTCGGGGAAGGTAAAGGCCTACCCTGGTCCAACATTTATCCTTAGGCTCTCCTCCCGTTCTCTTTGCAACATTTTGGCACCGTTGTCTAGGTGGTAAAGGCCTAACTTGGTTCAACATACCTCACCTTTCCCTATGACATATATCTTTTTCGGTGAATTACTTGTGTGGTTCACTCTGCGACTCCACTGAGGACCGTGCCCAACATATTAATCTTAAGTTCTTAGAGCATACCATAAATCATAATGAATCCGGATGTATTTCTTCTTTTGGCCTGAGTTTGCAGCCCTATTCACCCTTTTTTGCAACCCCTTTTTTGGCCTTTGTTTGGCCTCTCTTTCTCCTTTTATCTTCTCTTTTCAATAGCTTCTTCTTCTTTCCGCTTTGCTCCGGTTTCAGTATAGAAGTTTGGTTTATTTTTTGATTGAGTTTATAGATCTAGTTTTATTTTTGGACTAACATTATAACAAGTCAGTGTTCAAAGCTCTCATTTTTAGGCAGGTCAAAAAGAGCCCAAAGGCCATAAGCAAGCAGGGAGCAAACAAGGAGCAAAAAAGACCAAAACACCTCCCTCTTCTTTCTTTCCTTTCTCACCTTTGCTCATTCAAGAAGAGGCTAAACACATCAAAAAAAATTGTAAAAAGTTAATAAAGAGCGAGTGGGATTACGGCTCCCACACCCCTCTTCCCCCATTTGGGGGAAGCTTGTATTGTCCCTTTGTCATGCTTGTATTTTTTGTTTAATAAACTGCTAAAGGTAGAATATGATAGAATAATTTCATAATCATTAGAAGTTTGTTTTTCATTAAAGTAAGGTAGTTTATTTCTGGTTAGTTCATCATTCATAAACTATAAAAGTAAAAATGTTTCTTTGTTTATTTACTTAGCTGAATGCAAAGTCTGTTTACTTTTTTGATATAATTTTACTTACCCCCATGCTTTCCCGATTAGGGCCTAAAAAGCCTTAAAGAGACTCTTGGGTAGTTTAGCTTTCTTTTTCTTAAAAGTTTAATCAATTAATTAATTAAGTCTCTTGAACTTGTCATAACCCAAGTCAAGAGCACTCTCTATCGAAGAGCATAGTTAGACTTGCATATCCTTGCATTAGGGATTTAGATTAGCTAAGTCTCTTGAACCTTTGTCATAAGACAAGGTCAAGAGCGCTCTCTGTCGGAGAGTCTTAATTAATCGACTTAATAAAATTTGCAACTCACTCCCCCCTAATTAATTAACTTCGTTGTCTCCTTGCCGGAGTATGCTCTGACCAACTTCAAAATCGGAGTACCCAGAAACGGCATTGGATTTTTTAATCTTGCAAGAGAAACACAATAAAATTTAAACCCCACAACCAATGCACCGGTGTTGTAGAGAATTTCCTAAGTTCTTCTTAGTAGAGGCGTTGGAACTCCTCGCTGTCTAACCTTCTCAGCTAGCTGGTCAATCTTCGCGATACCAGCCTGGGATACTGGGCGGGCCGTCATGTCTTCAACAAATTAAACTTGGAACATTCTCCCGGCTCTTGACAAACCTCCGTTGACACTATAAGCAAGACCACTTAAAAACATTTAAAATATACCAAGAGCACTTGCACAACTTAATATTCACCATCTTTATTTCAAGGCTTGTTGTTAATTTCTTTACGCATTGCAGTACTCTCTGACTCCATAAGGCACTAGTCTATTATTTTATGCATAATTGTTATATCTGGATCATTTGTCTTTGGAACATTTAAATTCTTATCTGTGAATGCATCCTTATTTCATAAAGTCTTGAATTATTGTTTATCTCTTAAATCCTTGTGATAGCAACGTGGATTGCTTTGTCTTACGTGTCGAATTCATAATAAACAAACACATTTAATTACAGTAACTCCTAAACAACACCCATCTGCATCCGTAACCATTAAAACACTTTAACAACTTAAGAGCCATAGAAACTCTTTTGTAGGGACTACCTGCCTTGGTTTCGTTAGGAGTTAGCCTAAACGGAGGAGCTAGGAGTAGGTGACAGTACCTGGCTTTGTGCTTGCCCCCAAGGTCACACCTCTCCCACTTTCTTAAGTGAGGAGATAGCTTTCGGAATATTTTTGCTGCTGGTGTGCAATCGGCGGACAACACAACCCACGCTTGCAGTCGAGTTTGATCTCTCTTCATTAAAAAAAAAAAAAGCAGCAGTTTGCATTGGAAATCTTTCGGCTGAGTAAGTTGGCCGCCAATAAACATGAAGTTAGCAATGTGGAATTGATTGTGGTTTGACGGTTATACTGGTCCCGATCACTAAAACCATCACTCATTACATCATCACGGCCATTGCCAACTCCCCGCTGATTGAGGTAGAGTGGGTTCCATTAGAGCGCTGACTTCAACTGACAGATGGTCGGGGTCTTGGGACAACCATTTGATTTAGCAACCCAGTCAACTTCACGATTTCTGAGTTGTTGGAGCACTCCGCAGGTCAGTGATCTCAACGTTTTGTGGCCACAATAGGATTCTGAGCGGCTGACTGTCCACTTTTACCCACGTAGCAATTGTTTTGACGTGGGCAGCTAAAAGTTGTTCTTTAAAAATTATTTTGATTATCATTTAACCAAAGTATAAGTTAGAGTAAAAGACTACTTTAAATAATGTGGTAGTTAAGTAAAGGTTGATTGAGAAAATAGTGGATCTATGATCCCAAATCACCTTTACTTTATTTTATTATTATTTTTGTATTTTTGAAAAGAAAAAGTCTTTTTGGCCTATAAAGAGGATGCCTCTTCAATTTGTAAAAGGGGGGATTTTTTTTTGGGTTGGGAGGATTTTTCCCCAGAGTTAATAAAGAAAATCATGTTGAGTTTTTGGACATGTTGGGTTTCTCTGTCGTAGTTTTGGGTTTTCATGAGTTATAGACCAAGCCAACATAGAGGGCTAACAATCTAGCACGTTGGGCAAGCATTTGCAGCTGCCAAGTTGCTTGTCGCCGTTATGTTATTGGAGGTTTGGGATTAATGGAAAGTAGTCAGTTATACTTCCATTCTCCTTGCCTCTGATTATGGAACGGACCAGCTTAGTCTCACTTCTATGAAACACAAAGCCTTTCTGAGTCCCCTTCTGATACTGGCACTGGCCTTCCCTCGAGGACTGATCCTCCCTTCCTTTTCGTCCCATCAATCCGACTCATTTTCCATTTTCTTTTTTTGCGACCCGTGTTTCTCTAAGGCAGCTTCTTCAGATCATCTTGCCCTCAGCCGCACCTGCCTTAGTGATCCTAACTTAGGGAAACCCCCCTAGAGCTGGAGAAGAGCCAGCCTGAAGCGAGGAGAGAGAAGGTGTGGTGACATTGGCTTCTCTCGAGAGAGTTGTCGTCGGGCCAGCGCGCCAGCAATTTGGGCTTTCAGCACTCGCGTGTCAGTTTTGGGCGATAACACCAGCTACCCCAAAAACAAGAAATACCTGAAAAAATTTGATGATGTCATCAATGATCATCATCACATTATTTCAAGTATTTCTTGTTTTTGGGGTAGCGAGGTCTGTCAAAAGTATCCATCATCATCATGTTTTTTTAGGTGTTTCTTATTTTTGGGGTAGCGAGGTCCGTCAAAAGTATGCCGAGTGGGCACTCGTTGGATGCATAATTTAATTCTGCATCCAACAAGCTCTCCCAATTGAAATTTGAGTAAAAACAGGGGGTGATATGTCGAAAATACAAACAAAAAAAATAGTTTTTTTTATAATACCTATCTCCAAATTTATATTAAAAAAGTGTTCAAGACCTATACGGTATTTCAAATTTAAAGCAATTTCATTGGCTAACACATGATGACATGGAATTGTAATTAGAGTTAAAAGGCCCATTTTGAGTTGAAATTTCTTCTAATGCATTAGTTCTAGACTTGACACAACAAGTCTCATGGAGAGGATCTGAACTTAATACAACATAAGTTCCGAACTTGACACAACAAGTCTCACGGAGGATGACTCTCGATGATGTACATCTAACACTCCCTCTCAGCGAGGGAGACATTCTCTACCATACCAGGAATTTCCTGCCACACAAAGCTTATCTCGAAAGTGTTAGAACTTCGTCACAAACAGAGGCTTATCACAAATTTGCAAGCGACTGATCAATAGCTATGTACTGGAATTCATTTTACATGACCATGGCTTATGTTGTCACATATACATTTACAGTTGGGTTACCATGTTGTAGCATACATATTGATCTCTTTATTTTTTCGAGCTATTCATTCACATGGCGTTTTAGCATGGATCATTACAACCTCATCCATTTCAAAGCCTTGTTAGCAGTGCTTCCTTGCTAGCATTGAGATCTACTTGTCCATTGAGATACTTTCAGTGGTGACCTAGTTCATTTGACCAGAGTAGCAGAGCATATATGGTACACACAGTTACAATGGGGTTGATTAGATAGAGATAGGTATATGGCTCTTTGGTTTTTTCTTGCTCTGTATTGTATATTAAACACCTAGGCTTGTTTTGGTAGATGATCATGGTGACCTATGCTTATATATACTGATGCTTGAACTTGTGCTAATATCGATCAAAGAACTCAATGTTGAAGACTATTTCTCATGCCATGCTTTACACAAATGTTAAACCTTAATGCTATGTTGGTTCCATATGTCATTTGTCCCTATCCATCTTGTTCATTTGTTGTTTGAATTTTATCCCATTACTTAGATTGACTGAGACTTGTGAGATTGAAGATATTTTCCCCATCTTGACCCCTATGCATGGTAGACTCCATGTTGTTATGTGTCTTTGGTTATGAAGTATGTGGCTTGGCCAGTGTGGCTGGGTTCACCGGGTAGTTCTCCTTTAGTCCTCAAAACAAGTACTCCTCCCAACAGTGTTGCTAAACACCAAAGCATCGGAACACATAAATGTTATATCTAAATGATGCAAAGTATAAATGTTTTAAAAGTAGCCAGTGGACAAAGGGTTGAGAACTCATCCTTTGTATAATGTAAGGCTCATCTGCCCTCCACATGGGCAGTAGGGTGAGGCAAACCCATCGGGGCTATGGACTGCTCGCTGGCAGCGGGGCTAGGCCTTAGACATTTACTGGAGCCCAGAAGGCTTTCGAGGGCACCTACTTTTGTAGGTTGACTACTATCTTATGTGAAAATGAAAGTTATTGAAAAATATCAATGGTCAAAGGATGAGCTCTCACTCTTTCTATAGTGTTCGGCTCATTTGCCCCCATAGGACAACAGGGTGAGACTAGCCTGCAAAGGTTGTGTCTTTGTCAATATTGGAGCCCAGAAGGCTTTCCAGGGCACTTTCCTTTGAAGGTTGACCAATGTTTAAATGAAAAGAAAACTTGCTAGATCCTAAAGGAAACAAAACCAAGTACTTTATCCATTTGTGAGGCACTACCATCCCCTATTACTATCTGTCACGCATATGTCATTTTGGTTGAGTATACTAGTTACCATTCAGAGAGATCACATGGTCAAAGTCGGTTATGAGTCATTCCACTTTACCTTAGCCTTGTTTTCCACCTTCACTAAGCACTAGCAGAATGTTTAAACTTTGTAAGCATGGCATGCACATAAAAATTCCAGAAGGTTCAATGATCTTTTGAAGGCATAGGTATATCTTACTTATTGTTATTATTGTCACCATGATTCTGAATAACATGACTTAAGTTGGATTTTGATATACACCATTGGAGCATTTCTTACCTTGGATACATGCATGATCATATTGATACGGAATCTCACCTACAGTTTGGGTACTTTGACCTGGTCAACCTAGTTGACCAAGTCAAACACAATTCCCAAGGCAGTGACTCAACAAACAACAATGCCTATATTTACTCTAGACATGCCCAGGGCCAATACTACAGTTTCAGTTTTTAGAGTTTGGCCTCAGATTGCACATTCAATGATTATTATCACTTTATTATTGGCCAGATTTTATTATTATGGCAGTGATTTTGGTTCTCCTAGAGCATTGCAGTGTTCTAGGGGGTATGAATAGTCACTTATACCATTCTTTTGTTTCTTCGGATCATCTAGTGTAGTCAGTTTTCCCCAGTTCTCAGTCTGGATAGAGTTATGATGATTTTATTCAGTTCCAAAGGTTGTACCACCCAAAATGCACTAGGAAATTCACCGAAAAAATCTATTTGACTTGTTGGGTCAAGGAAATGGCAAGGAAACTCCTCAGATGATGTATTTATGCCTCCCCAGACAATTCTTCGGCAGTTTTAGTCAGCATTTGGTTCGGGATTATTTTATTTGGCTTAACCAGTGAGGATGTCACCTAAGGGGCGCCCCTCAACTTAGCCACTTAATGTATTATATTGTTATATCCTATGACGTGAGGTTATAATGGGGCCTAGGGTGAATTAAGCCCCTAGTGACCCGCTTTGATGTATTGTCATGATGATATCTTATGTTATATTTTATTTTTGACTTAGACAAGGTATCATTGGGCAAAAGTGGGTTCCCTCTTGATCTAGTCAATGATCCATGTATCGATCTATGTAAAGTTAATCTCCACCGTTGATGATGTTATAATATCAACTGTTGGATGCAAAAGTGAGTTAGGATTTATGTGTCTCAAAAGCTTTATAAAGATGAGACCCTCCCCATTGTAAAACATGAGCTCTGGCATTGGAACTTTTGAATAAATAGATTTTTCTGGGATTCAATACTTGTGTATCTGTGGATAACGGAATGTGATGACGATTGAAATTGTCTTTCTCTTGCACTAAGAATATTTTGGCATAGTTTCTTGTATTGGTTGTATCCAATTCGTTCTGTAAGCATAGGAGGCGATTTGAGGAGAAGGCACATTGGTGGGGGGACTTGCCTTGACGTCTTTCTTTGGATTGATTCTGATAGGGAGTGATTACTTCTTTTACTCTTCATTTCTCTGTCAGTTGCTTCTATTTTTTGCAAATCCCGATCTTTTTTGTTTCACTTATTGGTTTTCCCTTTGTGATGTAGGAAAGGAGTACGTTTAGGTTATTGAGCAAACTAATACAATCAAGAACTTGCCCGAATTTACCATTTGATCTATATGAGGGGACAATCCTCATCATCCAGGATGGCATCTACAAAGTCCGAGTATGTTTCTCAGCTTATTTCTCTGCATATAATTTTTCATGCATTGCCCATCAGTTATTTTTACTGAAAAAACCCTTGTTAGAAGTACGAAAATTCACTGGACCAATTTGCATTGGGAATTTGCAAATTTGGCGATCTGGGTTTTGTTGTCAATCTCAAAAAATTTCCTCTCTCTTAGGCATCAGCAGTAGACTCCAGTTTCCCACGTTCAGGCATTGATCCTTGGCAGAGAGAGCACCCCTCTTTTAACTTGGAAGCCAATTCCCTGTGTCTCTGCTATGGTTTTGCTTGGATTTTGTTACCCTGTCAAATCTCTCATCTAAGTGAGTGTGTTGAAAGCCATAATTCTTTGATTCAAACTTGCCTTGGGGAATTTCCATGTTTCTATTTAAATCCCCCAAAGGTCCCGGGTTGGATCTAGTGAACGAACACACTGATCCTAGATCTAATCATAATTACAGAAGTCATTGATCCATTTAGCTTGAGTGGTATTGACACCATCCTTAAACACCCATACTTAAGCATTCCCTAATTTGTGGATTATCCCTTAAATTTAGGGTTTCTAGCTCTCACCTTACGTATTCTCTGTTTGTTGGTTTGATCTGGTGATTAGCTATAGGTATGTCCTTTTAGGATAGTTTTGGGTCTTCCCCTTTGTCACTTGGACTTCAGTGGCATAAAGCAAAGGATATCCTAACCGGTGTGACAACCATTCATCTTCTGGGGGTTAGGGTATTCGTAGGTCACGACTTTGGTTGCCTGTCCCCTCTGCCATCCTATATAGGATTACTCTACGGGGAAACTACAAGATCTGTGATAACAACTTCACTGAAGTAAAACTTCATCTCAAATGTGTTTTATCATAACACACATATAGGGTTTTCCAAAAAGTTTGACACCGAATAACAGTAGGCTCAAATCTTTCACCCTACTAGGTAGCTTCCCAAGCTACACTACTCCTCAGTATGTAGTACTATCCACAAAACACATTTTTCTTCTGAAGAACTCTTAGACATACATCTTGCTTCTATAGTACTAGTCACAATACACTTGGCTTTCGTAGTACTAGCCACAAATTACAATGCTCATCTCAGGATAAAACAATAGTTGGAAAGCACAATCAAATAATAGGTATGCCATGTAATAAAGAGCCTATTCTAATGTATCTCAAAAGGTACTCAAACATATGCTTAGTAGCAAGCATAAAATACAACAGGTTTGCTCAAAGACCAACTAGCTACTTACACATAGTAACAACATCTGGATCCAATCCGGAATAAAGTTTCTCTAAACTAGAAACCATGGATTTTAAATCCATAATATACAACATTATACAACAAATGTGTAATAACATGCAGAAAGAAAGTCTTATCTTTTCTTTCTCTCTTCAACATTTGTTGACTTCTTGAATCTTCTGCTATCTAGAGAAGTTCTCTGTGAGTTTTCCATTCTCTGTGATGTTCTTCGAGGCCTGATCACTTTTTGAGTGATTCTTCTCTTTATACTCCAGCACTCCAACTATCTCTCCGAGAGGTTTAACTGTTCTCTGAAAGTCCAAACTATAACTTTTCTTAAGTATCAATAGTCTCTAAGACTTTGACCATGTCTCCGCTCATGTGTATTCTCTCCACAAGGTATCACAACCCCTGGTTGCCTAAGTCATGTACCATGACTAACTGGTGGGGACTTTATTTGCTACTGCTTGTGAAGACACATCAATACTCCCTCTTCAACTAGGGGATTTCTTATGTACTATACCAAGCTTGTCCCAGACAAAGGCTTAGTAAGAATGCTGGCAATGTTGCTTATATGTGGATATGTACCACGTCTCAAATATACCTGACTAGGAACCTCATAAATCTTTGTTGCTTTACAACATGCTTTATCTAGAGAAACATATGTCATCTTTCCTCGATCACTATACTAGTCAGATTTCAGATATCTTTGAAACTCTATTTCACTGACCAAGACATATTCTAGTCCACATACACTTGTACCAAGTAGGTACCACAACATATGCTTTGTTGTACATGTCTATGTACAGATTGCAAAGCATATAACAGATCTCAGGACCTATGAATAACCAAATACATCTCAACTGGCTTGAGATCCTCCAAATATGAAATAAGAATTTATAAAATTTCATATTTATCTTCATATGTGTGGCCATGGCTTTGTAGTCCATCATCCTGAAACTCTTGAGGCTCTTTTACTGCACTTTTTCCTTAACTAAGGAAAATCTTTATCTAGTGACTGCGAAACCACTAATCATAAGAATCATAACAAGACTCTTGAATACAGTTCTCAACTTCGTTCTAAATATGAGCATCATGCAGGTCTCCTCTTAACAGAAGATACATCAACCAGTTTTATTGTTTTCTTTAGGAGCTAACGAATCTAGCTACTCTCTCTCACCCTCAGGATGTGAGAATCATAATCTGGGTCCTCCATCACGGAGACTTCATGCTCATCTATGTCTGAAGCTCTTCTTGACACATGAATGTAAATAAGATAATTTAATTATCTTCAAGAGTCTTTACATCTCTTAGAATAGGATTAGGGCTTTTATTCTGACTTCTTCCTAATACATAGGAACCTCTTAATCTGCTACCAGAAGCTTCTTGCTTCACAACATCCCTCTCTCTGTTAGGATCAACAATCGGAATTACTCTTCATTCAATACATGTCATTTTTACTTGTAGGTCAGGGCATATAGTTTTTCCCTACAAGCTAAATTCAATCAAGTTAGTAGCAACCTTGCATAATTAAGTCATTTCAATAAAATGACAAACAACACACACTGATATGCAAAACATTCTAACCAATGTTTTAGTATAACCATATCTCATGAATTTTAATCACATGAATACCTCAATGTAATTGCAGTGGTTCATATAGTTATGTACACATTAAATCAATGTTTCGACATAACCCCATCCATTTTTCATGTAATGTTTTGCAGTTCTATATCAGTCTTAGATCTCCTGAAGATTTATGCAAACCCTTATTCTTCTTAACATGATTTTTCCTATTTACCAATAAAATAGAAAGATTGTAACATATGCTTTTAATCATGTTTATACCATAACGTCATTCATAATCCCAGGAATATAGATTGTAATGAAACAAAATTTGATTTTATAAAAGCATATGATAATCAAATAATCATGCATCCCAACATTCATATCTCATGAATCAATCATGCAGCGCAACATTCATATCTCATGAATAATCATGCAACTCTATATTCATATCTTTATGAACAATCATGCAACACATCATTCATATTTCATGAATCAATCATGCATGCTCTATATTCATATCTTATGAACAATCATGCGGTTCTATATTCATATTTTATAAAACAATCACGCATGCTCTATATTCATATCTTATGAAACAATCATGCAGCTCTGTGTTCATATCTTATGAAACAATCATGTATGCTTTATGTTCATATGTTACCATGCATGCTTTATAGTCATATTTTATGAATTTTGTTTATTTGCAAATAAATGAAAGACAATCAACATATATGCTCACTATTCCTAAGCTCAGGAATACGAATCTCTATATGGCTATAATGAGAACATTCAAAAGCATATAGATCTAAATAGCATATAATAAAAAATTTGGATACTTATCTTTTATTGTTTTGCATGCTCCCTCTTGATATCTGCTTCCTTGCGGAGATTACTGGAATCCCTCAGTCTTGATCTCTTTGCAAATTTGAGTGCATGCAGAAAGTAGCGAGTCTCTACATGGAGAAACTGGATCCCATGCAACTTGGAGCGAGTGCTCTTCTTCAAGGAAAAATTCTTCCAATGATCATCCTCTTCTTCGGATGAGATCTCTACTCTATGAGGCTCTCATTATACACAAGATCCATTGAATAATGATATTATCCAAACCACAGATCCTGAGGTTATTCCATCCATTTGTCCACTATGGGAAAATGACCATAACACAAATTCTGAGAATTTAATCTTCAAATACCTAATCGTATCTATCAAACAATTGCGAATGTTTGAAATCTTCTCGCGACTAAGCTAAATCAGGCCATTTGGGAAGTAGGTTTTCAACCATTTTGTCTGATTCCTCACGGATTGATCAGAACGTCTCCATGAAATTTGTCTCCTGAAAAGTGACAAAAATGGTGCATGTTGACTTACTCTTTAATTCGCCCTGCATTGGATAAAGACTCCTCACTCACTGAGGTCACATAGACATCTAGATCATGCTCCTAGAAAATGCTTAACACCCTTGCCTTTCATGTATTGAAGTTGTAAGCACCTTCAAGTCGGTCTTCCTGTTGGAGAGAGATCGATGCCATGGCTCCAAGCACTTTGCTCAACACTTCTCAAGATCATGTAGGCTTTAGTTGCTTGCGCAAACTAAGCTCTTGCATGCCCTTGCTCCGATACCATGTTAGTGTTTGAGCAAATATGAAGAAACTTGAACTTTAAAACTGTAATCCACAATTACAATGCAAATAGATCTCATCAATAATCCAAAGACATAAATAAATCAAACCATAGAACGCATGATATACCTTGGGAAAACCCTCCACTGATTCGGAGGATAAAAACCCAACAAACAATTTTAGGGTATGATTGATAATCAATAGAGAATGATTCATTAGAGGAAATTTCAACTCAAAATGGGCCTCCTAAAATGAATTAATAAAATAATAGTTATAATAATAAAATAATATTTATTAATTTTGGAGGAAGAAAAGAAAAAAACTACTTTTTTGTTTGTATTTTTGACATATCTCCCTGTNACTCATTTTGAATTGAAATTTCCTCTAATGACAACACAATAGCAGATTGTTTTTTCGAGAGCACAAGAGAAGAAAGATCAAATGGAACACTATAACGATCTTGCCAAGTCCATAGCACTTTAATAACAAGTCAAACTAGGTCATATTTGCATGCTTCAGTTAGTAGTTCAAACTGAGAACATTGTTTTATCTTCAATCATGTGCCCTCACTGACTTGGTCCCAAGTTGGCACTCCATAATTATCTCCCACAAAGAAGATATGCACCCTCCATTAATTCACTAAGTTTAACTGCCTCTAACTGAGTTGTTAACTGAATGAACTGAACTGAACTAAATGGAATTACATGTAACTGAATGGAACTAAACATAATTGAATGTAACTGAATAGAACTGAACATAATTGAATGTAACTGAATAAAATTGAATGTAATTGAACTGAATTAGTGTTTCTGTATCAGTGTCATCTTCAACAACCACTTGCATAAATTAAGGAGTCAATTCCTTAATTAACTGAACTTGTTTTATTACAACTAAAACTCAACTGATGTCTTATTAATTCAAGTTCACTTGGAGGCATACATGGGGAATTCAAATTCTCTCTCTATCTCTGTGCTCGTATTAATTTTCTCTGCATGGTCCATGTGTGTTTTCATTAATTGTATATCATATCATACTCATAGAATTGTTCCAAATCTATGATCATATGTATTACCACGGGTCATATAGTCACATTCTAAAGTAAATCACTCTAGGGGTAGCTAATTCCTAAAGGAGACTTGTAGCACTTGTTGACCATGACTAGCCATACATCACATAGTATATCCTCAAGACTTAATACAACATAAGTCATGTGAACTTAATATAACATAAGTTTCGAACTTGATACAACACAAGTCTTAGACCTTAACATAAGGCCATTATCTTAACCATAAGATTCTAGTACAAGCATCTCTCCCGAATAGGACTTGATCAAGGTCCTAGCTTGATACAACATAAGCTCTTTAACTTAACACAATAAGTTAGTGAACTTAATACAACATAAGTTACAGACTTGACACAACAAGTCTCATGGAGAGGATCTGAACTAAATACAACATAAGTTCTGAACTTGACAAAACATGTCTCATGGAGGATGACTCTCGATGTTGTACATCTAACATAAATAATCTCTTCTCACTTCATTTAAAACCACAACTTATGGGATAAAATTCATTACGGTACTCTTTTACCCTAAAAGAGCCTTATGAAGTGATGCACACATCTTTGAGGGCTGACTTTTCTTGCTCTTGGATGAAGTTGGATGCTTTCTTTGTCTTGCTAATGCTTTGTGGATGCTAGAATGGTTGGAATAACTCGCGCCCAAGTAAGTATTTACATTTTTAAGGTTTGCTTGGTGAATGGCAGGTAAATTTTGCATCTTGAATGATTCAATGGTAGCCCTAGCGCTACATTCTCTTTGAATAGGGTTTTTCCTTCCTTTACTATCCCCATTGCATAGTAAAAACACTCCCAAGAGGAGGTTTTTACAAAGTTTGGCCTTGGAACTCAAACTTTGCCCTAGTTTAGGCTCTTGAAACCAACCCTATAGGTTGTTTCAAGAAGCCCTAACCTAGTTGACAAGGAGTATCACCTCCAAGAGAAAGGCTCGTCACCTTCCTCTAAGGCTAGGGTTTGGGGTAACATCCATTAAAACCCTAAGTTATCAACTTTTACTAAATTTCACTTGCATATTTATGTGTAAATTTGCATTTTCACGGTAGAATTAGGGTTAGAATTAGGTTTGCACATTTATGTTAAAAACCCTACAAAGTAAAATATAAATTTTTTTTTTCGATTTTTTGGCCTTCCTAAAATTTCGGCCCTTTTTCCTGCGATTTCACCCCACCTTCTTTAGCCCTAAAAACCGTAGGGAGAAATTTTAGGAGCCCTAAAATTCCTAAAAAACTCAAAAATTATGAAAACCCTAATTGTACATTTGTAAATATTATTTTTAGGTTTGGATTTTCATGTGTAATTATTGCATTTTGCATGGTAGATTAGGTTAAATTTAGGTCTATAATTTTATGTTTAAAAGCCTAAAAAATAAAAATAAAAATTATTTTTTTCAAATTTTTGGCCGCCCTAAAATTTCGGCCCTCTCCTATAAATTCGGCCTGCCTTCTTTGTCCCTAGAAATCCTAGGGCGAAATTTTAGGAGCCCTAAAAAGCCCTAAAATCGTTTAAATTTCTAAAATACCCTAAAACAGTCCCGAAACCCTAACTTTTTCACTAACCTAACCTACCCTACAGCCCTCATCTTCTTCCCTCCACCCACGGCCTCACCTTTAGGTCTGTCCTAAATTTGCCTTGCTTTGGACAACTTTTGTTACAGGCTGTAGAAAGCCCTTAGGGATGCCTGCTTGGCCTTCTTAAAGGTCTGCAAAATAGTGCAAACCTTCTCCCAATGCTGCCCTAATTCCTGCCACAGAAAACATACAAAAAGGGGTTAGCAAACCTTACTAAAGGACAGCTTGAACACTAACCCTATTTTGGCATAAACACTAAAATTCATTGTTACTGACAGGACTGTCTGATCAAATCTTATTTGGATGTATTCTGTTGTTGATTGGATAATCGTTGGATAACCTTGCTTATGCTCTCGCTAGTTAAATGGTTACATGTTCAAGTTGAGTGATTGGATATTGGATACCTTACTGTTGCTTGTTGGTCGTTACTACATTAGTCCCATTCAATTTAACAGCTGTTATAATGTTCATGGTTATATGTTAAAGGTGGATGTCTGATATAAATTTAATATACTCGTTGCATCTATCGTTTTTCCTAAGGCACTGGTCACTATTATTGTTTTAGAAGATATAGTTGCCTTTGTCCAAGTGTCTTGCAGATATACTAAAAGGGATCTCCCCTTGGAGGTTACGACACTTCAAAGTAGTTTGGAGGAGTGACTAAGCTGACAGTGGTCACTATCTCCGTGCATTTGTTCATCGGATACTAGCCCCACTAGTTCATCCAGTAACGGTTGCTAACAGTAAATTTTTCTTTTAATTGCACGGTGTGCCTGTCTTGCTTGATTTTGGGACTTTCATCTCAAGAAGCAAGGGTTTGGGTGGTAGCTGTTACTTTCTTTTCTAAATGCTGGGTGTGCCTATCTTGGATTATCATCCTATAAAATGTTAGGAGTCACATGAACTTGAGTGTCTTAAAGGGGAAACATGAATACAATATAATATCTTATTCTAGATGTTGTAGTTTATCTGTAATTACTATGGTTGGTTCAATAGTAGTCAAGCTCTTGATGTTTCTATTACAATTCTGAAATTGGACTTTTCTTTATAACATTATATCTTGTTTATTAGTTTTTTATCACCAAGTATTTGCTATGATAATTATGTGCAGTAAGGGCCAATCCAGTGACAACCTGCGTGGAAAGCCATACCAGTAAGTCCTCAATATTCATCATATGTTTCATTCTTTTGTCTTCATTATATTTTAAAAAATTGGTTTGCATCTTAAACTAGGAAAGCGTTCATCTCTAGGATGTGGTTTATATATATATATAGTCTATAAGGACAATATTAATGAGCTGAAGGATCAATTTTCTTCCTATGTTAAGAATGGAGAATGTTCTAAGTTAGAAGATTGTTTAGGTAAGTAATGCTATTTTTTGTGTTCTCTAGTCTTTTTTAATTGTTCTGGTCTTTTTCATTGGAGGAAACAAAATGTGTTTCTGTTAACATGAAAAATCTTCAGTGTGTTAATTTTTAAGTCTTTTCTTGGATGGGAATTCTCTTCCAATAGGTTGTGACATGCAACATAAATTATATGTCCAGTGATTTTTTCTGTTGTCAATTATACATGTATAAGGCTTAAAATAATTAGGATGGCCGTAAAGAAATCAACAGATTCGTATGCAACCTGATAAGCACTAAAATGCATGGAAGAATGAAGGTATTTGATCATTATTGTCATGTATTGGCGAACAAACTTTTACCTTTTCCGTTACACCCTATTCGGGGTTTATCATTAGAATTTGGAATCAGGAACCTTAATCTAATGTTGAAGAAAATCAATACCCCTTCCATTATTACCAGCAAGAAACATGCAATTAGTCGTAATGGCGTGAAGGCTCCACATGTAGATCAAATAAAAAACATGATTTAATTATCGAGTGAGTTGAAGATGAAAAGTGAGTTAAACATGATATTTTCAGAGGGGGAACATAAAGATCAAGGAGAGAATCGTTTCATCCTTGCATAAAGCAGTTAATTTAAAGCTGGTAGAACAAAATGCGTCGCTTGTATGTGAGAAGTCAACCACAATAAAAGTAAATTATAATAAAATAATTTTTAATATTTTGACAAGAGAAAGGATGAAAAACATAAATATTTAATATTATGTACAATGCACATCATGGTAGTTTTGTATAGTCATGTATGGTAGTTTTGTATAGTCATGTATGTCAGAATGCATGGATTAATTGCAATGTCTGCTTGCATTTAATAGAACAACTAGACTAGCATTTATTCCATCCTCGCTATTAAGACTTGCGTGAGAAAGAAAACAAAATACAAACTAGAACAAACAAGGGCCGTGAAGCAGCTATCCCTGCTATCTAAGTTGCAAGGTGGTGGTCGCAATTACCTACATTCAAGTTTTGTAAGACTGGTCTTCATGTGAAGGAGATTCTTTCCACAAGCCAACAAGGTTCGGAAAATTTAGTAAAACGTTACTACTAATTACAGCCTCTAGACAAAAAGATGCAGTGTTTATCTGCAACCATTCCCATAACATTCACACATTGAGTTCTAAAACACCTAAAATCAATATACGAAAATGGATTTGATTCATATAGTAAGAATATTTCCCAAGTTTTTCTGAAATTCTTTGTGGCTTCATTCCATTCTCTTATATCTATTTTGCACGAAGACCAATTGCTCTATCCATGTTTTTGTCTAGGCCAGATGGTGATGGAAGATAACTATGAGTTATCCATGCCTAGCTACATGGTATCACCTACATTCTTCCCGTTATCCATTTATCAACTATCAGTTATTTTTTTTTTAATTTTTTTTTTATCTCGCATTCTTCTAGTTATCTGCCATGAACTGTTCGTTATCCATTCATCAGCTATGAGTTATCCATGCATTGCTATCAGTTATCCATTCATAAGCTAGCTACGGGTTGAACGACTGCCATAGAATCAATCTCAACAGTACACTTGTCTCATCCTCGTCCGTAGATGAAAAAGAATAGGCTGTAGTCCACCCCAAATCTCTAATAAAAACCTCTATCAACGTAACAAGAACAACATTTGCAATTCAGTATTTTTAACAGGATAGGCATTTTTATTTGAGAATTTGGGGTGGACTACAGTCTATACTTTTCCAGAATTGCAAGGGGATGAGACAAGTGTACTGTCAAGATTCATTCTATAGCATTCTCAAAATTCGAATTAAACAATTATAGAAAAAAATATAAAAAAATAACTGGTAGATCATGAATGGATATTGGTAGCTGATGCATAGATAAGTCTTAGTTGATGAATGGATAACCAACAGTTTATGGCAGATAACTAGAATATTATGAGAGATAAAAAAGGAATACAAAAAATAACTGATGGTTGATAAATGGATAACCCATAATTTGGAGTGAATTGGTAGTTGAGTGATACTTAACTTGCCTTAGTACATAAAGGTGATGATAATTGAAGTAATAAAAGGTGGTGCCTAGAGAAACTTCGAAGTTGATTCAAGATGTTTTTTATTAGTTATTATTGTTATATACTTTTTTATCCAAGAAAACATTAAGGCAATCCCCTCTTCTCCTCTGGAATATCCAGATGGAGGTGGCTCAACAGCCAGCCACAATAGTGGCTTGAATTAGTGGGTTGAAACCCAGTGGGACTTGATACGTCTAAAATCTGCACTTCAAATATTTTGAAAGTCCGACTATTAGTTACAAAGCCTAGGGAAACTTGACGACATCATCTTTCGTTTCTAAGTGTGAAACCTTGGGTGACTTCTCTAAGATAATATGTACAAAGTTCAAACTTACTTTTCTCATTGTTTTCTATGCATTTGTTTTAGATTGACTGTTTCAGGTTTATAACGAAGGAGAAGATATTCATTCTAATATATTTTTCTGCTTTCCAGGATGTCATTAGAGGAAATATCTCAAAGAACAATTGAAGCATGGGATAGGGGAGCAACTGAGATTTGTATGCAGGTCAATTCTCTGAATTCGAAGCTCTCTCAATGCCTTGAATAATCTCCATGGAAGAAATTTAGAACTATGGTTGCGGTTCTTTACTTTAATGTGAATTCACAATGATTTCAAATTGCTTTTATGATTATTAATTTTTTCATTTAACATCTTACTCAATTGGGTCTGACATTTAGGATGAGCAACATTGGGGACTCACTCAGGTTGCCTATAACTGGTAAACGAAAGACATGTAGCGACAATAGTGCAACCAGCTAATGTTCCATTGCTATTTATTAATGTTTTGGTTGCCTTAGTATTTTTGGCATTTAACAAAGGTAGCTTACTGGAAGTTTTCTTTGGTGTTTTAGAACACTCAAAGCGAGGTCTTTTCTCTTATTGATTTCAGTTATATTTTGTTAGGGGTTCTATTTCACTTAATTTGATTAGAATGCTCCTTAAATCTGTCATAACCTAATGCTCAGACTTTGGGGACTGATATATGGGAAAATTGCCATGGGGTGACCATCATTGAGTTTGGCTGCATGGAAGATTGGCATAGAGGCATACTTTGTTGAATGTTTTCTAGCAATAAGAACAATTGCAGTGACAACGACTCAATTTAGCTTAATTTTTTTATTAATGATCTGCTGATAATTTGCATTAACTAAAGAGCTTTCTCAAATAAGCTAAGATAATTTTATTGATGTACAACAAATGACCACAATATTAGGTCAATGGGACTTCGGAGTACAATTGGTGTAAGCACATAATGGTAGTGCAGAACTACCCACCCTAATCTATAGAAAGAAAAATTCCCAAAAGCTAGAAAATGGTATTAAAAAAAATATTACGGATACAAAGAAAAACCTATGCTGATCATTAAATATGGACGTCAAAGAAAAAAATCCCAAAAGCTAGAGAATAGTACTACAAAATATTACAGATACAAAGAAAAACCTATGCTGATCATTAAATATGGACGTCAAATCACATTATAGTTAGAAGTATGAATAGAGGAGAAAGAAGAAGACTCCCCCTAGATAAGATAAAATAAGCTGATTTTATTTTTGGCTAACTAATGACGGCAAGAAGGTCAATGAGAGTGCTGAGTACAAAAATGTTATTACAAAGTGGGAGTAAAAAATGGCCTCTTATTTATAAAACAAAAGACATGAAAAGAAAGCAAAGCAGATCATTCCATGAAATCTATGTTGAGTCATTAAAAAACATGAGAAACCTTCAACCCCTGCCACGAGAGACCACATAGAAGTGGAGACATACAAGATTAAAGGATCCGGGAACAAAAATATCTAGTAGTAACGAAGAAGGTCTATTATGGAATAGACCCATCTCTCATGACATGTGAGGCCGAATAAAGAAAACTCAAGACAGTATTGTCTAGAGGAAGATAGTATTGTGCTTTGGAGACCATGCCTTGAGGATTGTTGATGACGTGTCCACACATGGAAGGTCCACATGTGCGATGACTTGAGAATGTTTACTTAACCTTCACCATTTTGATGGGGTGTTTTCACATTGGACACCACACATGTCACCATTGAGAGCTATATGTGGCATTCAGAGGATATTTGCGTGGTCTTCTACCTATTTGATGATGTGTCCACCTTGGGATGTTCACACGTGCCATAGGTTTACACGTTCCATATGCAGCATTCATTGCACACATTTTATTGGTCATTGATGGGACAACCAAGGATTGGGGGCCATACCTGTGGTTTGAACTTTGAAGTGGTTGCTTTTCATATTCATCGAGACACTTTCATTTATGAGGTATGCCATGTTTTAATTTCTCTATAAAGGATCACTTTAGGATCGAAATCTCTGGACTTGTGTTCGCTCTATACAGATTTGCCCTATTATACGGTAACGGTCCTCATGCGGGGGGTAAGTTGTTGTTCTACCCTGGGCGGGTTAGACAGTCAGGTCTAACGCGGGCTTGGTCAATACTACAATTACTCGGCGAAGACTTCTAGTGGATTGACCTCTTTTGGAGGAGATTGAGGAGGTTGTTGGAGCTTCTACTTGGTCTTTTTGTCCACTTAAAGAATACTCTCATGCACGGATATTTGTACATGTAGCATAGCCACTAATATTTTATCATTTGTTTGACTTGTTCATGAAGTTAAGTGAGGGGATTTGACCATCTACCTAATTAATCATAGCTAAAATAAGCAATTTTGGTAGTAGAAGGGTTGTTTGAGGAAGACTTCAACAATGTTGATATCAATACCACATATTGGGGGTGATCATATCATACGTAAGATACCAAATAGATTGATGAACCATTTGAGAGTCAAAGCTCAAAGTCCAATCAGTAAAATAAGAACTTTAGATAATTTTCGCTAAGTGTACAAGCAAATTGGAAGTCAACCCTTCAACCAAGCAGATCAAAAAAAATTTAAAGTAAGATACATACAGGTAAAATAGCATTGGAAAAATTAAGTAGCAACATCATAAGCGTCATGGGACACATAATATAGATACATGGTGACCTTAGAAAGAAAACTCAAAAAAATTGCCAAAGCTACAAGAAGAAAATGAATCGTAGGACACCCAACCTATTTAGAATAGACATGAATAGAATCGAGATCAATACAGTCTAAGACAAAGTCAAGAAAACAATAGTAGACAAGAGATTACCTAGTGTTCCATGGATTGAATAATGAAGGGGTAAAATTCCTTAAAACAAGACCAAAGTGACTTTTGACTTTTTTTTTCTTCAGATAAGGTAAACACAAAAAGGGGATTGCTTGATCATTGGATTAACCCAAGCAAGCCGATAGTATATATATATATAAAGATTCTAGATAAGTGTGGTAAGATTTTGTTTATATTATTGAAAGGGACAATGAACGTAAAGAATTTGGATCCGAATATAAAAAATTGAATTCAGATCAGTTTATTATTATTGAGAGTGGGCGTTTCGCTCTTCTTCCGATTCGAAGTTTTGGTGTCATTGATTGGGATGTATTTCCGATGAATGTTATATTATGGACTTGTTTATGGATCGATTAATTATGTTATGTAGATATTATGTTATTATATAATAAATTGAACATTTTAATTATTTTTTAGTTAACATTAATTATTTAGAATAAAACTCGATATAAAAAATAATGACCAAAATTATGATTTATTTTTTCCATTATAAAGATGTTGGCAAAGAAGATAATAATGATATAGACATGGATGTTAGGCAGAGATAATAATGATGATATTTTATGATTTGAAGTGGGTCTTTAAAATTTAATGGGCAAAATGATACCGTTGAAAAATGTCTCAAGAGAAAATTTGAGGAAGGACAACTAAAGAGTGGAAACATTTTTAGGTTATATAAAGAGGATTTTTAGGTATTTGTGATTCTAACAAACATAAAACAAAGTTGTACAAGAAAACAAGAAAAAAAATTGCTTTGAAAAAATAATTTTTATTAAAGAATATAAATATTTCTAAGAAAAGATGTAGAAATATTATAAAAGTTTTATGTACAAAGAATATAATTGTGAATGTTGTCTTTACTAACCAAATTTATTAGCAATGAAATTTTTAATTGAGACTAAATATTTTGTGATGAATTTATATTTAAGTTGATAGACGTTTTTATTTGAGATTTGGGGTGGACTATGACTTATGCTTTTTCATCTACTGACTAGAATGAGACAAGTGTATTGTTTGAGATTTGGGGTGGACTACGACCTATGCTTTTTCATCTACAGACGAGAATGAGACAAGTTTATTGTCGAGATTGATTCTATGGCAGTCGTTCAAAATTCAAAATAAACGATTATAAAAAAATGAATATAAAAAATAATTGGTAGCTAAATGATGAATGGATAACTAGTAGCAATGCAGGATAACTCGTAGTTGATGAATGTATAACCAACAATTCATGGCATATAACTAGAAGAATGTGGATAACAAGATGAATGTCGGTGATAACATGTAGCTAGGCATGGATAACTCACAATTGAACCGTTTAACTAGAAGAATATGAGGAATAAAAAATTATTTTCCATTTCATAACTATCTTTCAACCATTTGATCTTTATCGACGTGATCCAACCATAAACAACTATGTGAGTATGCTAGTATATGTGCATTGTGAACATCAGTGTGCCTAAAAATCATGTAAATAAGAAAAATCTTATAAAATATTTCAAAAGTTTCCTAAGATGGGAAAGAACTAATCAAATTAAAATAAATAATAAATCATTTAATTAATATGAAATTTGTATACATGTTTGTTTTTATTTTTCATGATGCAAAGTGAAATATGTGTAAAAATACATATTAAGGCCAAGTGAATAGCCTATATGTGAAATATGTTTGTGGACTCTTCTCATCATGGACATACGGATTATGGTTCTCATGCAAACACCCAAATTTTCATAGTCCTTAATATCTTCTACCCATACCATTAGTATTTCTCATGAATTACGAGAAGGGACAAGTGAAATGAGGGAGGTCCTTTAATCAAGTGCTACTGCACATACCCTCCCGCAAAATGTATCTTTTGTTATATGATCTTTAGGGTTTTATAATATGTAACTTTTTTTAAATGTATTTCAATGTTAAATGTTGAAGTGAGAAGGAAACTAAAGAAAAATGAAAAATGATTTGAAAGAATTGGTCAATCTAAATGATCAAGAGAATGCTAAAAGAAATGTACCAAGTTATTAAAAGAAATTGCAAAAGTGTAAATCAGAGATGTTTGAATTTTAGAACTTTTATCAAACAATTTCAGCACTTATGAATTTCATAAATAAATCAGCCACATAAATCAATCAACCATAATAGACAAGATATACCTTGGGAAAACCCTCCAAATACGGAGGATGAAAAACCCAACAATTCTTTGAGTATGATAGATTTGTAGAGAATGGCTTACAACACATAAGCAGATTGCCCAATAAGAGATATCACCTTAGCAGTAGAGAATAGAGATCCAATGCAACCCTGCAAAAACAACTGTATGCAACTGTATTGAACTTTCCATATGCCTAGCATATTAATAACAAGCCAAAACACCTAGCATGTGGAAGGGGGCAAACATGAGGCCCAGTAAACACACTGAGATTAACACATGGCGCATTCGCAAGAAGGATCTGACTAGAATTCCCTCCATGCAAACATTAGTGCCTTTTCTTTCTTCATTTAGATTTAACTCGATGTTCACTGTCTTGAACTAAATGTTAATTGATTTGAACTGAATGTTTGACTAACTTAACTGAATGTTAACTAATTTGAACTTAATGTTAACTGAATGAAAACTGAACTCAATTTTAAACTGACTACTGATCACTTAGTTAATAGGCTAACTTAAGTCTCAGCAGTGCTTCACTCTTAGTGTTATCCATGCACAATTTTTATTATAAACTTTTGCATTGATCTCTTTAATTAATTGATGCATGTTGATTTATGAATATTGAGCTCTTCTTTACTTAACTGATTACATTCATTAATAGTTCAATTGATGCTTTGACTGAGGAAGTGAGGCATTCATATTTTACTAAAGCTTTATAACTTGAGTTCACTCAAACATTTGCATGGGGAATTCAAATTCTCTTTCTCTGTGTTTTATCTGATTATCATTAAATAATTAATGCATGGTCCATATGTGTATTATTTATCCACCTCATCATATCATGCTCAGAAGAATTATTCCATGGATACCAATGATCAGATATATCACCTCGAGCCATATAGTTATATGCTATAGTAATTCACTTAAATGGTAGCTAAACCCTAAAGGAGACATATAGCACTCACTGACCATGACTAGCAATATATCACATAGTATAACCACATGACTTAATACAACACAAGTCCAGAGTCTTGATACAACACATGGCAAGTCTTAATACAACACAAGACTCCAATCTTGATCCAACACAAGATCAGAGTACATGTATCCCACTTCAATACATGAGGACATAGATAAGACTTACGACACAATGTCTTGACTTGATACAACACAAGTCTCGGAGAATGACTCATGATGTTATACAAACAACAAAAGCATCAAGAAACTACTATGATAAGAGAAGGCACCAAATGACTACTCTCACACATTGGAGAAAAGATATAAAGAGCAGAACAACAGGGACACTACCAACATGAAGGGAAGATCCATTGTCTTCAAGGACCAATGTCACCTTGGAAAATTTGAAAAAGTATATTAAATGGTAGCGTTGATCAAACACTTTGTCAAAGCTTTCTACGACGAGGATACTAAAAATTACAAAGAATCTGAATCGATCGGGTTCATGAAGAAGCCACCAATAGCCTCCCTTAGAAGAAAAGCTGCCACTAGCCGCCATAAACCACTGTGAGGAATTGAGCGGCAAGGTCGAGTTCAAAGGTAATACCGATAAGAGGAAGTGGTAGAAATAGGTCTATCACCACATGTTCAAGCCATCGGTGATATTGGATAGGAGCCAAGTCATCGTGTGAACCAAGAAGCAGCCATAATTTTTTAAAGTGAAGTTGTGTGAAGAGTTTAAAAGTGAAATCATCATTGTGGAATCGAACCGCCCATATAAAAGAAGCCATTACCATAAAGGCAATCCCCATAAAGTAATATTCAAGGATGGTCGTGATCAAAGATTGATAAGACGCCACCATTTTTTTAATTCATATTACACGGTGCGTCGAGAAAGTTTTGACCATTCATGCCACTGTTAAAACTTATTGATCTCAAGCGAAGCGTTGTTGAGGTATTAGAGTAGTCGTATTCATCAGAACGGTGTACCTATTTGGGGAATTACAAATACGAAGAGTTGTTACTGAAAGGTTAAGGTGTGTTATCTTTATTGTTATGTTATATAAGTTTCTGGACCGTAGGTATGTTGGATAAGCTTCGCCCAAATTTGTACAATCCGATATAGCTAAAATCTTCGCTCAAATTTACATGAAATAAAGGGTTGGGAGGGACAATAATATATATTAATTTTTTAAAATATATTTTAAAAAATAAAGTTAAAAAAATATAATTGATTAATTTCATAATTTAAACAATTTTATCCTCTTAATTATCTAGTAGTATCATGAAATTCATTTTTTTAAATTTGCTCTCTCTAGGTCCACATTATACAAATCTCATCATATGAGTATGTAAAGGCAGGTTGCATATATGTGTACAAAGCACCAATAGCTTCATAAATCATAAGATTCAATATTTTTATAATTTCTTGTTTCAACTCTATCTATATTATTGTTCCTAAGAGTGCTTAGTCTTTGGGTGCCTCTGCATTTGTTTTATGGTAACTACTACTTACTTTTAATGTGAATAAACCTGATTGTTTTAAGTTCAACCAACAAACTTTCAAATTTCTTGGTATCTTGAGTTTGATATATGGTTTTTGATCCTAAATTGTTATATCAGTAGCTATAATCATTTGAGATATAAATTAAAGTTGTTCAATATCTTAGTATAGTAAAAGACCATTTGTATTCACTTAAGTACACTTGCAGCATATATGTTGAGTGTGAATGGATCTAAACATTTAAGAGGTGTGGGCCCTTTTTATTTATATAACCTTGAAAATAAAAAAAATGGCATTATTGATAGGTTTAATTGAAATTTTTATTATTGGTGATCTCTTGATACAATAAACTTCAATCATTTAATTGATTTTCAACATTTTTCTTATGATTTTGGCCTCCACATAGTCCGGAGCTTGTAGAAGCTCCCTATCAGGGAGTTTCTACAAACTCCCAATAAAAAGGAAGCGGCAAAAGCAAGCTCCCAAAAGACTCCCAAAAAGCTCCCAAGTTTCCAAAAAAGCTCCCATAAAAAGGGGACGTTTCCTACCAGCTCCCAAACTCTCAAGAGTGAAGAAACAGAGAAACGCCAAATAAGGGTTGCCAAATCCCAGGAACAATAAGCGTGCAACTCTGCTTTATTGCTATTATTATAATATATACTATTGTTTTGCTAATTCTGAGTTGACATTTTCATCACAGTTTATTTCCCAGGCCTAGAAAGATTTTCTTTCAAAACATAAATCTTTACTGAGTTGATCAATGAGGTAGTCAATAAATTGTTTTGCAAAGTCTTGGAATTCAAATTGCATGCCCTTCCTACGTTCATTAATGTGAATAGTCATGGGGATGCTCGATATGTTGTTTTGCTTAAAAATAAAAAACTTGATTCATTAGCACACCCTTATTTGCAATTGAGTTGACTTGACTATTAAGATTCCGGAGGATATGGTAGTATTTTACCGAATCAAAATACCTTGCAATTCTTTGAGTTCGATTAATCAATCTATTAAGAGCTGATGAGCTGGATGATGCTAGCTTTTTCATTTGCCCAATGATGATTAAAGAATCATCGATAACAACGAGATTCTTGACTTGTCTTGCTCATAGAAATTTGAGTCCTTTATAAAGAGCTAACTCTTATGTCTGATTGTTAAATGTCTCCCCAACCCAGACATAGGTCCTTTCACAATGCCACAATGCCCCTTGAGGTTGTCAACAATGCCAACGTCACCCAGCCCAAAATTTTCAGAATTTGTTGTGATCGTTGATTTGAGGTTATAATCCTAACCTTATTTGAACAGTGCTAACAGTGTATTTTTGGTTGCATGTCTTTGATCATATTTTCAACTCGAATTAAAGATATTACAACATTTTTCTTAGGAAAAGAAAAAAAAATAGAAATAATATTTACACTAAAAGAAAAAGATGTAGCAGAAACTGTCTTTCCATGAAAATATAAATATTTCAAATGAAAAAACTCACAGCTCAAAACGAAGTTGTCAGTGTATGAACATCAAAATAACAAAACAAAGCACAATAATAAGATTATAATAAGGAAGCTTCCTGCAAGAAATCCTGGTTTGGAGTCGACGTTTAGCAGTTTGGCTCAGTAATTTTATTGTCGGAATAAATTGCCTTAAAATCATTCTCTCTTTTAATAAATTCTGCTTTGCATTCTCTGTCCATATTGTGATTTTCCTCACAGGTAACATAGATGCATGGATACGATTTAACTCCACATTGACTGTAAAATTGTAATGATTCAGATCCCTAAAAAGTATATTTGTGTATTCACAAAACCAGCCTGCACGTTTTCTAATCTTGTTTATTCCTTGTATTTCTCTTATCTATGGGTTTTTATTTTCCCAGTGATAGATATGTCTTCACAGCTGCAGGAGAAAATGGCTCCCAAAATTCATACCTACACTTCATCACAGTGCATTTGTGGACCTTGGGAAGTATGTCTTGGAATAATGTGAAAAATACTAAAATAGTCATTTTGTGGTTTGTGTTCATTCCCTCTACATCAAATACAGGAAAATATGTGTGTTCTAGATGTGTTATTATTGTTGATGTACTTAATTTGAATGCCTTATTCTAGGACCTAGGTTTCTATGTATTTGGGCATGAATGCCGTTCCTGTTTGCATCGATTCATAAGGTTGAAGAAGCCATGCAGTAATTAACTCTGAGTGGCATGTGAAGTAATCATTTGATATATTCGTATATTGACATTTGTAACCTGTTCTTTGTTCCATTCCGTTCTTTTTGTGTTATTATCATCCTCTATTGTCTGGCAGGTAACGATCCACTTGGCTGGTAAAGACAAGTTTTTGAATTGATGTTTTAGTGTTAGCTGTGTTACTAATATCTCCAGTTATTTGAAATCAGGGAGGTATCCATCCAGCATACTCTGGGAAGACATATTTGGATATTCTGCATGCTGTGAAGAATGCTGTACCTCAGATTCATGTTCATGCGTTTTCACCATTAGAGGTTTTTCAGGGAGCAGCTACACTCGGTATCAGGTTCTCAGTTTCAGACGATTGATATGTATTTCTCATTCTAAAGTGAATTTTCAAGCTTTACTATATTGCTTCTGTCATCATTAGTCATTGTTTCCCTTGTGTTTTCAGTGTTGGGGAATTCCTTTCGCAGTTGAAAGAAGCTGGGCTTGGTTCACTTCCTGGCACTGCTGCTGAGGTAATTGAGTTATTTCGATTTTGAAATATTCCTGATTCTGAGCCAGGTGTATAATGCCTACTTTTGAACAAAACCTCAATCCCACAAATCTGTACATCTGCTGTGAATGAGCTAAAGGAAATAGTAGATCATAGAGGAACAACGTTAGGACCAATCATGATGGTCTGAGATCGTATTTATTAAGCTGCGGTAACTTGTTCTATTCATCATTGTAGTGCAATAACTTAAGTGCACAGTAAAATTATGTTCCAATGAAACGCTAATACCTCTTGTGAGAGACAGTGTTAACTATGCAGACTAACATATATTTCAAAGAGAAATATTTTAAAAAAAAGATGAGATGAATGGAAATAACAATCCACATGCTAATAGATGCAAACTATGTGGTAGTTATTAATTAACCTACCTAAAACTGATCTATTCACCTAATAATAAATGCACTATTCTAGTTTACATACCATAGCCTATGTAATGAACTTATGTTGATTTAATTTTAATTCTATTTTTTGGTAGTGTTATCACGAATTTTGTAGTTATCACGTAAGGTGATCCTATTAATTAACCTACCTAAAGCTGACCTATACACTTAATAATAAGGACACTATTCTAGTCTACATACCATAGCTTACATAGATTTAATTCTAATTTTTTTTAGTGTTATTATGAATCTTGTAGTTGCCCCATAAGGCGTTCTATCCAGCATGGCAGAGGGGAAAGGAAACTAAAGTCGTACTTACGATATCTAAGATCTTTGAAAGAACTCAGATGTCACGGCAGTCAAGGATATCGGCGCTTCAGACTCGATGCAAATACTAAGCCTAGGGGGCGTCCCTATAACCAATATGACCCTAAAAATAAGGAATGCAAGTAAATAATCTAGGTAAACTTGATTATATCTCTTAGTAGGATAGTTAATTAGAGTTTGGCACAATTACTAAGAGAAAACGAGTGTCGATGTGAAAAGCCCCAATTTATCCTAGGGTTTTGAGTATGGAAATTGGAATCTAGGAGTAAATAGCGAAATTAAGCAAAATTAGACACTCGGATTGATTGCTAGGTGAAAGATTAAACTGATGGAGGTGAAACTAGCAATACCCAATTTGCGGAACGAAAAACACCTACTTCCCTCAAGAAGGGTGTCACCCCCTAGAGGAATGACCAATGTGTTGGATGGACAAATGTGGTCCAATGGTTACAGGAATTTAGACCAAGGGGTTTCGAATTATTTCCAATGTGGGTTTTAAGTTTTAAAGTTAGCCGCAAACCAGATCCTACAAATCTAAAATTTGCCCACTATTCACCAAATTCGTTTATGGCGGATTTTTGTAATGTTTTGGGGAAGTTGCCTTTTATTAAAATGAGTTTGCTTAGTTAGATGTGAGAAATCAATTAGTGCACATTCCTATTTTTTTATTATCCCAAAGCTCAGCGCGAACCTGCGATGGGCAAGAGCATACACCGAAATGGAAAATTGTTTATTCCAAGTTGATATTGTAAAATGAAAAAAAAGTAAAATGGTGAGACTAATTACTGCGGCAAGGAATATCTTTTCCCCAAACGAGCAAGCTCTTTTGGGTAATTCGGTAGATCAATGTTGAGTTACTATTACTTTCCAAACCAAATAGAATAATGACGCCTCAAAGAAAAATAACAAAAAAAAGATATACTACCCCTACGGAAAAGAGTATATTTTCCCCAATCGAGAGAAATCTCTTGGGTAATTCGGTAAAACAATGCCAGATTAGTTCTAAATGAAGAAAGCAAATAAAGATTTATTGCGTTAAAATCAAACAAAAACTAAAACTTAATCTAAAGACTTGCAAAACATTAAATGATCACACAACGTGCAGATACAGGCATCCCCCAAATGGGGAAAGGGGGTTGTGGGAGTTGTAATCCCACTTGCTTTTTATTATGATTATTTACAATGCTAAAAATAAATACCACTTGGTCCTTATAAACTTGGATCCGAGGGTTTACAATGCCAGAACTTGAAAATATGAAGAAAGGAGACGCCTAGAGCCCTGGATGGCTTAATTTTAGTGAAATTTTGTCATAATTTCTCTCTATTCTTTCGTTAAACCTGCAAAACCAGCAAGCAAACAAAATTAAAAAATGATGGTATACACAAATGAAAGATAAAAAATCAGCCTTTGGTACTTAGAAAAATATTGAAAATTTTGCTAAGTGTAAGTACCAGCTCACTAGCTTAGATCTAGTAAAATAATAAAACTTTGACAATGTTTTTAGATTTAGCTGCTCTAACATGCTAAAACAAGTAGATTTGAGGAATAAACTTTCAAAGAACAAGATCTACTTATTTAGTATTTCTAGAACAAATTAACCGAAGAAGAGAGAAAGATTAGTTTAAGAAGATGGGAAGAAAACTTCAAGCTCTTGCTTGATCCTTTTGTGAAGACTTTTAAAGATCCAGCAAACAATGGAATTAGCCTTAAAAAAATGTCGAAGAGAAGAGAAGAGACAACTTAGTTTCAAAACCTCTTTTGAATTTGTGACCTGCACAACTATGAGAAAATCCTTGCACAAAAAATGGATTAGATCTAGTCTAAGTCTCCTGACACGAGGACACAGGACACGAAGGACACAATAGAAATCTAGTCTACAAAATATTCAATAGAAATCAGAATCAATGCACATTTAACATTAGTAATTAGTATTACACATTTACAAATCAAATCAATAATCACAATGAAATTATGAGACACACACAGATAATTCATGATACAGTATACTCATGATAGTCATAGATCAAGATGTCAATACTTGGGAGTCAGAAACGTATTTCTCATTAAGTCATCAAAATCAAAACGTATTACATAGATGTCAAAATGCCATTGGCAAATGCCAAATAGACAAATAGTAATAGTAAATACAAAAAGGGGTAGATCAAAATGGAAGAATGAAGAATCTCATCTATCAATAGTCCTCCTCCATGCCCGAATGAACAAACTCATCACTATTGTCTTCTTCCTCCTCCTCTTCCTCCTCCTCCTCTCCAGCCATCTGAGGATCAATATCTGTTGGTGTGGAGAATGACCCCTCCAAAGGATCACTATCATCAAACATCACCGGCTCTAGCACTGGATCATTAAGATACAGGTTGGCTAATGCCAGATCAGTACTGTTGTCCAAACCCATATCATTAGGAAATACATCCCACATGTTTGTCTTTCCCTTCACCCACTCCTCCATCTTCCTGTAAATAAGATGAAGGTTGGTGTGCACATACACCATCGTCTCTGCTTTGGACTGCTCAAGCCTGCTCTTCTTCAAACTATATAATTTGCCATATGTGCTCCAATTCCTCTCACAACTAGATGATGATGTAACTTGAGAGATGATCCTCAAGGCTAGCTTCTGTAGAAGAGGGCATGTTGTTCTATCAGTTTCCCACTAATTATAGGGCTTCCTAACTTCCCTGTCTCCAACCACATCATAGCCTCCAAATCTCCCAATAGTAGTGGAGAACTCTACAAATCCCTCTTCCACCTCATCAAGTAAGTCTCTATCCTAAAATAGTCGCCTAAATGCTATCTTCCTCCCCTGTGAAATCTCTCCATCCATGTGAGGGCCCACCATTGAGCCATTCCTGATTATAGAACTTGGAGTTCAAGGAGTGGGCCAAGCAATGCAAAGGTGTGCAATTCTTATTCCACCTAGAGATAAGAATATCCTGAATGGTGAACCATAAGTTCTTTGCCAATATCTCATACTCAGGACACTCATTATCCATAACAATGGTCCTCATGGACTCAATCATGAAATCCCACCCCTCATAAACATTCACTAGGATGGGCTGGTTCATGACTGCAAAGCGCAACAAAGAAATGAGTGGCTCCACGATGTTAATGGTAAGATCCACCCTCTCCCACCAAACATCATCTAGTGACCGTCCTTCACCTTTTTTGAAGCACTTTGATCCTTCTTTCTCCAGAAAGACCAATACTCTAAAACCACCATGGACCTAAGAGCGGTTTTGACCTCCCTCAACCTCTTGAGCATGATGAATGAAGAAGTAAACCGAGTATCTACAATCTTCAACAATGAAAGATGTGTGTAATCTTTGTAGATGGTGAGGGCATTTGTGTGGTTTTGTACAAAGTTACGGATATGGCGTGCATCCTCAATAATGTTTCCAATCCATATCACATCTGAAGCAATGGATTTGAGTGTTAAGTTCAAGGAATGGACAATGCAAGCTGTCCAAAAAATCTGTAGAGAAAAAAAAGCAAGTATAAATGACTCTACAACACTAACAACTCAAACCATTAAAATGACCTTTCCCCTAGATGAATCTTGTGATAAATTCAAACAATGAGCAAATTAGCAATGAAAGGTGTCCAAAATGAAAATACCTGTGGATATTTAGTTTCCACAATCATGCTAGCGGCCTTGCAAACAGGTGCATTGTTCGTGATGACTTGTACACAAGAATCAACACCTACTTCTTCAATGATTTTGATGAATAACTCACCCATAAAATGTGCATCCTTGTATTTCTCAAGAGCATCTACTTTCTTTTCAAAAACACTAGTCCATTTTGGGAAGATACCATGAAATTGACGAGTGGATGGCGTGCTGGATCCATCCATCCATCAAAAATAATACTCACTCCGGATGAGGGCCATGTTGATCTAATTGGCTAAAGAATTTTATCCACCTCGTTCTTTTCCTTAACCAACAATGTGGTTCTAAGCTTCTCTGAACCAGGCTTAATCCAGATTTGAAATCAATCCAACTTAGTTTCATAATTAATTAACTTCTGAAACCATCCACTGAGACTTAGTTTTCTTGGGGGATCACCCCTAGTACTAGGCCCCCTTTCCTGTGTACGGAAGTGAAGAGAAGTTGTTGTTGAGGTGATAGTGGCAAACACTTCTAGTAGTCGTCCTCAACTATACCCTTGTGAAGACCTCGCACTTTAAATAACAGGTACCATCCTCAGGATGTGGAGAAGTGCCCAGGGGTTTTCCCCGAGATATATTACCTGGAAAAAATGTGGATAGGATAATTTAGTAATCCTTCATGCATAATATAGAAGCATTTCAAATTTCAATCTCTTGGAGTTCTTGGTAGACTAAATGAGTACTATTTATAAAATGTGGAGGAAATATTTACTCATTTTTCGTGAATTTCAATGGTTCAACCTGATCTGTGGTCGGCAATTCCTTGAATCAGGTATTAGATGATGAAGTGCGAAGATTACTTTGTCCGGACAAAATTTCAACACAACAGTGGCTTGAGGTTTTTTTTATGCTCCTTGTATTATTGTCTTTAAATATCTTTGTTTGTAATCTTTCGTTTGTAACGCATGTTCAATGTTGCATATCTCATGTTTATAGGTGATGGAAACCGCACATCGCCTTGGGTTGCGAAGTACTGCAACAATCATGTTTGGCCATGTTGATCAACCTACACATTGGTGAGATAATATTGTTTCAATTTTTATGTTTAGCTCAAAGCATATAAATTTGATATGATGAAATCCATTCTTTTCTTCATGTTTTTTATGTAGGGCAAGGCATCTTATTCACATTAGAGACTTGCAAAAACAGACTTTTGGTTTTACGGAATTTGTACCACTGCCATTTGTTCATATGGAGGTGCAGTATCAAACTTCAAATTTCATGAAAAAGTGTAATAGTAGGAAACATATGGTCGATGCCAATTTTCTCATTAAATCTAGTAAATAAATGGGCAGGCTCCATTATACTTGAGAGGAAAGGCTAGGAAAGGACCAACCAAGAGGGAATGCCTGTTAATGCATGCAATTGCACGACTTGCTCTTCATCCATTCATCACAAACATCCAGGTACTTGACTTTATCTGGTTGAGGTGTTTTTCTATCAAATCATTTTCTTAGCTTTTGAAAGGTACATAAAGTATTGAAACGAAAGTTACAACACGAATAGTTATTGCCTCGATATCTTTGAAGGCTCAATTAATGCACATGATACTTAAGCTCATGAATATAATATTTTACTTGAGAAAAAGGGCCCAGATAATCTTGAGAAAGATTCTACATTGGGTGACTATTAAATACTCCGAGTGATACACATAAAGACATGTGGTAACCCGACATAAATATCTTTGGTACTACTTTGTAACATCGCAAAACTCATATTAACATTCTCATCGGCATCTCTAATACCAATTTATAATAATTTGAACATAATGTGATTTTAAGCTTGTGAATAATAACTTTTCTATCACATTCAAAGACGATAGCCAAATGAACATTGTACAATTATATGATCCATTGCTTGCATAAATAAGACAACATTACAGTGTACAAATTTAGCAAACAGCCTCATTACTTATTCTTCTACCATGTACAACTGTAAAATAGATTGTCAATGGACAATTCATCGCCCATCCACAAGCATCCGTACATGAATGTCACCCTGGAGTTGTAGCAAATTAGCAATGATGACAAATTAGTTGCAAGGATAGGAACAACTGTCATATCTCAAGCAATTTGCAACAACAAAATCCCTTGCTATCCCCAACCAAGTCAAGGGAGAAGCAATATGCTAGCTCACCAATACCTTGTTGGCCTCAACCAAATCTGAAAAAGAGATGTGTCAGTAGAGAACTTTTGCAAGCAAACACTCCAAAATTACTGGTTGAAAGGGAGGACATGTGCCTAGATTCCATATTGGGCAAATGGGGTCAGTAGGGCAGACATAGAGGGATTTTTAAACAATTATGTAAGGCAAACTGAGCTGAAAATGACATCCTACAACAGCCTAAATTCGCTGCAAATTAATGGAGAAAATTATAATGGAAGGGTTTCACAAGAAATACACCTTGTTACCACCTAGGCTCTTATTTAAAGTGTAAAAGTTCCAACCACAAAATGAAACTGTTATCGCAAATCTTGTAGCTTCCCCGTAGAGTGCTCCTATACAGGATGGCAGAGGGGACAGGAAACCAAAGTCGTGACCTACGAACACCCCAACCCCCAAATGATGGATGGTTGTCATGCCGGTTGGGATATCCTTCGCTTTCTGCCACTGAAGCCCAAGTGACAAAGGGGGAGACCCAGACCTATACTAAAAGGATAGATCTATAGCTAACCACCAGATCAAACCAAAACTGAGAATACGTAAGGTGAGAGCTAAAAACCCTGGCTCCAACTGGGACAAGTGCTCTAATAAAGAGAGTGCTTGAGAACCTCAGAAATCTATGGTCTGCAGCACCATCTCAGCAACAAAAATCCAGCACTTCAACTTTCTACTTCCTCTTCAGTTGTTACTTGTTTCTGCGCACATAGAAGCAAGAAATACCATAGCAGCGTGTATGGGAAAAATATATATGCATAAAATAAACTGACAGAAGTAATGCTGGAAATAAAATGCTAGAAAATAAATTCCACTCTAAGCAACATAACTAAACTATGCAAAATCCAAAAGAAAGACTTATAAGACTTGGGACATATGCAACACTCAGAAAAAGAAAGATGCGATTATTGCTCAAAAGAGCTTATTCAATCCTACCTACCCTAACAAATGGTGAAAAGATTATATGCTAAGTCATGCCCGAGACATAGTCCCTTAAATAAATTTGATTTACAGGAATTTTGAATCTATGACCATCTTCAGTAGACAAATAATACATGTTACCTTCAAACCGTTAATGGTCCCATCCAAAGATTTCCTAATTGTCTGGAAATATGATTAAAAGCACGATTTTCAACAATGACCTTATCACCATAGGTATACTTGCCTCAGTTAATAGATGAGGGAAAAACTTGGATATCACTGGTTGGTATTATAGAGACATCAGTGTTGCCTCGAGTACGGGGAAATGGCATTGTCCTACTTCTTTCTGGTATAGTATTGAAACGTGGAGGACCCCCGTCTATTGGAAGGGCAATTCTTCCAACCAAAATCTGTCTTACTTCTCTTCTCAATTTATTGGACTCACTATTAACCTCCTATGGATATGTTGATACTACTTGCTTAATTGTTTCCCTTACAGTCCAGAAATCATGAAAAACTTTGTCAATATCAGCTTTAAGGGGAGAAATGGTATCAAAATAATCAGCTTGTTTGCTAGAACCTTCTCCGTGTGGCATCGGCAACTTTCCTTTTCGGGAAGCTTCGTACATATTTCTTTCTACGTCATCTTCCGAGGAGGCCAGTTGTATAATAGGAATGTGAGATGTATCATTATTTTCTTCCACGGGTCTCTCTAAACATAACAACAAGTTTGGGAGATGTGAAATAGATGGGCAGCAAAAGTTACTAAGGTTTGTTCCTTGGTTTGGTGGCCCATGTTGGGTAATCAATTCATCCCGAGTACCAAGAGGAGGAACTATGGTTTGATTTTCACATTCAGCTACTTGTGAGGAACTATTAGCTTGAAAAATAAACAAGTTGTTCAGAGAAAATTCCTTGCCAAAAGCATCGTTAGTTAAAACATGTTCTACCCAATTTCGATGGGTGTGCTTTGTAATTTCCCATCTCAAATGATCTCTCAGATCTTGCCTAATTTCTCGAATAGGGCCTTCTTGTCAGAGGATTTGGCACACCTTCTCCTATGATGGAAGCTTCATTTTGCAAGGCGATTTCAAGGGCTTCTACAAATAATTGGGACAAATGTTCAAAATTATTGCACATCATACATGATTTCCCCTACCAATTCCCGATGGATAAGCTCCTGCCTAAACCTTACATCATCTTCGTCTTCAGATTCAGAACTACCTACTCCCATAAAGTAACTGAAATAACAGACTATAACTACGAAATACACATGAACCTTTGTAGCAACAGGCCTAAATTCGGCTCTGCAATTTTATTAACGATAGATCATAAAATACATAACCTTGAAGCTCATGAGCTCCAACCCTGTCTTCCTTTATTGAGGGTATATTTATAGTATCATCAGGCTCCCGAGACAAACCTCGGAAACCTAAAATCAGTTACAAAATCGGGAATTAACCCTAACAAATTTCGATTTGGCAGATTCGCCATGATCATAAACAAAACAGGAAAGCATGTTGGGATGGGCGTGGTGGATCGAACAGGAAATTTTGACATCTAGAAACCATGCCTACTGGATGAAAGCAATGGCTCAAAGCACCTTCGATGGTTTGCAACAGCTTCAATCTGCCCTGCACCTTTCGCCTGCGAAATAAACCTCAGCCGTAGATTTGCACCTGCTTGGATCTTGACCGTTCATTCTCGTCCCATCATGCTCCATACAGTGACTTTTGTGGTTCCAAGCACGATATCCAATAGGGAGAGGACACTTCATTCAAGCACGTTACTCATCGTGCAAGCGCTTCCCAACTCTGAGTGTGCAAGTTCACCCAGCGAAATCGTTCTGGACCGTGGATCTAACCTATTTCCAATCTTAACCGTTCAATGGTGTGGCTCTTACCCGATTTCCCAATTCGCCAACTTGATAAACTTCCTGCTCCTTTCCATTGCGAAATCAACCTGGACCATAGATCCAATCTCCGCCAAGATCTTCGTCGTTCAAAATGCGGGATCTACCAGATTTCGCAACCCCAAAATATTTCATCTTTCGTGCATGTTCTAGCTATGAAATGCACACCCACTGAAGATTTGATTATACCTTTGATCCTGACCGTTGAAAGCTGCGGGGTCTACAAGATTTCGCAGCCCTAACAAATTTTATCCTCTGCGCATGTTGCCCTTTTCTGCACCGTCGATCTCAGACAGAGACCTTCCCAACCGTTGATTTGAGGTAAAGATGCGGGCTGCGGAAAGCAGAAGTCGGGATCCCGACTTTTCATAACCCAAACTTCATATTTCTGCTTTTCAATGTTTTTCTTTCCACCTTTTTTTTTCATATCGTTGATCTTAGGCGGAAGCTCTCCTAACCATCGATCCTGTGAAAATCGGAAATCGGGATTCCAATCTTTTATGACCAAACCTTTGTATTTCCGCTTTTCGATCTCCACCCTTTGTTCTTTTTTCGCACCGTTGATCTGTGTGGGAGCTCGCTGAACCGTAGATCTCGCGGATCGCGAAAAGCGGAACTTCAACTTTCCACGACAAAATCCTTTAGTACTTCCGCTTTTCGATCTCCGCCCTGCTGCTCCTTTCTAAGCCGTCGATCTTGGGCAGAAACGTCCTGAGCCGTCAATCTTGGACTGTGGAGGGTAGAAGTTGGGTTTTCCACTTTTTATAACCAAGATTTTGTCTTTTTCGCACTTTCGCTCCTGATTTTCTTTGGCAAAAACGATTTTAGGCCTTTGATCTAATCTGTGATGCATCTAGGCCATCCATTTCTTGCCACCATTTAACCTGGAATAGATTTTCTCATCCTTATTCATTATAAGAGCTGGAAACTGGAACTTCTTCAATTATTTTGTGTTTCCAACTTAGAAAGGATCCTTTAAAATACCTGCAGAACCTCATTAATATTCATCGAGGTCATATGATAAGAAGATTTTCAGACCTTACTCCACCATTTTCTAGCCAAATCCCTTGCCAATTTCTTAGCCCAAAAACGCTGCTAACACAAGGTCTCATTGTTGGTCGTCGACGAGCATGCTAGATTCATGTGGATTCAGATCAGAACCAAGATCTCCCCCTTGAGATACATCTACTTCATAGTTTTCTACTTTCCACCGCGTCCTCGCCCTTTGCCATCCACAATGGAGTAGACGGGGACCCCTTTATGGACTTGTATATGGGCATCACCCAGTACTCTGCTGACGTGGAGGTCATACTTATGGGGGATTTTAATGTTCGCACTAGAGACCTCTAGATTACTCTCCACGACCGATCTGAAGACATGCTCTGTACCGAGGAGATCGACCTGGTCTTGGTAGGTCTTCACCGGACTTCAGAAGATGCCTTTGGGCCCACTACAGCTTATGGAAAACATCTCCTGCAGTTAGGGGAGTCCCATGAGTTGCTCATCCTGGACGACCTCCCATGCTTCCCGGACTCTCACTTTTTCACGTGTCGGCCACATGGAGGTGGGGCCAGTGTGGTGGACTATGTTCTAGCTAGTCAGAACTTGCTCCCTTTCATTCGAGACCTCTCCATTTCTCCCATCCCCCTAGCCAACAATGCACTTATTTCTCTCTCCCTCCAGTTTGACTCTCCACTTCTAACCCCTCCCTTCATGCAAAGCCCCCCCTCCCTACCTCAGACAACCTTTCGCTTCGACGAAGGCGACCTTGACATCTTCTTATCTGCTCTCTGCCAGACTCTTCCCCCTGAAGCCCATTTCTCCTCACTCGACTCAGCCTCTGCCAAGTACCAATGCCTCTCTTCTGTAATCTGGGAGGTTGCACTTAACTCCTTACCCCACTCCACTCGTACCACCTCTACAACCCCTAAACCTAGTTGTTGTCCCATGAACAAGTGGTATGACGAAGATTACAAAATCCTTCACCGAGAACTCCGTTATGCCTTCCTCCACTCCTGTTCTACTTATCCCGACATTCAAAGGTCTTACCGTCGTCTCCTTCGTCGCAAGAAATGACAATTTGTCTCTAAAGAAGATGGGAACTCTCAGCTCTCCTTTCCCATTCCCCCAAACATTTCTGGCGTACCATCCTCTCTTGACGCTCCCCTCTCCCATCCGACCTCGACCCTACTTCCATGTTTTCCCACACCTCCAATCTTTATGACATTCCCAACCAGGACAACATTCATGTTGATTCCCCTCCTTCCTCCTTCCACCTCTTCACTAACAGTGATGTCACGAAGGCCATCCGGACGATGAGCAGCAGCAAATCAGTAGATGAGGAAGGCCACCAAGCAAAGTTCTTCAAGCATGGTCTCCAGGTTCTGGTTAGCTATTTGGCTCATCTCTTCAATCACATGGTGCGTGAAGAGCTTCCTCCAGTTTGGTCTCATCATATCATTTACCCGATTCACAAGTCAGGATCCACCTCTGATCCCAACTACAAAACGATCGTGGTAGGCCACACGTTCTCAAAGTTATATGCCATCATTCTCCATATGAAGCTTTCTAGTGATCTTGAGCAGAGAAATCTTACAGCCCGAGGTCAAGCAAGGTTCAAACCAACACATCAGACTATTAGCCACATTTTTACTCTTCGGGCCGTGATTGATGAGGCACGCCACCGTTCCTCGAAAGTCTATTGCTACTTTGTAAACTTCCGAAAAGCCTTCGACTCAAGTTCCAAGAGAAGATTTATTGCAGTGGCTAAGAGACATCAGCATCTCAACGACCGTGCTGACAGCTATTATGCGCCACTATGAGCCTGTCCGTGGTCGCCTTCGTACAGCTCAAGGATTATCTGAGATCATCTGTAGCACCATTAGCGTGAAACAAGGTTGCCCTCTTTCCCCCACCCTATTCGGAATCTACATTGATGAGTTGGAGGCCTTTCTCCATGAACATATTCAGGAAGCAGATGGGTGCCTCCTCCACCATGTCCTGATCTCTATCCTACTTTTTGCTGACGATGTAGTACTCTTATCTTCCTCCCCGGAAGGTCTGCAAAGACAACTTGATGCCTTAGCCCTGTTTTGCGACCTTCAGAAGCTGACAGTGACCTTGAGCAAAACCAAGGTTATGATCTTCAATGGGGTGAAGAAAACCTCGGACTTCCGCTTCCTATTCAAGGGGAAGGAAATCGAAATCACCAGTACTTATACTTACTTGGGAGTGCAGTTTTCTGGTCTCCGCTTTAGCCTACGTCCAGCTCTCCAGCCTCGAATCAACAAGGATTACGGGTCCCTAGCCCTTCTTGAGAGACAGTGTTTTTTCCACCACTTCCAGGATATCTCATCCAAGATGAACTTGCTAGATACCTTGATTCGTCCCACTATTTTATATGGATCATAAATTTGGGGACCATCTCTACTCGAGTCGGATTGGGCCTCAGCTGAGAGAGTCCAAATCCTTCTCCTTCGACGTATCATCAGATGTAAGCAGACAATTCCGCAGGACATCATCCTCGCTGAATTTGGGGCCCAACCCTTTCGTCTTAAGACAGTCTTCAGATTGGTTTCCTTCTTGCATCGGATCCAGGGGTTAGCTGACTCGTCAAAAGGTCGGGACAGGTACCCTTAATTCGCCTACCGCTCTGCTGAAACCATCTCCCATGCTACCCATTGAAGCAGAACCAAATGTTGTCTCACAAGAGTTTCGAGTCTTCTTGCATCAATGGGGATCCAGTTAGATCGTCTCCCCCCGTTTCGGTACTCTTTGGATGGCCCCGACCACCTTCTACCTACCCGACAAGAGTTAAACAAGATCATCAGAGAGGATGTTTACAAGCAATACGTCCAGGTTACTTGGGTCAACCCTCCGAGAGGATTGCGCCTAAAGATGGCCTTTTATGCTAAACACTTCTTGGAGATCAGAGACGAGCTCATTGTCTAGCCCCAGTGCACGTTTCACCATTGGATGCATGCCCTTCGGATCCCTCTCATACAGCGCAGAGTAGGATCCCATAGACTCAAAGTAGAGACAGACCACCAAGTTGATAGATCGGATAGGATCTGCCAGCTATGTCATCTACAAGAAGTGGAAACCAAGTCACGCTTCATCTTCAGATGTCCTATATACTACGAGATGAGAGGACGCTTCCACTGCTTGTTTAGGGGGCCTCAAACTCTAGACGCCTTCTTTAGATACACCGACCAAAGATGTTTAGCACTTTATATTCAAGAGGCTCTCAGGCTCCGAGCGCAAATTCTCTGTCACATACCCCAATTTTGTAAAATAATGTAATTATTTTAATTATATTTCCTAAGACATTATGTTAAATTTAATGTAAAGTAGGAACTGATGACTCAGCAGAGTCAAAAGAAGTGGAATGTAATTCTGAATATTTTATTATTAATAAATAAAAATTGGAGACAACAGCATGGGAGAGCTGTTAATAAGAGGTTACTGGTCAAACTGGTGGATGGAACTAGGTGGAGGGCAAAAGACAAATGGCAGCATCTTCAAACACTTCCTAAGTTGCGGGTGGCAACTTCCCTACAATTAGGGTCATGATCCCCCAAGAAAGTGGGATCAGAGCAGGTGGCTCAATAAATGACAACTAACCCAAAAAGACCTAGGCAATCTTTTAAAAAGTACCCAATGAATAGAGCTGAGGCTGCTCAGTTATTTTCCAGAGAATAATCATTCAGGAGAATGCTATTCAGGAAATTCATTGGGGAAAAAGGGAAAAACAGTAAGGAAGTTGTTTGAGAGGAATGCTGCAGTAACTTGGTTTATTACAGCTTGTTAGCTGGGAGAACTTACTGATAAGTTCAGATTTGGTACTGAGTTTGAAGACTAGTATTTGACTACTGCTGCACCTAGTTCCAGCCAGGGAGACCAAAGCAAGCTCGGGGGTCCTGACGAGTCGCTGTTTGAGCGCTCTCCAGGAGTTGGTAGGGAGGAATGGCCTCCCATTGTTGTTGTTGTCCAAGTATAAACAGGTTCTGTCACCTAACTGTCTTAGTTTTTAATCATAGTGAATGATTGAATGTTGTGTTGTAGTTTATGATATAAAGATTTAACTGGTTTTGTGATGTAAATGTTTTTAGTTTATCAGTAATAGAATCTTTTGATGAAAAATAAGAACCCACTGTGTTTTTCCACATCGGGGTTTACCAGACCGTACTCCAGCACAGGGGTAAAATTATAAAAGGATGGTATGATGAGATTGTAGAATAGTAGATTGTTTCATTACCCATCATCAGAAGAAATATTTGTTTCACTGACAGTAGCATGTGTTCATAGATAAAACTATTCCCTTGTACAGTATTTTACTCTCAGTAATTCTATTAATTGTAAAGAACAAATAGAAGAATATAATAGTCGCACTGAAGAAAGGTTAGACTAGGTATACCTGCGGTTTAAACCTTACAACTGTTTTCTTCTAGTTTAAAGAATTTAACTTCTATATGCTGAAATTAATAACACTGAAAGTAGGAGTAATTAAATATTGTTAAATTTCTACAGTTAAACCAAACTATGTTAGATTTTATGTATGTTAGTGATGTAGTCATTTCATTACTTATTCTTCCTTTTATTTGGACTGAGCTCGAACAGTTTCCAGACCTATTATCCTATTTTTCAATGATTGTAAATGAATGCTACTATATATATTTATATGAGATAGATCCTAAGTAGTATTATTTGATTTATATATATATATATATATATATATATATATATATATACAGATATCATAACCAAACAGATAAGCTAAACATTAACAGAACTTTATTAAGTATTTAGCATAATTGGCACAAGAATTTAGATAACAGAATGCTATAAAATAACTAAATATTAACCATGGAAACATTGGTACTCTCAGGAGAGATAATATCTTTATTGTATTAATAACAATAAACTTTTGTTACATACAGGAGTATTATCATGGTTGAACTGAAGGTAATGTTCTTATTATATTAATTGAAAACTGGAACTATTTATACTTTCTGTGCTACAAGGTAAATAAACAGTACTCAAGAACATTATTAAAATAAAATAAGAATATAAAGACCCTATATAAATTGAAGGGTATAAACTATAAGTTAACACTTCAAATTCTTAATAACTAGTAAGTCAAGGTTTAAATTAAGTACAGAATCATTGACAGTAAATTTATAAAAGAAATATTAAGAGTAAAAATTCAAGTACATAATCAATAGTAAGCAAATAACAGAGTGACAGAATGCTCGACTTCGAGCTTAACTATATTATCAATGTACAGGAAACCCTACTTGTTAATACCATAAGTAATTTACAGAGAGTTAATTAAGTATTTATCAAATTTACAGGAATCGAAGGTATCCGAACTTAAAAAGGCTCATAAGGTCGAGCTTACACATTTTATATTTTTTTTTTCTTTTAAAAACACAAGTAAAACTAATTGTTTCAAAACTGTATAGTAAATAAATTATATAATTCAAGAAAACTGTATGGACAGTTTATAGCTCCAAGTTCAGGGTAAACCCTGTCAAAATTAAAAGTATGCACTGAGGTTCATAAAAAGAAAAGAGTTTTATCTCCTTTATACCTCACGGCTACCAACATGATATACAAAAATAAAGCTTACAACCTGTACAAATAGTAATATATGTGTATACATTACACAATAATCAAGTGAATGACCAAAACACAGTTTCGGCTACAGCCAAAGACCCCCATGCTAAACGAAAGGTTGAAACTCTTTTAACAGCGTTTTGATTCATTAAATTGAACCAAGGTAACCACGAGGGTTACAACCCACGAAGGCAAAACCCATGACTGCCCTAAAGGACCAGCAAGGAGGAGAACGCCATGGATAAAAACCAGGCTTACCGGGAGTAGCCAGCCGTTGAAGTCTCGCACCTTCCACGCCATGAAGAGAAGGCCAACCCTGCAAATGAAGAGGAAATAGGATTTAAAACCTCGTAATAAATTATAATAATGGATATAGCAAACAGTGTAAAAAAAAACGATAATGAATGAATTAACGCAAAGCTTCTTACCTCCATCTTATAACTTGTTTACAAGCACCCACGAGCAGCAAACTGATTAGCAGCAAGGAGAAGTGACACCTTCACCTGCTGCGAAGAGGAGGAAGTTATTTCACCGTGAAAAACCCACAGCGACGGAATTTACGAACAGCCAGAACAGAAGTATTTACACCCAGCAAGGAGGAAGCTAATTTACGGTGAAACCCTTCACCATTAAACCCTGCAGTACAAGGCCACTACACTCTGTACTAGGCCAAGAAGGGAGGAAGTTCATTTCGCGGTTGAAGGGTTTGAAATGGAGCTAGTCACAAAGGAGAAAAACCTGGAGAAGGTATCCCAAGACCCACCTCCAAGTAACCAAGGGTCGCAAAACAACATTCACAGTCAAAGCATTCGGGAAATAGCATGAAGAACGACTACCGGCCATCAAGGTAGTGACAAAGCGGACAGGAGCCAGTGCAGAGCGGTAGGAGGCCGAACATCACGCAGAACAATGAGTTAGGGTTCAAAGAGAAGAGTCTTTTATGCTCGGCTCGCTTGGCTGATAGTATGCCACGTTATCACTTAAATATTTGGCATGCAGTGGATAAGAATGATATAGTTCCACGAGCAAATCTTTTCCCAATGATTTGTAAACCAAACCTTACGTTGGAAAGTTCCTCAAAGTGCATGGCATCGAATGTCAATCACCTGCATAGTATAAAGGTGCAACCACGAGGGCCTTAGTACTAGGACTCGATTATAGAATAATCATAAATCATTATCTCTATTTTACATAGAATTTAAACTTATAATGGAGGCATGCTTCGAGAGTTGATAAAGTCTAGTTCAAGGATGAACTTTAGTTCATTGTGAATACATTATGGTATATCATCATTCATGCAATGCAATCAAGTTATAACACTATGTTCATCATGGGTATAGCTAGCAATATGGCAAAGAACTTTGTAACATGTTATTCTTATTTAATAAACAATTGATTAGAGGGTATACTATATCTAGAGTGATAAGTGCATAATATAATCTTATATACAAGCTTGGAATGTATAAGGTAAAGGTTTATAAGAGTTTATCTTTAGAGTTAAATCCATAAACTTGTAATGTCATGGACTTGTCAATGACCTCTTCATCCAGGTGAATGACTATTTTGTCATTCAACACTTTACAATTTTAAATAGAATAAGTTTTGTAACATGATTATAGGAGGGAAGTATAATACATATGGTTAAGTAAGAATAATACTTATACAAGTATTCCACCAACCCTATATTATAATTATAGAGTATACTAATGGTCGACATTAAGGAGGTTGTAGATTCAACCATAGTAACTATCATGTTAATAATGTTAACCCTTTGGTCTTGCCATATTTATCTAAGTTTGATAAATACATACAAGAGGAAATAGTAACAAAATGTTTTGATGAATGCATTATCTGGAATAAATGTTCTTAACTTAGAAATTATCACATATGAAGGTGAAGCCATTAAACTCTTAAGAGAAGTTTTATCAACGTAATTGTTAGACCTTGAAACATTTATGTTGTACATTATTTTAAGGAATAGAATAATAGCCGGTTTACAGTAGGTTATCTATCAGACCTAAGATAAGCTTTAGTATGCTTTGAATCAATTGTAATGTAAATAAGACCTGGTGCATCAGCATGAGTATATCCCTATCAGTGGGTAGTTTAAAATTGGTAACAGTAAATTGTAAACCCCCTTATTAATACACTTTACGGAGGAAATGTATTTGTGCTTTCTTAAACGTAAACTTTTGATTTTACAACCCTGCCATTTCTTATTCTACTTGTAAGCAGTTTTAATTAAGATCTTTTGACACTGACAACTATGATAGATATCAGATAGTTCAGTAATCTTAAGAAATATAAATCTACCTCTACTAGAAAGAAGAACAGTTAACGGATTTACCTCAATAAGCATTGATATGTGCTTAGCAACTATTGTCTTACTAAACTTTGATTTGCAACAAACTTGTACATAACGACCTTAGTATTTTTTACATGCAACAACCAATCTTCTTACCTGTAATCTGCAAGGACAGGAGAAATTTTTCTGCATTAGCTCGAAAGCTAAGTAAGCCCAGTTTTTCATGACAGCCCCACCTTATGGCCGCAAAAAGAAACAAGTCAGTAAACTGAAAAGAACTGTTCTATCACTTTACATAATTAACAGATGAATTCAATTAACAAGTTGTTAACATATAACTAATTTAAATGATTAGTTAACTGTATTTATGTTAATGTTATGCAAATTTCAAAATTTTAAATTTTTCGGAAAATTTGTGGTTCTGACATTCTCCAGCCCCCCACCAGACCAAATACCACACAAAGGATCACAACGTTCTTCAATGTACTACCATCTTCCAGGGGCACCAAAAGATCTACTGACCTAGATACTGATCCAGATCCCAAATCGGTAAAGATTGATGGTTCTCGACCCACGAGATCTCAGCGGCAGCTTCGTACCAGACCTTCCTCTGAGAGGTGCACAAGACCCTACAGACCTCATCAACATCACCCCAGAGGACGCCCCGTGCCCACCAACTCCTTTTCGGGCCAGCAGACATTATTGCACTTCCCCCAGTTTTCCTCTTTCAGCCTCGGATGTTAGGAGTACTAGACCTTCCTCGGTTGTTTTGGATCTTGGATCATGTACAGGATTACGGTGTTAAGACTGGGGTGAGAACTCTCCCATTATTCAACCCAACTCGTTGTGTACACTTTTACTTCTTTTCTTTTCTATCTTACTTCTTGTATTGTATTTATTTTAAGGGAGATCGTTTGGTGCTCCCGCATGCACGAACATCATTGTAACCGACAGTCTCGTTGACCTACTTTGTGGTCATTAGTGGACATAAATAAAATTATCTTATCTTATCTACCTTTTCATCTTCAAAGTTTAAGTGTTGATCTAGGAAAGGTGTAATGTTTTGATTGCGGTTTCTGCGCTGGTAATCCTGGATTGTGGGTTGTGTTGTGTTGCATACCATGTTTTCTTCTTCATCCCAATCTTCCTCTTCAAGTAAGATTATACCAAAGTCCTCATCATCAGTGAAGTCTTCAACCAAATTTATTCAATGATCTTCAAGGTCAAAGACTTCGGGATCTTCCTCAGGTTCCTCACAGAAGTTCACATTTTTATTTTATGTTGCTTCATTTCTCCTAGGGGCTTGTCTATTATTGTCATCTATTGGCCTTCTTTGATTGTTCCAATAAGGTCTTGGGCCGTAGGAATTTCTATATCGGTCACTGTCCCTAGTCCTTGCTATGTCTTTGATGAACAATGTGAGACTTTTCATCATTTCAAACATCCCTTCTAGAGTTGGTTTTTCTTCAGCTACAGGTTCCTTAGCTTTCCTAGGCTTTGATTCACTACGGGAAGAAGAGAGAGCGTAAGCATCGAAAAAAATCTTCTTTCCCATAGAGCGTATATTAATTTCTACTTTCTTGGCCCAGGTTTTAGCCGTTTTGAGATCGTTTGGGTTCTTTTCCTTACGATTCAGACCAAACCATCCTTCAAAGGCATTCTAGTAAAGGATAAGGATAGCTTATTCTGTGGGTCTTAGGTCTTGGGGAACATTAGAGACAAGTTTGTCAAATCGTATGTTAAATTCATGGATTGTCTCATTCTCTTTCTTCTTAACCTCAAAGAGTTTATTTAAAAGGAACCTACTGTCTGGCTTGGCTGACAAACCCTCAATCATTTTCTAAATGAAAGTATCATAACCATTTATTGACCTTGCAGGCAATCTATCAAACCATCCTCGAGCATCTCCTTCTAAGGATGACATAAGGGCTCTCATATAGACATCTTCTTCCTCAGCACCATATGTTTCAATATAATTCCAAATTGCTTCAATGTGCTCTTCAACAGGGATTGCAGAAGAACCATTGAACTTCGGAAGTTTATCAAAGTATCTCTTAGGCATGTCATGAGGAGCACCTTGAATTTGTGAGAAATCGAAAGGAGATGGTGTGGTCCTATTTCCTACTGGGGGATTTGTGTTAGCCATTTGAAAATTTACTCTAGGTGGACTGGTTGGAGGAGTAAAAGGATTTGAAGTTGAACTATTGGTTGGAGAATCAGATCGGATAAACAATGGACTTTATTGAGAATTTTCTGGAGGGTTATCCAAAATTTGTCTTGGTGAATGTTATCACCAACCTTGTAGTTGCTTATGTAGGGTGGATCCAAGATGGACAATAGAGGGACAAGCAACTAAGGAGGTGGAACCAAGACTGCCTAGACTCCCAAATGGATGGTTGTCACGCCAATTGAGGAAGCCTTCACTTTATGTTATCTTAGCCCAAGACAACAAAGGGGGAGACCCAGATCTACTCTTGACAGGAGAGATCTAACCTAGACACCAGATTAGATCAAATGGACTTGAGGTATGTAAGGTGTAAGGTAATGGAAACCCTAGATCTATGGATGATGTCACTAGGTGAACCAAGGCTTTGGATGAGGGTTTAAGAAGTGTGAGGCTTGATCCAAAGTGGGACACAGCTGACCTATGAAGTAAATACTAGATCTGGGGTTGAGGTACTAGCAACAAGTGAGGATATCCGCTACCTTGGGAAACGTGACCAATGCAGGGAGGTCAAGGGCGGGATTGGGGCTATCTAGTACCGATGAACAGACTCGATGAAAGATATGACAGAGTCAAAGTACTCAAGTCACCAATGAAAAGTCAAATTACACAGAAAGGAGGCCAAAGAGGGGGTAGCGCTAAAGTTGGAGATCAATGCCTGTCAAATCTAGGGCAATGGAGTCACTATCTGCCCAGCGTTGGAGGAGACCCACCTGGGAAATACCCCGATCTACAGACCCAGAAAAGTGTTTGGCCAGAAAAGTCAGTCTATGGGGAAAACCAACAACAAGGTAGGCTAGCGCTAGGGTTTGACAAGTCACTTTCTCAGATCTAGGACAATCTGGAAACCACCAGCTCAGCGTTGGAGGAGAAATGGAATGAGGATGACCTAATCTACAAACCCAAGTTGGAAAAATGCTGGAAAAAGTCAAAAAAATGGTGAGCGTTAGGGTCCTGGAAGACAATTTCTCATATCTAGGGCCACCTATCAGCATCCAGCTCAGCGTTGAAGGTGATTTGGAGAGAGGAGGACCCGATCTACAAACCCAAGAAGGAATTTTGCTAGAAAAATCAAATCCCGGAAAAAGTCAGAATTTCATGAGCGTTGGAGTTTGAGCAGACAGTTTTCCAGATCTAGGGCAAACCGACCACTTTCAGATCAGCATTGAGGGTGAATTGGGGAGGGGAGGACCCGATCTACAAAACCCAGCTGTGGTTTGTCCAGAGATTGAGCGGTTTATTTTTTTAGTATTTTTGGTTTTTTATTATTTACGGAATTTTCAGTAAAATGAAGAAAAGCATGTGTCAATGGGTTGAGATCCGAAAGAAAGTAACTAACCTGCAAATATTACCTGGAAATCCTTGAAGATGCCTTGAAGGTGATGATCCCTGCTATCTCGATCAATTTGAGAAGACCTATGTGATTTCCCAACGTTTTGATCCAAGTGACCAGTGTGCCCTCTCTCCTGCACAAGCAAACGTCAACAATATCATATTTACTATGTCTTGAGAAAAAGATAAGATCTACAGAAAAATAACAAGATGTAATCATAGATCACAATGAAGCTAATGAAAATCACCTGTTACAGACGAAACCAGTCCAAGCGAGTTAAGGTCCCCTTGCAAAAACGCCGAAGTGAAATCGCCTTCCTGTAGACAAAACAATGATCCCGAAAAAAAATATATAGATCTCACACAAATTTCTCGAATGCTAGGGAGCAAAAGACTTTCCAATCACCATCCAAGAACACCAGATGCAAAGGAGATCCAAAAAATATCCAGAAGAAAGTTTTTCTATTAATCAGATCCAAGAGCCAAAGACCCTTTACAAATGAGAAGCTCTCTCTTTTAAATAGAAACGAGAGAACCAAAATCCTAACCACTTTTAAAACGAGTGGCTAAGATTAAAAGATATAAATGTTCTAATCAATGGTTGAGATGAGCTCAACATACAATACATGGATCAATATAACCATAAAGTACCAAAGCGGACTAGATCACCCGTAAAGAGGGTACCCCACTCAACAAGAAATAAATGAAGCACATGGTGGGTCCATGGAGTGTTAGCTAACTCCTTCTTGGTGTCCCCATGGCACCATAAAACAATATAATATTTTAATTTTTTGACTTTATGCCTCCTTGAGGAAATCGTGAGCCTCCCAAAAGCTCCAGAAAATAATATAAAAATGCCTAAAAAAATAGGTGTAGGCCCATTCAAGTGCTGCAATTGTTGGAGAAGGTGCGGAGGACATCACACTCATCATCATGACTCATCCCATGTCATTTCCTTGCCTCAGTATCCCAAATCGATTTCTTCAATAGCCATTTAATCATTTTTTAATCTGCCTTGGGAAATGTGAACCTGCCAAAACAGCTTCCTAGGGTGCCTGCGTTGTCCAACTAAGCCCACCAGGCTCTTTGGGATGGGAGTACTATGGTACAATCAAGTGGTTGCACCCCCTATGCCCCATACAACGCCCTAGGAGATCCAAATAAAAACATCTCCCTGCTTAGACACATCATCCTATGAAGCAAAACTGCAGCAGAAGGGTAAAATGAGCCTGACCATCGCTGCAAGTGCCCGAAACTGAAAATAAGCTATCTCACTAGACTCAGAGAGTCCAAATCGATCTAGGGTGTGTATTCATACCCTTTCCAGGTCTCTGCCTGATCATCAACAATATCCAATAGACAATATAATCACCTGTAAATGACCAGATACCAATAAATATAACTCAAACTGTCATCCATCTGCTGCAAGTGTGACAAGACCAAGACATGCTCTACAAATCATGCAAGTAACAATCATAACAATTAGCAGTCACCTCATTGGCGGTACATCAACCAAATACATATATAGGGTTTTATTTATTATTACTCAGACCAGACTTTCAGGACTATACTCACTTCATAGTTGTAGTCAATTTGCTAGTGAAGGGTGAAGGCTAAAATTTACAAGGTTAGGACAAAGGATGACTACCAATTCAACATTGTGACACTTCGGCTATAGAAAGGGAATACTCACTATAACCATATGCCGAACAAACAACAACACAGGGAATTGCAGTGCCTCACAAATGGTTGAGTTGTTCAGAGAATGCTTATTCAACCTAGGCATCATCTCTACTTCGGCTATAGAAAGGGAATACTCACTATAACCATATGCCGAACAAACAACAACACAGGGAATTGCAGTGCCTCACAAATGGTTGAGTTGTTCAGAGAATGCTTATTCAACCTAGGCATCATCTCTACATCAAGTTTGACCCAGGTTCATTAGGATCATCAATTTTATTTCCATGGCCTTTTTGACCTATATGACCCTTTGGGACTTCACCATCGCTTAAAAGCACAGCTAATTGCAGCTTTCATCAAGGACATATTCAAATTTATAAGGTCATCAATATTCAGATATAACATATATTTAACCATTGCTTTTGGGACCTTTTCTTATTCCCTTCACAGGGTATTTTAGCATTTCATTGCTCTTGCCCTTTACTCACATATGTTAAGAAACACATTCTAGAGTTTACAATTTCCATGGGTGCATATATAAATATTTCCAATACAAGTAGTACATGAGCTTTCAGTTTGAGCCAACAACATCTCAAGTGACCAGGGGGAGTTCTGCACAGTGCCAAACATCGGGACAACCGACCAAAATGATTTAGGCATACAATCCAACTTACCAAAGGCAAGTTCTGTCACCAACTCAGAGCCGAGACACAATATAAACTGGGAGGTTTGTCCAACAAAGGTTCTAGCGAGGAAAAGATCCTCCATGCCACAAGTCAAGTAGTAAGTCAGGTTAAAACAAAACTGGAAGGAAATGGATGGGTGGAGACAATGAACAATGAACAATGAAGCCAATTCTAGCAAGCCAGAGTATGGTGGGCTAGCGCTAGGGTTTGACAAGTCACTTTCTCAGATCTAGGACAATCTGGAAACCACCAGCTCAGCGTTGGAGGAGAAATGGATGGGTGGAGACAATGAACAATGAACAATGAAGCCAATTCTAGCAAGCCAGAGTATGGTGGGAATGACTACCTCTATTCTCCCTAGGGAGAGTAAAACCAATGATTATAGATCAGGAACTTCCAAGTCTAAGTAGGGACATCAATACATAATACAAATACATCCAAGTCCATATATTTATGAGCGCCAGATCATGACACTAAATGCTAGTATATGTCACAAAGATGAGTGTAAGAGCAATGATAACCATAACACAATATAATAAATGCCGAGTCATAACCATGCGAATAATCCATCTGAACCATCATCTGTCCAATGAGAAATACTGATACAAATCTGGGCATCACTAACTGCTATTCAAAATGACTAAATGGCTACATCAGTCCTCAAATCTGAGTGTCCTGAAACTCAGTCCTGACATGGGAGAGTACTATAGTCCACTGATAACATAATGATCCATCAAAGCTGCTCATCTCAACATCTCATATGTAGGAGATCTAGCTGAAAAAATGTACTGAATCTGAAAAATAGAATATGGTAGCCCGGCTACTATATATGTGATAACAGTGAGTTAACCACCCTCCAAAAGAAATTAGATGATTGATCTTTAAGATTCTTATTCTGATTTCAGGTATATGTTAAAGAACTTTCAGGATTATTTCGGCTTCGAAGGTTATACTCATGGGTAGATCCCTCAGGGGAGTCGCATTGTGGAGTCGCGAAGTGAACAAAATGCCATGTTCACTGAAAAATAAATGTCGTAGGAGAGATAACAAATAACGTAGTGATTGTGCATACTTAACCAATTGAAAATGCAATCACTAGATTTTAAATCGGATGTGATATGAATGAATATGAAAGATAAAAGCATTCACAGACACCGGAGGTAGGAAAGCCTCTACTACCCAACACCCAAAATGTTGGCAAAGAACAGGAGTAGAACTTAAGATAAATGTCGAACCAAGATAGGGCTTTAACTCCCCGGCAACGGCGCCAAAAATGTTATCACATATATATTGCAGTTGGGCTACCCTAATGCAGCTACAAGATCGTGATAACAGAGACCCTAGGGGGAAGTTAGAAAGGCTGACCACTATCACCACAGCAGCACTTTCCCTCTCTTTAAGTTGGCTCTCCTCCAGCACAAGGAGCTATTCCCTAAGCAAACTAAGTCCATCAAAATATAAGGAATGGAAAGGGCTTCTAGCCCTTGGTATGAATCTGGTTTCTAGATTAAACATTGCAGCAGTAAGTTCCAGATTTATAAAACAGCAAGAAAAATGATTTATTTTTATGTTCTAGGGGTGATTAAACAGGGGGACAAGTGCCTCGTTTCAGATTGATCAAATGGAGTCAATTGTACAGTCTTTGAGGGTTGTTTTAATAGTGATATTAGGGAAAAGTGAGCTGCAAATAGCATGCTACAGCAATCATGATCTTGCTGGAAATGAATACAAAATTTTATTATGGAAGGGTTTTGTTATCACACCAATGTGTAGCTACCCACTAAAGGTATCCTATCCGGGATAGTAGAGATGAGGTAGCTAATTGGTGACACTGCTAGGGCCTCATCCACTACTAATGAAAGGTAGTTGTCACATCAGACAGGCTCTTGTCACTTTAGATCAGTGTGGAAGACATCTGCGATAAATCACGATTTCCAAGCAAAAATGATATAATGGATGCTAAAAATCGTGATTTTTGCCGATATTTTGAGGAAAATTTGCGAGTTGATGAAAAATATCGCCTAGGCTGCTGACAATTCAGCTCATAGTAGCATAATTCGAATACGAATATGGATACAAATTCAATTCGATACGGAAAAAATACGTAATGAAAAAATCTAGTACGAATAAAATACGAAAGTAGGTTGATTATAAATTTAAAAACATGTATTTTTCAAATTCCAAAAAAATTAAAAATAAACATCAACCATTGAAGATGTTCATGTAACATTGAATATTCATTAAAATCAACTTGAAACCTATTTTAAATTTAAAACACAACATATCATATACCAATGTGACATATACGATGTCATCCTCCTAATTCCATCACAATGAGAGTTGCTAGCTCAAAATACAAAACAAATGTATGAATGCTCTAACATATAAATTTTAAATAAGTCAAAATTCCATGCTCATCTGAAGTCAAAATATCAAATAAATTTTTTAATTAAAGTCAAACACTATAAAAATATAAATATATATCAAATAACTTTTCAAAATATATATTAAAAATATATTAAATCACTTTTCAAAAATATATCAAATATATAAAAAAAAAATATATATATATATATATATATATCAAATATAAAATTCATATCTTAAAGCCAACCTAACATAAAAAATAATAAAATTAAAAAATTCATAACTTAACACTAGTATAAAAAAAAGACAAAATTCATAGCTTAACATCAACCTAATATATATTTAAAAAAAAAAAAAATCATAACTTAACTTCATAATTTAACCGCAACCCTAATATAAAATAAATAAATAAAATGACAAAGGCGTAAAGTTTATTCATATTACCCATAAAAAAAATAAAATGACAAAGATGTAAAGGCCATAAACCCTAATATCATTATTCATAATTTCATAATAAGTTTTGCAAGGACCTAGGGAGACCGGATAGACATGTGAACACCGGACAGAGGATCTATGGACGAGGAGTCTAAGGACCTGTCCAGTGTTCACGATGAACCCCGGACCTGCAGACTGTGAAACAGAAAACTTAAAAACTAGCTTCAGCTTTGAAGTAAAAATATTTTCAAACATTACAGGTGGGTCATATCCGTACATCATCGAATATTCGACGAATTCTGAATTCGTTCAAAAATTCCGTATGGGAAACTCCAATTCGGTCGTATTATGCTACTATGGTTCAGCTTATAACCCAATTTTTTACTTTTATTTTGTCATTTTGTTTGTTGATTGAGGGGTTTGGAACTTTGAGTTTGGATTGGATTGGGGATTGGGGATTGATTCCTATCAATGGTTTCCCAATTTGAAAGTATGTATAATAATTTTGCAAATTTGCACAAACAAATTTTGAAAATACAATGGAAAGGAAAGTTATAATGTTCTTTTAATTTGTAATATTAGCACATGCCACTCCACACTAACCATCAAGGCCCTTCCAATTGCAAGCATTCAACCACTATCTCTCTTTGACAATGCCATGCCTAATGTCAAACTCAACCAACATGCTGTCCTTAAAACCAAGGCACTTAAAATTTAAGAAAGTATATAACCTCTGTCTTAAAGAGGGAGGACATCAAATAATGGTTCTTCTTCTAGAGGACATCAAAGTGTAGCTTCTCCTTTCGTTAGAGCAGATCAAAGTCCACTACCATCTGTAGGGCCTTCTTCATCTAGAGGAAGAGCCATTACCAGAGCCATCACCTTTACCTATAGAAGGGGCAAAGGGAATCACTAGTTTATTTATTCGAATTCATTTTACTAAGTAGTATGTATATATTAGTTGACTCATTATTATGAGATACATTTATTATATTTTTTGATGATATTTGAGGCTCAGGGGTCGGGAGACTCATTACTCACTGCTCAGTACTCACTACTTAGGAGTTAGGACTCTGGACATGATTTAGTATTGATGCATGATCTATGACTAGACATCTTATACATCATATACATCTATTTTCTTTTCATATTTATGTGGAAATGTGTTTTTTTTATGTTGTTGTTGCTTTAAATGTTTAAAAAATTGAAAAAAAATAAATATTTTTGTATTTTTTTGAAGTTTGCCGATATTTTCCGATATTTTCCCCGATGTTGCCGATAAGTTGTGTTCCGGACCCTCAGCGATATTTTCGTCGACACGATGTCTTCCACGCTGCTCTAGATCAATCCGGAGAATGACCAAGGGGGAGACCCTACTAGCCTATAAGGGGTAGTGCACCTACTCAAATTACTATGAAGGATAAACAAATGATGTGTAAACTTTAAAGTGAACAATGAGTAAGTAGATCTATATCTAGGGAATGAATGTGGTAAGTACAGTTAAAACAAAGTTGGGGAGGCTTAAGGAAAAGAAAAATTTGCCCAACCTACAGTGAAAGGAACCACAAGGAGTTTAATAACGTAGATTTAGATAGATCTAGTCTAAATGAGAAATACACAAATTAGATCCACTTAGGGTTTATGCAATTATGGATGAAATGGACCCAAAATAGTAGACCAAGACATGAAATGACTAAATCTAGATGCTTGAGAAGTAGATCTATTGATTTTAGATGGGTTCAAGCACACCTAACTAATAGATCTGAAGAGTTGACCAACATCCCATGGAGGGCACCTCACCTAGAGAAGACTAGTGCTAAATCCAAGCGTGAATAGAGTCAGATGGAGTTGAAACTTTAGATCTAGGGTTTAAATATTTATTCCTAAGTGGGTTTTGATGGTCGTCATCAAATAAGTACTCAATCTATTAGATCTAGAAAACTAGGGCTTTAAGTGACAATAGGATAAAAATATGGAAAATAATACTAACCTTGTAGATCGTACCTGAAAATACTTGTGGTCACCTCACTTGTCAATGGTCCTTCCACTTGTTACAATTCCAAGCAAGATCCAATAGCTCTGGTGTAAAATGTGTTGCTCTAAGAGGTAATGCACCCCCTCTACCTGCCAATCCTAACCTAAAAATGAGATTCAATTCACAAATAGAGAAGAACTGTGCAAGTCATCTAGAAGAGAAAAACTCAAGACACCTTCACAATCGCCCCCAAGCAACTCACTACCCTGCAAAAGATCAATACGGCCTCCACAAAATAGATATTGAATGCATAAAAGATCCACTGGAACGTCTAAGCAAGAGGCATAAAAATCACAAGCAAGAACATTCCCAAAGCTTTCAAGAGATTTTCCAAAAAATTCTCGTATTCCAATATTCTCAGAGCCAAAAGTCCCTTTACAATGAGAGAGCATTTCAATATATAGATCTCTCAAGCACATAAAACCTAGATCCAAAATGATCAAGGGCCAAGATCATAAGATACAATCACTCTAATCAATTGCTAAGATTAGTGGGATAGCAAATACATGGATCAACTCAAAATAGAGGGGGCGCATCCACTAAGACGCCTAAGGAGGGGCACACCACATGAAAGATGGGTAGGATACAACATAGCACATGGTGGGGTCTAGGAGGTAAGACAAAGTCCTTCTCTAGCATGGCCCCATGGCACAATCATAAAATATAATCAATAATCATAACATAAAGTGACTAAAGTCACTAGGTCGTGCCCCTCAAAACACATCAAAACGCCCATCAAGTGACAAATGTTAGGACGTCTGGAACCCATGGAAAGAACAGCTGATGCCAAAGGATGAAGATGACTCCAACAATATGACTCGAACTAATTTCATGCCATTTCCTTGCCTCAATTACCCAAGTCGATTTCTTTATTAGCCATTTTCATTATTTTTATGCATCAAATAATTGCCTTAGGAAGATAAAAGTGTTCATATCTCTCTGTTGATTGAACGTGGGTGTCAACTAACTGCAAACATGGAACCGACACCATAGCAATATGGTGATATCGATTGGCTACACACTATGTGCCCAAGAGATCCAACCAACAACCCAAAAGCATTTTATTTCAATTTACTAAGGCCTAACTACATCAAACTGATAAAATGACCCATATATCAAATACAAGTGCATGAAACAGAAAATTGAGTGCGTCAATGGACTCAAGATGTCCAAATCCACTAGGAATGAGTATTCATACACCATATGTCCATAAAAAATATACGTCAAAGGCCCCATCCATGTCATAATAATAATAATAATAATAATAAAGCCTGTAAATGTTGATAACCATAAAGATAACACAAGCCATCATAATAAACCATCATCTGAAGCATGAATATGTCTAAAGGACACTGATAGACCACAAATAATCATCATCCACAATCATCAACTAAAACTCATCCCAGACTCTACTGTTGACTTGGTCAAACTGGGTTGACCAGGTCAAGAATGATCCAAATGAAAAACTCTGATGCTGCAAGTACAGAATGGATATAGCATGCTCAATTATCTATGTTAGCAGTAAGACTCAAGTATAAGTGGCTCCTAATGGCGATTATAAGCACAATATATATAAATAATACCATCTAAATCAAAGTAGTTAGCTATTCTAAACAAGAACCTCCAATATAGTCTCATTTATAGATTTGGCCATTTTGCTAGTCAAGGGTGAAGGTGAATAAAACAAGGTAAGGCCAAGGGATAGACTTGATACTTAACACTCAAAGCATCCAGGCTGAAGAAAAAGGGAATCCACACAACACATAAGTTGGACTAGGTGAACAATAGGGAATGGTGGTGTCTCACAGATGGGTGGAATGATAAGAATACTCCACTAAACTCTAGACAAACAACCATTTTGAAATAATTTACTTGCAAAGCACTAAAACACTAGTCAATCTCCAAAGGAAGGTGCCTTAGAAACCCTTATGGGATTCCATAAAATGACAAAGGCATAACCCTGACAGGTCAGTCTCACCATGTTTCCCTGTAGGGGCGAATGAGCCGTACATTATACAATGAATGAGTGCTCACCCTTTGGCCATCAACTCTTTTAAAATATTACTTTATTTAATTAACTAACCATCCTCCAAGAGCAGGTGCCATGAATAGCTTGGCGGGCCTCAGATAATGACTCGGTATGACCTCCATTGCCCTCCACCGTCCATAGGTGCGATGGAGTGACCACCATGTTTCCCTTTGGGGGCAAACAGCCTCGCATCATAAAAAGGATGAGTGCTCGTCTCTTGGCAACTAGATGACTTTTATATTTTAAATTTCGCAATAGTGCTTAGAAACACTTTTGTTTTGTTGGCTGAGCATCCATTTAGATATAGCATTTAAGTTTTGATGCCTTAGTGTCTAAAGACATTGTTGGTAAATACCACTTGTATTCAAGACCTAGAGGAAGACAATCCCTGTGATGAAAATCACACAAACCAACACCGAGACACAATTTAAACATGGAGACCTATTCCTTTCTCCATTGCAAGAGAGGAAGGGTAGGACTTAGTTTAATTGTTTGTTTCAGTAAAATAAATTTTTGCCCCACCTCTTTGTTTCAGTAAGATTTGTTATCACCAACCTTGTAGCTTCCTATGTATGATGGATCCAGGATAGATGGTAGAGGGGCAAGCAACTAGGGAGGTGGAACCAAGACTGTCTAGACTCCCAAATGGATGGTTGTCACGTCAATCAAGGTAGTATGAGCTTTATGTTATCTAGGTCCAAAACAACAACAAGGGAGACCCGGATCTACTCTCGACAAGAGAGATCAGACCTAGACACCAGAACAGATCAAATGTGGCTTTGAGGTACGTAAGGTGTAAGGTAAATGGAAACCCTAGCTCTAGGGTTTAGATACTAGCAGCTAATGAAGATGACCACTACCTTGGGAAACATAACTGTGACAGGGTGAGCAAGGACAAAGTTGGGACTATCTAGTACCAAGGAGATAGACTCAGTGAAAGATATGAAAGTATCAGGTAACCTGAGTTATCAAGGAATGGTCAACTTTCAAGGGAAAGAGGTCAGGAAGGGCTAGCGCTATGCTTGGAGATCTGTGCCTGTTCAGCCTTGGGTAATGGAGTCAGTATCAGCACAGCTTTTCAGTGAACCCACTTGGGATATGTCCTGATCTATGGACCCAAAAAAGGATTTGGCCCGAAAGATTCAGGTTACAGAAAAATCAGTAGGAGGGCTAGCGCTAGGGTTTGGAAAGGCAGATCTACAAATCTAGAGCCACCAGGAGACCATCAGCTCAACATTGGGGTGGAAATGAGATTAGGATGGCCCGATATACAAACCCAAATCAGAAAATTTCAAGAAAAATCAAATCTGGAAAAGTCAAAATCTGATGAGGGAGGCTAGGAGGTTGAAAGTCAGTTTTTCAGATCTAGGGAAACCTGGCAGGAACTAGCTCAGCATTGGGGGTGTTCTAGAATGAGGAAAACCTGATCTACACACCCATGTAATTATTTTCCAGAAAGATTCAATTCTAGAAAAAGTCAAATTTTCAGTGGGGCACTGGGATTTGAGCAATCAAAAGGTTAGATCTAGGGCAAACCAATCAGAATTAAGGCAGCGTTGAGGATGATTCAGTGAGGGGAATACTCGATCTACAAAACCCAGAAATGGTTTGCTCAAAGATCAAGCAGTTCCTTGATTAAATATCTTTTTGGATTTTATTATTTAGGAGTTTTTTCAGAAAATTTGAAGGAAAGAAGGTACAATGGATTGAGATCTGAAAAAAAAAAGACTTACCTGTTAGATCTTACCTGGAAATGCTTGTAGATGCCTTGTTGATGATGATCCCTGCCATCCCGATCAATTCTGGAAGATATGAGTGAGTTCTAAGACCAACGTTGTCCTCCAAGTGACCAATGCGCTCTCTCTCTTGCACAAGCAAATGTCAACAATATCAGATTTTCCCTATCATGAAAGAAAAGCAAGATCTACAGAAAAGTAACAAGATGCAATCATAGATCATAATGAAACTAATGAAAACCCCCTATCACAGACGAAACCAGTCCAATCGAGTTGAGGTCCCCCTGCAAAAACGCTTGAGATGAAGTCGCCCTCCTGTAGACAAGACAAAGATCCCGAAAAAAGAGTATAGATCTCAGAAAATATTCCAAATGCTAGGAAGCAAAAGATTTTCCAATCACCACCGAAAAACACCAGATGCAAAGCAGATCCAGAAAATATCCACAAAAAAATATTTCTATTAATCAGATCCAAGAGCCAAAGACCCTTTACAAATGAGAAACTCTCTCCTTTAAATAGAAATGAGAGAACAAAAATCCTAACCACTTTCAAAACGAGTGGCTAAGATTAAAAGATAAAATATTCTAATCAATGGTTGAGATGAGCTCAACATACAATACATGGATCAATATAACCATAAAGTACCAAAGTGGACTAAATCACCCATAAAGAGGGTACCCCACTCAACAAGAAATAAATGAAGCACATGGTGGGTCCATGGAGTGTTAACTAACTCTCTTTGGGTGCCCCATGGCACAATAAAGTAATATAATTTTTTAATTTTTTGACTTTGTGCCTCCTTGAGGAAATTGTGAGCCTCCCAAAAGCTCCAAAAAATAATATAAAAATGCCCAAAAAATAGGTGGGCCCAATCAGGTGTTGCAACTGCTGGAGGAGGTGTGGAGGACATCACTCTCATCATCATGACTCGTCCTATGTCATTTCCTTGCCTCAGTAGCCCAAATCGATTTCTTTAATAGCCATTTAATCATTTTTTAATCTGCCTCGAGAAATGTGAACTTGCCAAAACAGCCTCCTAGGGTGCCTGCGTCATCAAACTGAGCCCACCAAGCTCTCTGGGATGGGGGTACTATGGTACAAACAAGTGGCTACACCCCTTTTCCCCATACAACTCCCTAGGAGATCCAAACAAAACATTTCCTTGCTCAAACACATCATCCTGTGAAGCAAAACTGCATTAGAAAGGTAAAATGAACCTGATCATCTCTGCAAGTGCCTGGAACTGAAAATAAACTGTCTCATTAGACCTAGAGAGTCCAAATCCATCTAGGGTGTATACTCATACCCTTTCCAGGTCTCTGCCTGATCATCAACGACATCCAATAAACGATATAATCACCTGTAAATGACCAGATACGATTAATATAACTCTGACTATCATCCATCTGTTGCAAGTGCTACAAGGCTAAGACATGCTCTACAAATCATTTAAGCAACAATCACAACAAGTAGCAGTCATTTCACTAGTGGTACATCAACCAAATACATATATAGGGCTTTATTTATTATTACTCAGACTAGACTTTCAGGACTATACTCACTTCATAGTTGTAGTCAATTTGCTAGTGAAGGGTGAAGGATAAAATTGACAAGGCTAGGGAAAAGGATGACTTCCTACTCAACATCATGACACTTTGGATATGGAAGGGGAATACTCACTATTACCAATGCTGGACAAACAACAACACAAGGAATGGCAGTGCCTCACAAATGGTTGAGTTGTTTAGAGAGTGCTTATTCAACTTAGGCATCATGTCTACATCAAGTTTGATCCAGTTTCATTAGGATCATCAATTTTATTTCCATGGCCTTTTTGGCCTATATGTCCTTTTGGGGACTTCACCAATGCTTAAAAGCACAACTAACTGCAACTTTCATCCAAGACATTTTCACATTTATAAGGTCAGCAATATTTGGATATAGCATATATTTAACCATTGCTTTTTTGGACCTTTTCTTATACCCTTCGAGGAGTATTTCTCTTGCCCTTTTTCACATATGTTAAAAAACCCAGTTTTAGCATTTTCATTTTCTATGGGTGCATATAAAAATTTCCAATATAAGTAGTACATGAGCTTTCAGTTTTAGCCAACAACATCTCAAGTGACCAGGGGGAGTTCTGCACAGTGCCAAACATCGGGACAACCGACCAGAATGATTTAGGCATACAATCCAACTCACCAAAGGCAAGTTCTGTCACCAACTCAGAGTCGATACACAATATAAATAGGGAGGTTTGTCCAACAAAGGTTCTAGCGAGGAAAAGGTCCTCCATGCGATAAGTCAAGTAGTAAGTCAGGTTAGAAACAAAACTGGAAGGTAATGGATGGGTGGAGACAGTGAAAGAAGAAGCCAACACTAGCAAGCCAAAATAATGGTGGGAATGACTACCTCTATTCTCCCTAAGGAGGGTAAAACCAATGAGTATAGATCAGGAACTTCCGAGTCTAAGTAGGGACATCAATACATAATACAAATACATTCAAGTCCATATAATTATGACCACCAGATCATGACACTACATGTTAATACATGTCACAAAGATGAGTATAAAAGCAAATGATAACCATAACCCAATATAATAAAAGCTAAGTCATAATCATGCATATAATCCATCTGAACCATCATTTGTCCAATGAGAAAGTACTGACATAAAACTGAGCATCAATAACTGCTCTATAATGACTAAATGGCTACATCGGTCCTCAAATTTGAGTGTCCTAAGACTCAGTCCTGACATGGGAGAGTACAATAGTCCACAAATAAAATAATGATTCGTCACAACTACTCATCTCAGCATCTCATATGTAAGAGATCTAGTTGAAAAATGTACTGTATCTGAAAAATATAATATGGTAGCCCGGCTACTATATATGTGATAACAAGATTAATTTTTACCCCATTTCCTTCTTTCATTTACTATAGTTTCCCATCCCTTGCATGTGAAGTGGCTCTGCCCTCCTGCAAGATCGTGTTGGTTAGTTTTGTTTTGTTTTGAGTTACAAATTTTCATTATTTTGTTAAGATAAATAACCATGCCCCATTTTTTTCCCAGTATTCACTCTTGCAGGTTCATCCAATCCTAGGTGACAAGAAAAGGCAAAAGATTGAGCTGGCTAGAATAATTAGGCACTCTAACAACTCATCTGCAAATTGAGAAAATAAGGATTAGTTTGTGGAGCTAGTGGGGTAGGGGCAGAAGGGAGCCCTGTGGCACTTAGTGTCCTTCTTTTGAGCGCTCGACAATCTTTGGAGCTGGTTTGTGGAGCTAGAAGAGAACATTGTTGTTCTCTTGTTGAGCACCCAATAGTTTCTCTCAACCAAAGCATAAGGGGTTAGATGTAGTCACATTAGTTTAAGACAATCAATTTTTGCATTGCACATTTCACACTTACAGGACCATTTGCAAAACGTATAAGCATTGGTCTCTTTACTTTCACTTCCAAATAAGTTGTTTTCAGTTTCAAAGTTCATTTCTTTTCAAGTCGAGTTATTTTTACAAGCAAGCTCTTTCATTTATTTTATTCAACAGCAAGCTCTCAAGTGTTTTAAAATTTGGAAATAAATCATTTCAGTTCTTTATATATATCTTGTGTAATTTATTTTCATTAAGCAGGCATTTTACTTTTATAACATTGAAGCCCAATAGCTAAGGCATTGGAATTGTAAGTAACTGATTTTTTCATTCTTTGGTTGGTTTATTTTTCAAGAGGGTTTGACTGTCATAAAAATATTAGTTGCATTTTGCATAATTGCTTGTCATCAAACTCATTAAGCAATTTAAATAATAGTTTAACTCCTAAATCTATCTTAACAAAAATTTTAAAACTTAGTAAGTAGGGTCTACCCCCCTTGGCTCCTTTAGGAGTTGTGCCTAAACTAAGGAGTTGGGAATCGAGGTGACATTGGGTCCTCATCTTATAGCTTGCCCTCGAGGACACACGTAGTGGGCTAGAGATTTCTCCACGTTGAAGTGTGTATTAGGTGGCAACACACACCAACCTCAAACTGCCTCAATATTTTTTCAACACCAACACCTCCTTTAGCGTTGCCGATCAACTCCATATCAGTGAGCTAGCGTGCTTGGGCATAGGTGTTAGAGAGTACACACTAGGTCCTACAATTCAACATTAGTGAGACATTATTAACAACAAGAAGGGCCAACCTTGGAGTATCAAGACTGGTGTCATTCTTTTAAAAAATTGCATTTATTTTTTTCATGGCTCTCTTATTACACAAGCTCTTTAGCATCGACTTGCATCTTCCTTGGACGATCATGTGGATTCTCACAAAACTTACAGGAATGTCTCCTCCAACCTCTATTGGCCAAAAATGAAGTCTAGTATTATGCAATTTGTGGTGGACTATACATTAATAGTGCAATAAGGTGAAAATTGTTCCTTATCATTAGAGCAAATTTGAGGCCTGAAATAGGCCTCCTAAGGAAAATAATAAAATAATAGTTAAAACAATAAAATAATATTTATGAATTTTGGAAGAATAAAGGAAAAAACTACTTTTTTTCTTCGTATTTTCAACATATCTCCCTGTGGTTTTACTCAAATTTCGAGCAAGAGTACTTGTTGGATGCGGAATTCAAATCCACATCCAACGAATACTCACACTGCATACTTTTGATGAAACCCACCCCACTAAAAACATGAAATACCTGGAAAAAAACATGTTACTTTTACCTACACTGCATACTTTTGATGGAACCCACCCCACTAAAAATGTGGAAGACCTGAAAAAAATGTGTTACTTTTCAAAACTTCGAATACTTTGAAAAAACGTGTTACTTTTCAAAGTAACATGTTTTTTTAGGTATTCCACGTTTTTAGTGGGGTGGGTTCCATCAAAAGTATGCAGTATGGATACTCATTGGATGTGGAATAGGTACTCCCACTCAAAATTTGAGTAAAACCACAGAGATATATGTTGAAAATACGAGAAAAAAAAATAGTTTTTGTTATGACAAATATGCCAAGTCAACCATTATGGTTGATTTTTTTCTTGAAATTCTATTGGTTGGATATTCTTTTTTATGAGGCCCATTTTAGACTCCAAATTTGCTCTAAAGCCTGGTCTTCTCCAACTTAACTCCATCCCTAAACAATAGTGAGAATAGGTATAGATGGACTTCATTGGTGGTTTTCTACTATCTAAAGGTAAGAATGCTATCGTTTATTTTTAAATCAAAGCTTCCTTTAACAATTAATATGAACAATGTTATAGAGCTTTAATACAAAAAGAGGGTGGGGTGCCATTGCAGCCTTTTCAAGCACAAGCAAAAGCTAACTGAAATTCAAAATCATGGGTAGGCTTAGGCCAAAACACCCACATACATATAGCCACAAACTAAAATTCCATAAGAAGTGAAAAACATCATCAAACAAAGGGTTGCAACCTGAATAGAAACATACTAAGAAGTGAAAAACATCATCAAACAAAGGGTTGCAACCTGAATAGAAACATCCTAAGAAGCCAGCATTGTCATGGTCATTCAGGGATAGGCCCTTGGTCAATAATTTAATGAGGTATTCACATTTCATTTCCTTGACTACCATGTTTACAACCTTTGGGGTTGTTAATTTATTTTCTAACTAATGTATATAAGCTCTATGAATTTTGCCATCGCATGATTAATGATAGACATCACAAGTTTGCTAGTTACTTTTTGAAATAACTTTTCAAATTATCTCATTAGTTTATTGGTGAACAAATTTGCCAGCTACTTTTTAGATTGACTTCTAATTTAATATGTCAAGAGGTAGAGTTCAGTATCATCTTATCTCCCATTTCTTGTTATAGAATGGGCAATGACCAAAAGAAATGTCGATATACATAGTCGGTAGCACAGTAGTAGTCTCTTGTCAAAAAATCTAAACTCATAAAGATAAGTACATGCACTCTATGCTCTATGCAGCAAATGCATGATTTGTTTGGCCCAATGATTCAGGATTTATTGCATGACTCTTTTTACTTTAGGCATCATGGGTTAAAATGGGACCAGGTGGAGCACAATTCTTGCTTGCAGTGGGCTGTAATGATATGGGTGGTTCTCTCATGAATGAGAGCATTACCCGGGCAGCAGGAGCGTCACATGGTAACATCAATTCCAGTACAATTCTTGAAATTTTCAATTGAACTTAGCAAATTTGACTTCCTATCTTTGTATTTTTCAATCTGTTTCATGGTTTGATAAAATCTGTCAAATATTATGCAACGCAGGACAGGAGCTACACCCAATAGAAATGGAAAGGATAATCAGTTCAATGGGAAGAATACCTCAACAAAGAACAACTTTATATGGAAATGTTTCACATGACCAAGTCATGAAGTCTCTATCATCTTGCCCGATGACTAAATGTTAGGAGACACTCTTGTTACTAAGATGTAATTACAATTTTAGCAGAAATAGCTTGAACTTAGGTGTAACCAATGAGCAGCTGCTTCATTCTTGCTAAAGTTCCGTTCACACTTTATATTTGGGCATCTTTAATGCGTATAACAACTTCACTAATTTGATGTCATTGCTGCTCATAATTTGTTTTTTTTTCCTTGACTTACTTTTAATCTCTTTCCGAGTTGTTGCATGTACATCAAGTAAACAACCAATTCATGGGGAATGTGATTTTGATTTCTATTAATAAAATACTAACAGTATAGATCCAGCTTAATTTCAGATCTATTAAGCACCAAAAGGCATCAAAAAGAAATTGAGATGCAAATCTTTCGGTGCTTAGCAGATCAAGTCAAGATGATGAATCTATGTCGATATGTGCTTTTATGTGTGTATACACACGATGATCATTATTATTTTTTAATCCAGGACTAACATTAAGATATTTATTTGTGAAGGTAATGAAAATGGGGTAGTTAAGCATACCCTCACCTAGATTTTCAAATAATTCTCACATCAGACAAAATTAGATAGTGAATGTATGCGTTACTTCAGGCAATGTTTATCAGGTTTTCTACCATAAGATCCAGGTTTACATGGTGTGTAGTTTTGCATATAGTACACAATCCAAAGTTATCTTGATGAAATGGTTGTTTAGGAAGACGAAAATCAGCCTGTATATCAAAATTCAGTATATTCAAGATGTTACCAACCTTTTACATCAGAAAACATGGAAAGAGAGATAAGCTATAACAAAAATTAATTAGAAGATGTTGTTCTAGTTTGAGCATTCTTTTCTTTTTACAATATTGCTTATATTTACAAAGGCGTAGTTACAGCCACACCCCAGAAGGTTTCTAACTGGGTTTCCATGTTCATACAAGCCTGATCACCTCGGTGCTTGCTGTTAGACCACACTATATCTAGCATTCTTAGCATGGAGCAGTAGAAGTTTTCTTCTCTACAAAATGAAAAACAGGGTTTTTAAGAAGAAACATAGTAGTTGATAGGTTTCAACAATGTTAGCAAGAAAGCTTGAAAATGAAATTGTCTTTAAACTTATTTTTTTAAATGTATTTTTGGTAGAAACATGAGCATTGGTTTTCATCAAAGATGGCTGTCTATAAATAAAAAATCCTATCCTATTTACAAAGAGATCATTTAATAAACATTGTTAACATGTTCGAACAAGACAGATTATTGAACAAATTGTGCCGCTATAGCCAATAAGGGCATGGCCCATAAGATGTCATGTGTTGGATGTGGGAACTCTAATGGCCTACCCATAAAACCAAATCAGTGTTATAAGAGTGAAAGCCTTGTCTATACCATTTCAATCCTTGGTGATCATCAACCTGTATGCAGTTTAAGCATCTAAGACCGTAGGACTGGAAGTTACCTGAGTCGATAATTTTTGGTACCTTCAATATCAAATTCATCCAGTACCATTACAAGTTCATGAACATTACCCTTGCAATGTACAAAATTCAAAATATTATTACCACTAGCACGGTTATACACGTATAACTTAGTCATATGCCGTCAATAAAGACATGGGCTACATAGAACTTATGTTTATGATTGACCTAGACCATCTTATCATCCTAGGGTCAACATCTTGAGGTAAGTTTATTCTTTATAATTGACTTTGACCATCTTATGACATCCTAAACATATATTTTATGCAAGCAGGGATGGAATTTGACGGGTAAATGCCCGTCTTGGCCTCCAATTTACCCGTCAAATACAGCTAAGATTTTATCAAGATCGTCAAAATCTGGCTTTGAATATAGAAAACGTTTCAGATTTTGAACCGGCAATTTTGACAGGTGTGCCATTTGAAATTCCTACCCTGTGCAAGCCTATCATACACCACAAACAACACATATAGGGCATGTGCCATGATAACAAAACATTGAATTTGTGATATTTGTATGCTTAATCCTAAATGCACTAATTTTTAAATAATGCATTTTGAAATATGTACAGTAGTAAATCAGAACGGTGTACTTAAATCATAAGAAATGTAAAACAGCAATAAGTGGTTATGATTATATTATAAGGTGAGTTTAAGCTATTAATCTAAATTGTGCTTATATGTTTTGTATTTTGTTATCTTTTGGTAATTCAACAGGTTATTTAAGTATTTCGTTATTCTTTTACTTCTGGTAATTGAACAAGTTATCTATATATGATAAAAGCCTAACATTATTTACAAGGTTGAAAACATCACACAATTTTAAAATGAAATAAATGGTTCTAACATAATTCAACTTTCTTAATGTAAACTTATTTTATCTATCCATTTATAATAATAATAATCTATTTTTAAGGTCACCGCCAAGCGAGACACCAAATTGGTGTATGAGACCCCCTTGTTTGTGGGACAAGGGACCCCTCTCTGCACAGCGATTTATAAAGGTATAAAAGATTGATCATACTAATTGGGATATGAGTAAATGAGGCAATTGTTTTACATATATATACATTTGATTGTCCATAAATCTCTTTAAATATGTCCATTGTGTAATTTCCAATTACATATATACATTTGATTGTCCATAAATCTCTCTAAATATGTCGATTGTGTAATCTTGGAGACCACCCCATTTCCAACTTGTCTTGGTGTTATACCATTGAGATCACTTTAGGACCATTGTCTAAATATTCTTTAATTATTTGATCTTTCTTATAATCAATTTATTATTATTGAAATGCAACAAGCATACGAAGGGTTAACTTAATTTTCATCAATGAAAACCATCTTGGAGTATTTACTTTGCACTAGATATATTTCATTAACATCTCTATTCAAACTTTGCTTGCAATATGGGGTTATAGGGTAATTGTTTCATATTGAGGATTTTTTTTTTAAATTATGTTATTGTCAATTAGGTATATTTCTTAGGTATATAAAAAGCTTTGTATTTTTATAGAGTTGCAACTTAATGATAGTTTGTTTTCTCTTTTATTAAATATTTATGAGTATGTTTTTTGGCATTGCTTTGTCTGCCTTGGTTTTCTTTTTCTCATTAAAATGTTGTGATTGAATAAATTTCTCCCAAAAACTGAAGGATAACTTTTTGAGTGAAATTCCCTTAAGAATGGTAATGTAATGCTAGAAACATCAATATCTTTCAAAAATTGGAATTACCAACAAAATAAAGATACTTGGAAAATGTTGTTTTTAAAACCAAGTATTAAAAGAGAGGTTTCTTTTCAGTGATGTTATTCTTGAAAAAATAAAAATAAAAAATTTAATTTTATCTAAAGGTAAAAGGTAAAAAATATTGGCATGTGTGTGTTGTCATGCAATCACTTTAAAATATGTAATTATCAAAATCAATAATTTTTATTTTGAATATTTATTTTTCATTTTGCTACATTTATTTTTATTTAGAAATGAAAGAAGAGCATGGCATTCGACCCAATAGCAAAGAAAAGCTTAAACACCTCGATAGCACTTGCTTTCTTTATTGTTTTAATGTATTCTCATTTTTAACTCTTTAAAGTTGAAAAAAACATATTAATGGCTCTACATCCTCAAGATTACAAGCCTAGAATCAATCATGAGACTCAAAAGTTATTATATAAAAATGGAAATATAATAGTCCTTTTATTTAACCCCAAAAAAATTGTATTCGTTTGACCCTATTTTTAATGCATTCTCCCTCAAGGCTCATGAATCAGTACATTGTTGTGTCTTTAAGGGTACATGGGAATGGTTTTAACGTGTCTTCATCATTTACCTAATCATCCCAATTGCATAGGACCTTGAACAAAAATATGCCTTCAAGTTAAGATTCAATAGGCTAATGAATCGTGAAAATTGCTACGCAATAAAACCATTTTTTATTGCAATGCAAAGATCATTTCCATCTAAAACTAATGGGAGAGCTAGGAAGAGAGGAACATTTAGACCTAGCTCACTTCAATGGTCATACTCTACCTTGGATTTGAGCCTCAACTCTTTTATTAACAAGCACTAAATACCATATTCTTGTAATTATCATCCACGAATTCATCTCACATACAAGAAAAACACCTTTATTCATTCATCACCTTCAAAGAACTTCGAACAATAATATCTACAAAAGTTTATGAGCATGTTCAACAACCATTACAAGTGGAGGAGTACGAAATATATAGTCTAAGCTCAAAAAAAACCACAATAAAATAAAATTAATTCCTAAATCTAAGATATGAAAATATAAATTGAGAATATAATTCTAACTAACTAAAGAGGACAAGTATAACAAATAATAATAAAAAGGTGGATCATTGCAACATGTACAATCTCAAATGCATAATCGCTCAAAGAGGGTTCCCTCCACAAAATAGATGCTAGAATATGTGAGACCATCAAACAAATGAATAAAATACTGTAATAAAGGAGCACTCCTCAAGAAAAGAGGTTAGGCATATCCACATAAGGTTCTAACGCCCCACGCATATGATTGGGTTCACATGTGTGGTCCTAAAAGAGAAACATGCCAAGGAATCTATGATAAATAATATATAAAAGATATCTCATATGTGGCATGTGCAGCATCCAAAGTAGCACACCCTCCAAAAAAACACAACCATCTCCTCAAAAGATGTGCTAAGAGGTGGATCCAAGGATCAGAACAACAATACATAAAATATCGCCATGGTCCATGTGCCTAGTCAAATATATCAACACCATATGAGAATCAAGGGATACATCCACCTCTCATGAATAAAATAACAATATATAGGAAGAACGCTTCAATATAAGTGCCAAGGACATGAGTGCTCCTACAAAGTAGGCAAATCCAAGCCCCACAAACCATATCCAAGTGTGAATAGATACTAATAAACCAAGGCACTCAATAGATGATGCCTCCAAATTGTCAAAAGAGAGTCAAATTAAGCCTAGATAATTAAATCAACATGGTAATGTGTGCACCGGAGTTAGTGCTCCACCTAAGACAAAGGCATATATCGTAATAATGTGAAATAAGCCAAAATACAACACCAAGAGCTAGGGTTATTTAACAAGTAAGGTGTGATCACCTATAATACAACAATTAAACCCACAATCACCCCTAAACATCATAAAAGGTTTCAATAAGCTAGGCATTATCATAACGGTGATAAAAGTCATTTAAATGTGCTAGACATAAGATGAAATAAGCCCCATACACTACGAATAGGACATCCCCTAGACAAAACTACATCACATTATCAAACATATCGTGTAGAACCTTTGATAACTTCTTGAAAACCCTCTGAAGACATGAACATGTGCCAACTACTCTAATTGCAACGGATTCCAACCATGTGAAGATGATGTCTAGAACTTTGATAATAAAGGAATAAGCTTTTGAAGTGCTCACACCATGTACTAACTATACCAACATATCATATCAGGATATAATCCATGGTTTGTATCATTGCTTAAACCAATGGTGCTCCTACAGAACGCTAAGGGCATATGAACATAACTTTGCGCTATCCACGCTACTTAAACATCATAACACCCAATCATTGGGGCAGTTCATCAGACAACTTTCTTAATCGAATTTGAGGCAACTAGTAAGCCATACCACAAGGGTAATATGGGGGAGTGTGCATCCATAAGTTACACTTGTTTGTGTCAAGTGATCAATAAATGTCATTAAATTTGAACAACCTGTGTAAGTGGATCAATATGAAATCATGAATGTGACCTCATATGAGGGGAAGCAATTGGCTCCAGCATGTAGACATGTGCTCTAGAATAGAATACATGAGAACTCTAGAATCTCAATCAATACTTGAGACAACTTAATCATAGAAAGGAGCCTCAAAAGTACAAAACATGGTGAAAGTCTCACCCTGGTCCACTATAAAATGAGATCATAACAGTGCAAGAATGCATGAAATCTACTACATGGTGTAAAAGATGGCTCTAGAACAAGACATGAGCTACGATGCCAAGATGAACATTAAATGAAACAACTACTCTAATCTCAAGGAAAGAGGTTAGGCATGTCCACATAAGGTTCTACTCACACATGTGAGAATATAAGTAAAATATGAGGATCATTCCCTTAAAATCCTCTATGAACAAATTGTATGCCTAGAGATGGGATCCAAAAGTGTACCACGAAGATGAAAGGGGCCACATGTGTGGACCTTTGAGAGAGATGTGCCAAGGATATGATAAATAATGTATAAATAAGATATCTCGTGTGGCATGTGTGGTATCCAAGGTAGCACATCCTCTAAAAAACACAACTGGCTCCTCAGAAGATATGCTAAGAGGTGGATCCAAGGAATAGAAGGTCAACAATAATTAAAATATCACCATGGTTCATGTACCTAATCAACCACATCCAACACCATCCGAGAATCAAGGGATACCTCCACCTCATGAATAAAATAACAAAATATAGGAAGAACCCCTCAATATAAGTGCCAAATAGATAAGTGCTCCTACGAAGTAGGCAAATCCAAGCCCCGCAACCCATATCCAAGCATCAATTGATGTCAATAAACCAAGGCACTCAAGGGATGGGGCCTCCAAGTGATAAAAAAAGAGTCAAATTATGCCTAGATAATCAAATAAACATGAAAAGGTGTGCACCAACAATAGTGATCCACCTTGGACCAAGAAATTTATCGTAGTAATGTGAAATAAACCCAAATGCAACACCAAGAGGTAGGGCACTTGTAACATACCAAATAGAATAATATGTAAATAAAATAATAAATTAGATTAAGCAATTAATTAATAAATATTGTATATGCTAAATGCAACAACGGCATGAGAAGAGATGTAACTTCTCACTATTATGTACTATATATATATCGAGAGACTATGTATTCATATCATCAATTCATTATTAAAAATATATATATTATCTATTATGATAATCATGTAAGATTGTAGCCTTACAAGTGGTATCAAAGATAATGTTGAGAGAAAATGATGAAAAAACCTATGAAGAAGAAGTGGCTACGACATCTCACTTCTCAAGGGAGGGAAAGCATGAAACTGCTATGACACCTACGATAGCAGAAGCGGTTATGCCCCCTGAGTTTCCAAATAAGGAAGAGTTGAAAACTGATTTTGCACCCACGACAGAAAAAGATGGAATCAAGGAAGAACTTGTAGCAAGATCAGACCCCAAAGAATTTATTGCTCAAACCGAGCCAAAGTTGAGAGAAAATGATGAAGAAACCTATGAAGAAGCGGCTATGACATCTCACTTATCAAGTGAGAGAAAATAGGTAACTTCTATGGCACCTACGATAGCAAAAGCGATTACACCCCCTGAATTTCCAAATAAGGAAGAGTTGGAAACTTATTTTGCACCCATGACAGAAGAAGATGGAATCAAGGAAGAACTTGTAGCAAGATCAGACCCCAAAGAATTTATTGCTCAAATCGAGCCAAGGTTGAAAGAAAATGATGAAGAAACCTATGAAGAAGTGGTTACGGTCTCCAAAGTCTCAAGCGAGGGAAAGGTGGAAACTGCATTTGCACGCACAACAGAAGAAGCAACTGTGGGTCCCAAGTTCCTAACTAAAGAGGAACAAGGCACGATGACAACTCCTAAATATTCAAGTAAGGAAGAGTCTAAAGTTGCTACGTCAACCAGGAAGGAAGGGAGGCCACAATGACCGCCTCCTTATATTCCTCCTCACAAAAGAATTAGGCCACCAGACTCCGAGAGGGATAACAAAAGACATCCCATCTACAAAACTCAAAATACGATACTCAATCAAAAATATGTATCTCTACCAAAATTTCATTGCGGCTTCTTACAGGGTAGGGAAGTAAGGCACATTAATATGTCAATTGAAAAATCTATAAAATTGTCTAGTGAAACTCCAGAACAAAGACTTGTTAAGGAAGACAATAACAAATACGATGAAACAGAAGAGGTAGAAGACAAGGATATGAAAGATCAAGATGATACTGGCAATCATAATGTCAATATCAATTGTAAAGAAAACGACGATGGCGTAGATTGTAATAATAAAACACAAAACATGGTTAAAAATGAATTCATTGTTAATAACAATTATAAAACAATTGAAGTCGTAGAAGAATGCAATGATGAAAATAAAAGCGTCCAGGATGATCTTAATCAAGATAACATAGAAGAACGAAATCCAAACGATGTTGCGACAAATGAAGAGATGAACATTCTACCAATGGCCGTAACTCAAGATTTTCTAGAATCTCAACATCAAAAGGTTCCCCGAGAACAACTAAAGCCAAGCTCGTCAAACAAGGAAGTAAGTACATTATTAGTAGTTGCTACTACATATAAGAAAACCATATCAAAGAATGCAGAAATATCATAAATCTACATCAAATTAGAAGATCAAAAGAGCACCATCCGATTAGAAGCTCAGAAGAATACTCCATATAGTTGTTATTCGTCTATCTGCAGAATCATATGCATGGAAATATTTGAATGAAAATGCGACCAATTATTTCAAGATTTGATAAACCGTGGCACCATTATTCGTGGAAAAAAATCCAGTGACTGCATCACACTCATAGAAGATTCGTGGAAGAATATTTTCAAAGCGAGATGACTTGTAACATACCAAATAGAATAATATGTAAATAAAATAATAAATTAGATTAAGCAATTAATTAATAAATATTGTATAGGATAAATGCAACAACAACATGAGAAAAGACATAACTCTTCACTATTATGTACTATATATATGTCGAGAGACTATGTATTCATATCATCAATTCATTTTATATATATA
>LPNX010608698.1:340368-402953 GCA_001517045.1 Pseudotsuga menziesii
TAAAAGGGGCCAATAAGCTAGGAATTTTGATAATGTGGTAAAAAACATTTAAATGTGCCAGTATAAGATGAAATAACCTCCATAGACTAGGAAAAGGACATCACCTAGACAAATCTACATCACACCACCAAACATATCTTGTAGAGCCTAAGACGACCACTCGAAAACCCTCCAAAAAAAGGAACATGTGACAACTACTCTAACCACAATGGATGCCAACCATGTGAAGATGGTGTCCAAACCTTTAATAATAGAGTGTTATGGGAAAAATCATTGAGCAAAAATGTACCATCAACCTGCATTTAATCGCATCTTGTCTAGGAATATTCACTTCATACCATGTATTAACTATACCAAAATATCACATAAGGATACAATCAATGCTTTGTATCATTGGTCAACTAATGGTGCTCCTATTGAACTCTAGGGGCATATGCATGTAACTTTGCACTATCCACTCTCCTCAAACATCACAACACCCAATCATTGAGGTAGTTAGTTAGTCAACTTTCTTAATTAATGTTGAGGTAGCTAGTAGGTTGTACCATAAGGGTAATACAAGGGTGTGTGCGTCCATAAATAACCATTGTTTGTGCCTAATGATCAATCAATGCCATCAAATAACAGCCTATGTAACTGGATCATGATGAAATCATGAATGTGAACTCATATGAGGGGCAACAATTGGCTCCAATATGGGTACAACTTCTCTAGAATATAATACATGAGAACTATGGAATCTCAATCAATAATTGAGACAACTCAATCATAGAAGAGAGATCAAAATTACATAACATGGTGAGGGTCTCACCCTGATCCACCATAAAATGAGATCATAACAATGCAAGAATGCATGAAATCTACTATATGATGTAAAAAATGGCTCTAAAACAAGACATGAGTCAACAACAACTCTAATTTATTGTTCATATGATCTTATTCATTTCCTATTCTACTAAATTATGGCACTAATTGCCATCTACATCATAAAGCTTCAAATATTACCCATTAACGAGTAACTGCATCTTTTCTCCCTTCAAATGACCAAGGAAGAATGAATCTGCGCTAATAGCCTCTTTGATAGTGTAAATTCCAAGCCATAACTTGTTAAGCTTTTCGTGTTTTCCTAGTTTCACTCCTTTTAGGGTCACATGAGAACAAGTTTTTTTTTGTAACACCCTGTTGAGGCCTGGAAAATCCCAGGAAACAATAGTAGGGATTCTCCCCAATAAGCATTCCCAATTAGCTCGTTATTGTTTGGTATGGGGAATCCATCCGGTTTTCGGTCCGGCTACCATAGGTCAAGTAACAGTTGAAGCTTGTTTTACCGGTTGCGGCCCGGTCTACCATTTAAGTGTATTTTTTAGTTTTATGTTTATGTATGATATGCAAGTACCTAATTAAGTGCAATCGATAAAAATAACAAAGAGTTTCACAATGTGATGCGTAGGTTCTTACCTCTCGTCTTACCTCTTTCTCTTTTAAATCGTAAACAAGAACAACTTATATTAATGCTAACTAATTCTATCTATCTTATCCCTAGGGAGAAATATTGTAATTAATGATGAGTAATGTACTATAAAACATGCAGTTAGAATATTACAGATAATTGTTCATATTTCAAAATACATGAATATAAGTAGAAAGATAAACAAAGAGATAGCTCATTGTTAGTTAAAACGTTCATTACTCAAATATACTGCGGAAATTTCACAGAAATAAACAGGAAAACATTCATAACATGAAATAATTTGTAAGTTAGAACAATCTCATAGTTCATAGAAAAAAAACTAAAACAGAAGTAGTTCACATTCAACCAATCTATGGCAAGCATTTGAGACTCCACAGTGCCTTCTCCAGCAGAAAATATATCTTCTTTATTATAAGAAGAAGTAGTTCTTCTTAAAATAACATTTCAGAAAGATAGCATGAAAAAAGGTCCTTTTCTACATCTATTTCACCTCTATTTACACAAACAGACAAACCCTTGAGTTGCCCCCTTAGCCTTTTGGGCTTCCCTTGACTCTTCCTTTACAAAAGTTTGTCTTCTAGTGCATGCACTTAGAAAAAGGATAAATACAAAATATTACATAATTTATCAATCGTTTGAATAAGCCCACTAAGTGGGCCCAGATTGTGTTTTCATAAAAACATCCCACGCTTGTACATGTTCACTGATGGCTTTGTACTCTGTAGGTTCCAGCACGTGAACTGCTACCTCATGTTTGGACAACTAGGATTCTATTTCCTTCATCTTAGGAGTACTTTGACCCAAAGCTTCTTCTAGCTTAAGATGGTGACATGATGCTTGTATAATCCAGGTCTCGATATCCTTTTCACTGACAACTTCAAGTCTTGCTAGGTTGTCATCTTCCTTTCATAGCCTCTCCTACAAATTCTGCAGATGCTCTCCTCTGATCGGGAAAACTTTATCTGGGGCACCCGTTAGAATCGAGCACTGATGATGAGTAAAACTCTGCACATTTTTCAAGAATTTTTTCAATAACAGTGTTCAACCTGACCATTGTTTTACAACCAAAATTTAGTATGGCTATCTCCATTTTTATACCTCCTACTGATTTCTGGGGCATGTCAGCTAGAAAATTCGAATGGGTTTCTATCCAAGCTAACTGATTCTTTACTAGCTCCACCACATCTAACAATCTTCTTCTGAATTGTGTTGAGTTGATCTTTATTTCCTTTAATATGTCCTCCACTTGTTTCACCTTATACATTTCCTCCGCAAGTTTCAGCAAGACCTGATTAATCTCCTTTTCTAACCTCGAGGCTAAATTTCTGAATGGAGTGATGTCCATTTACTTTTCTTCTGCTACTTGCAATTGTTCTTCCAGTGAAAGGTTCTGGGCTTCCAGCTCCTCTATTATTATTTTTGTCGTATCCCCTTTCTGCACTACTTCTATGATCTGCTTCTCTAAGTCTTTTTTCTCTCCTTCAATGATGCTTGCTGATAATACCAAAGCATCCTTGTCTGACTGTAAGGTTTGGCATTCTTCCTTGGACTCCTCAATCTCATTAAGCATGTCTTCGTACTTTCTCTTTAGACTTTGACTTTCATCTCTTTCCCTTTTTAGGCTTTCTTTCAATTGAGTAATCTTCTTCTGAGATTGTTCCAAATCCACCATTATTTTATCAACATTGTCTTCAGTAGCTAGGGCTATGGCTACACCATCCCTTGCCATTAATCTCGGATCTTTATCAGTACCATGAACCACTGTCTTTTTGGTCACCATAACTCCATTCTTTCCTCCAATGTTCACTTTCTTCTCCGTTCTCCTAACAAACCTCCTTTTAGCTTTGTCGTAGAAAATAGTATTCAGATCAGACACCTCATCTTCTTCTGTCGGAATAAAAGGGATTAATTCAATCCCTGATGTTGAAACTGTATTTCCTCCCGCTATGCTACTGGCTGGAACAGAGGATTATACTAGATCAGCATAAGACTGAGTTTTCTCTTAATTTGCATAGTCCTGTTCCTCTTGCTCCTTTTGTCGTAACTCCTCAGTTGCTTTCTCTACATGCTCCTTTTCTTTATCAGTAGCTTCTAACCTTAACCTCTCATTTTCTTTTTTCTTTCTCTGGGCTTCTTCTTCTTCTTTTATTTTCGCAATTTCTTCTTCTTCTGCTCTTTTCTCAGCTTCTTATGTTCTTTTCTCGGCCTCTTCCGTTTCTTTTCTCTTTTATTCTTCTTCTGCTGCCAACCATTGTTCTGCTTCTTGGGCTAATCTGTGTGCCTCCTCTTGTCTTTTCCTAGCAGCCTCCTCTTCTTTCTTCTTTTGTTGCTCAGCAACCTTTCCCTTTCCACCAACCGTAGTTATCTTTTGTTTAAACCTCCTTCTCAAAGCTGTCATATTTCGAGTATTTCAAAAAACTTCTTCATCTTTATCCCAAAAGTCTGTGTATTCGAAATGCACCCATGCTGCAATACAATAATCAGCAACCTTATTTTCGGAGTCATTTCTATGGAAAATCATTTCACCAAAGTGAAAATATTCTAGCTCCTTCATGAATTCCGCCACACTCTTTACTTTGGAAAACTTGTAACTCTCTATATAAAATGGGACTGGAGGATACACAGCCTTCTTTTGTTCGAACATGAAGTTACCCACTCCATCAATGTATAGATGTCTTACTACCTCTTTATGAATAACATAATATGTAGCATACTTTGGCATAAGAGATGGGGCCCTTGACCCACCAAACATCCTCAAATACAAGCCCTCCTCAGTCAAGTAATAATGTTCATTATCTTGCACAACCTTCAAAGCCTGTTTGGACATACAATCACATTCAGTAAGAAAAATCAATCTGTACAATGACATGATGAGATCTTCACAAATACTCTTGTAATGAAGATCGGGCTCGAAGAGATCGGGCGAAAACACCAAAATGGCAAAAAACGCTTAATCGACCGTCGGTCGACTAGGTAACTAACAATGCGTCGGCATCGGAAAGCGATATGGGAAAGCATCGGATCAACTTCGAACTCCGCATCCGCAACATCGGCCAAGCAAACCACTAAGTTTTCAAAAAAATTCGAAAGAAACAGCCGACATGGTGGAAGAGAAGTTAACAAGGCTTCTGCAGGTATCGGAAACAGATAAACAATGGGAGACCCGATGCGTTGGAACAAATCTAGGAAAAAAAAATTCGATGCGCTAGACGAAAGAACATCTGATACGTCAAAAAAAGACTTCGAAACGCTTCTGATAGGGAACATCGGCTTGCTAGACCACTGTGCACCCGATACATCGGAAAGGCTATCAATAGTGCATCCGATATAAGGAAAACAACTTTCTTTTTTGCCAAAATTTCAAGTCATGAAGCAATCTTAGTGAGAAAAGCTAAACTTTATAAGCCTTCTAAAAACTAAAAGAATAAGGGGGGTCCTAAAAATAAAAAATGAAAACTTGGGGATAATAGTTGCAGCTGCAACAATTGGCGACTACCTGGAGGACACAAATCTCTAAACAACTGACCTTTGAAACAGCAACTGCTTTAATGGTATCTTGTTAGATCACTTTATTAGATTTCTTTAAGATGCCTAGATTTTCTAGAATACAAGATTTATGAACTTTAAAACATTGATTATGGTTCAAATGAAAAAGGGGAACCAGGATTTCATAGTCTCGATAACTCTTCTGAGGCCAAGATATAAAGTTCATTTTACCTCTGCCTTTGGATAGCTTCCAACTTAGACACCACAGGATTGTAACATATGGTAAACACATATGTTCATTTGTTCCTCATTCCCATGTCATTTTGCATTCTTTTGATGCTTCTAGACATTTTTCCTTTTGAGTCCTCCCAGATTACTTTCTTTCTAAAATTTGGTTCAGGTTCTTCTATCCATAGTGTCCTTTTGTGTGAGAGATATTTTGATTTCAACTCACAGACGGAGAAGAAATTTCGGGCAATCTTATTCAAACTGATTTTGTTCAGTATGTTTTTTTATATATATTTTCTTCTTGGGAGATTTTGACTCTTTTAGCCTTTTGGCTTTCATTTGTAGCATGGGATCATTTAAATATAATACAACTGCTTACCTTGCTTCCTCTCCATGGGTCTTTTGCTATTAGCCTCCTAGGACAAACTTTAGTGTGAAGTGAGCCTCAAAACAGTATTCTAGAATTTTCTGACCTTAGTTATTTTACAAGGATTAAACAGGACTTCAATGTGTTCATAATACATTCAGATAATTTGTTAATCTTAAAGGATCTTTAAGCATTATGTATGTGCAAATAGCAAGCAGTATTTGGTCAAAGATTTTAGTTTATCCAGAACTCTGATGAACTCCAAAACCAGAAGTTGTGTTGGTTTATTGAAACATAAGATAAAGCAAACCAAAAAATTCAAGAAATCAAAACTTAAGCAAGTAAAATTTAAATCAGGAGAACTTATCTAAATAAAGCAAAGCAAAAAACGATCAAACCATTTATTTATGTACAAAGAAGACTCAAAAAGCATTAAGAAAAATATGGATTGAGAACTAAACCGTTTGCTGGCAAGTTCTCTTCCCACCCTTGTAAATCTTGCAATTTGTAAGTTGAGAGGCCTAACTTCTCTGCAATCTGAAAAGGGCCTATCCATAACTGCTGAAACTTAGTGTACTTTCCCTTCTCATCATGCGGGTGATCCCACTTAAGAACCAAATCACCGACTTCAAATTCCTTTTTCCTGGCTTTGTGCTTATCAAACCATTTCTTCACCTTCTCTTGTTGATGTTTAAATCTCTCTCTTGCTTTGGATCTAGACTCATCTAACTTTAGCAGATTATGGATTTGGATTTGCAGAACTTCATTGTCAGTTCCCCCAGAGTCTTGGGCTAGTTTAGAGGATGGCAACAGAATATTAGGAAGCAAGATAGCTTCTTTCCCATAGACAAGAATGTAGGGTGACACACCTAAGGAGTTCTTGGGTGTGACTCTATCAGCCCAAAGTGCATTAGGCAAAGCTAGGTGCCAATTCCTTTAATTTTCTATGATCATTTTCTTCAAAATCCTAATGAGGTTTTTATTTGTAGATTCTGCCAAACCATTTCCTTGCGGATAGTAGTTATCATAATAGCGTAGCTTAATTCCTTTTTCATTTGCAAATTCAATCAATTTAATAGATGGACAATATGAAGCATTATCAAAAACCAGGGAAATTGGAACCCCAAACCTGGTCATAATATGGTCTTGCAAGAAGTCCATAACTACATCTTTGTTATCCACTTATTTGTACCATAATTGGATTAGCTGAGGATCCGCCAGTTGACAAACATGATAAATGTTTGATTCCAGTGTATCAGATGATCTGCCTTTGTGTCTAGCCTGTTTTGGCTAGTCAGTTTTTTGTTTGAATAATTATGACCATGGCCCCGCGGGGTTTGTAATAAAATGTGCTAGAACCCCAAACCTGGTCATAATATGGTCTTGCAAAAAGTCCATAACTGCATCTTTGTTATCCACTTATTTGTACCATAATTGGATTAGCTGAGGATCCGCCAGTTGAAAAACATGATAAATGTTTGATTCCAGTGTATCAGATGATCTGCCTTTGTGTCTAGCCTGTTTTGGCTAGTCAGTTTTTTGTTTGAATAATTATGACCATGGCCCCGCGGGGTTTGTAATAAAATGTGCTAGAACCCCAAACCTGGTCATAATATGGTCTTGCAAAAAGTCCATAACTGCATCTTTGTTATCCACTTATTTGTACCATAATTGGATTAGCTGAGGATCCGCCAGTTGAAAAACATGATAAATGTTTGATTCCAGTGTATCAGATGATCTGCCTTTGTGTCTAGCCTGTTTTGGCTAGTCAGTTTTTTGTTTGAATAATTATGACCATGGCCCCGCGGGGTTTGTAATAAAATGTGCTAGAACCCCAAACCTGGTCATAATATGGTCTTGCAAAAAGTCCATAACTGCATCTTTGTTATCCACTTATTTGTACCATAATTGGATTAGCTGAGGATCCGCCAGTTGAAAAACATGATAAATGTTTGATTCCAGTGTATCAGATGATCTGCCTTTGTGTCTAGCCTGTTTTGGCTAGTCAGTTTTTTGTTTGAATAATTATGACCATGGCCCCGCGGGGTTTGTACTAAAATGTGCTAGTAGGGTGTTTTGAGTGGTTCGGTCTCCTGAGACGTAGAATTTCAACTAAGGTATTCCAGGGAGTTTTTTTCCTTTGACAATTATGCTTTGCCTATAGTTGAGTATAATTGACGAGATTTTCTCTCGCTTCGTCCAAAGCTGGAATGCTCGATTTTGAATTCTGGGCCTTGGGGGGTCATTAGACCCCAACTAAGTGTATATAAACCTATTAGGCATTGTTAGAATAGAGTATGGTCATGTCCTAAGTCACTAGGACCCTCAAAAAAAAAATCGAAAATTTTTTACCAAACGCGTCAAAAATTATTTTTTAATTTTTCCCCAAGTTTTAAATTAAATTTTTCCATAATTTAAATGGAAAAATTCAATTTCTAATAAGTCGGCCATTCGGAACCCGAATTCAATGATTGAAGGTTCTAACCTTAAGCCATAAATCATTCTTAATCAGCCAGCCAGCCGGATCCAACTTTCAAATCATCATTCGGCCACATAACGCATATTTTCTCAAAAAAGTCAGTTTTGGGGAAAATATTGATTAATTAATTAAAATGATTATTTTGAAGAAAATCCAAATCTCTCCAAATTACTCTGAATTCAGCGAAATAAAAGGTTAAATGACATGGCACTGAGCATTTATGATGATTCCAATCAATATCGATTAGTTTCATATCAAGTATCAGAGTGTAGCAGTTGAACTATCGGTCAGAAATTTGCCCTCTATGGTCAAATCCATTTTTGGTTGAAGTGTGGGTTATCTATTGGTTGGGTGATCATTACGAGGGAGGATGAGCCACCTCACCCCCTCTCATTACTCCAGCACTCAGTTACAACTCAGTTGTAGCTCAGTTCAACTCCAAATCATCATGCCAAGCTCATTCAATTACTCTGGTGTTACTCTTAGTTTGGTTTTAGGGTTTTGGTCTTCATTCATTGTATAAATAGAGGCTCTTTCAGGTGTATCATGGTGTAACTTTTGTGCTAGAGTTACTCTGCAAAAATTGTAATAAGCTTTGCTTACATTTGATTAATAAGATTTTCGACTTTCGAGGTCCATCTCTCTTTGCATGTGGTGAATGTTCTATGGTTGAGGTGATACTGTTCCTAAACCCTTTACTCTTTTTTACTTGAATGAGATCTCTTTATGTGTTAAGCTCAAGAGGGCCACTATTGGCACGGTAGAGTAGTTGTTTGTGGTTTCAATTCAGTTATTTATGCAAAGTAGGTTCTAATCTTGATGAATATGAGTAGTTAGTTATACTTAGTATTGATCTCGGTTGAATTTCTTTCGTATACTTTTCATATATATGATCTCACTTGTATCTGAGTTTTGGTTTTAGCAGGTCACAGGTTGAAGAAGGGTGTGAGTTCAGCTACATCCATCCCAAGCTTCAAGCAACCTACCATTTAACATATTGTAATTGCAGGGCCTACAAGATCGTTCTCTTCCCATTCGAAAGAAAGCCAGAGTCTTCCTCCATCTCTTGTGTTCCATCCACAAGAAACTTTTCTCTCTCTACCCTTCTTCTTTAATTTTGCGTACTTGCTCATAAAATAGATCCAGTTTCAAATCTTTATTATTTAAGATCTGTTTTTAGGGCCTTTGCTAGATCTAGTTTCCTTCTTTAGATCTAGAGAAAAATTTTATGCTTTGCATGTAAAAATTCAAAAAAAAATTCTAAGTATAAAAAATTTTCCAAATTTTTTCAAATTTTTTTTTTGCATTGTCTTTCCTACCATATTTTAATAATACATGCTTGCTGATTTTTCTTTTTTGTGACAGGTACAGCGGAAATGCTGGCGAAATTCTGAAGAAACAAGCCCTAAAAAAAACCACAAATTCCCTCTTCTTCTTTTCCCCTTCTGCAGATTGCTCCAAAGGCCTTCCAGGAGTAAATAAAGAAGCAAAAAAAAAAGGCAGCAAAAGAAAAGCATTGTAATCAAATTAATAAAGAGCAAGTGGTATTACAGCTTCCACACCCCTCTTCTCCCATTTGGGGGAAGCTTGTATCATCTCCCATTTTCATGCTTTGCTTCATGTTTTGCTAAAAGTAGGATAGAATAGTTCATAATCTTTAGAAGTTTATCTTTTCATTAAAGTAAGGTAGTTTATTTTCTAATTAGTTTATCATCCATGAAAAGTGAAGTAAAAAGTTGACTTTGATTGTTTACTTGGTTAATGCATTGTTCCTTTACTTTTTTGATAGAGTATTGCTTACCTCCTTGCTTTCCCGATTAGGGCCCTAAAAAGCCTGAAAGAGACTTTTGGGTAGTTTAGATCTTTGTGTTTCTTTTAATTTTAACAAATTAATTAAGTCTCTTGAACTTGTAGTAACACAAGTCAAGAGCACTCTCTATCGAAGAGAATTGTTAGAATTGCATATCCTTGCATTAGGTATTTAGATTAGATAAGTCTCTTGAACCATTGTTATAAGACAAGGTCAAGAGTGCTCTTTGTCGGGGAATATTAATTAATTAACTTAATAAAATTTGCAACTCACACCCCCATAATAATTAATTAACTTCGTTTTCTCCTTGCCGGAGTATGCTCTGACCGACTTCAAAATTGGAGTACCCAAAAAAGCATTGGATTTCTAATCTTGCAAGAGAAACATAATAAAATTTAAACCCCATAACCAACACACCGGCGTTGTGGGGAATTTTCCTAAGTTCTTCTTAGTAGAGGCGTCAAAACCCCCACTGTCTAAGCTTCTCAGCTAGCTGGTCAATCTTTGCGATACCAGCCTGGGATACTGGGCGAGCCGTCATGCCTTCAACAGATTAAACTTAGAATATTCTCCCGGCTTTTGACGAATCTTCGTTGACACCATAAGCAAGATCACTTAAAAACCTTAAAAATATACCAAGAGCACTTGCACAACCTAATATTCACTAGTTTTATTTCAAGACTTGCTGTTAATTTCAATACGCATTTTCAATATTTTGACTCCATAAGGCACTGGTCTTTTAATCTGCATAATTGTTATATTTGGATCTATTGTCTTTGGCCTTTTTAATTTATATCTGTGAATGCATATTTGTGAAGTCTGGAATCATTACTTATCTTTTAATCTCTTGCTAGCAACGTGTATTGCTTTGTTTTATGTGTCGAACTCATAATAAACAAACACACTTAATTATAAATAACTCCTAAACAACACCCATCCACATCTGTAACCATTAAAATACTTTAACAACTTAAGAGCCATAGAAAATCTTTTGTAGGGACTACCCCCCTTGGCTTTTTTAGGAGCTACGAGTAGGTGACAGTACCTAGCTCTGTGCTTTCCCCCAAGGTCACACCTCTCCCACTTTCCTAAGTGAGGAGACAGTTTTCGGAAAGTTTCTGCTGCTGGTGTGCAATCAGCGGACAACAATCATCATTCACTTTTCGTAATAGAATGGCTTCTATCCATATGGTGAAATAGTTTGTTGCTGTCATGATGTACTTATGTTGTAATGAATAATTTGGATTGATCTCTCTCATAATGTCAATCCCCCATTGTTCGAATGGTTCTGAAATAATAACTGGTTTCAAAGGTTCTGCTTCCTTTGCTTGTCTCCCACTGCTCATTTGACAAGTATCACATTTCATGGAATGAGCATGAGAATATTTAAACAAAGTCAGCCAGTAATACCCAACTCTTAAAATCTTCTATGTTGTTGTATCTCCCGAGAAATGACCTCCAGCAGGTCCATCATGTAGTTCTGCCACAACCTTATTTGCATCTTCACATTCCAAGCATCTAAGAAAAACTCCATTGTAGTTTTTTCTAAACAGCACTCCATCAATAATCTGATATAAGGTTGATTTTAGACGTAATGCTCTCCTTTTCTTGGGATTCCAATGTTCCAGCAATTATCCTTCTTGAAGATAATGAATTAAATCTCTATACCACAATCTGGAGCTGTGAATAAAGGACATACATCCACCATGTGTAATTCAGCTTCATTATCCCAATTGTTATCTTCATTGTCTTGACTCTCAGCCATCAATTTACAGAGCCCTTGTCCTTTAACTATGGTTGCTGGTTTGAATTCTAGATCATATTCTTGCAAGGCAGTTACCCAATTACCTCTTCTTTCTCCCAAATCTTTTTGTACAAAAAGAGATCGTACTGTCGGATGCGGAACTGTTACCTTGGTACGGTTCTTGAGTATATACAGTCTGAATTGATTCACCACTTTAAAAACTGCATAGGCTTGCTTATCAACTATGGGATAGTTTAATTCAGCCCCTTGCATACCAGTACTCATAAACGATATGGGGTACTCATCTCCCCCTTCTTCTTTCTGTGTAAGCATCACTGCTAATGAATCACTTGAAGCAAAAGTGTACAAGATAAAATCTTTTTTGAAGTTGGGACTTTTAAGTGATGGTGCATGAGTTATAGATGTCTTGATCTTGTTAAATGCATCCTTCTCTGAATCATTCCACTTTAATTGAACACTTTGCTTGACCATTTGTTGCAAAGGTTTGATTATTTGAGCAAAGTCTAGTACAAACCTTCGCACAAAATAAATTGTCCCCACAAAAAACTGCATACCTTTTTTATTATGGGGTAAAGAGATCTGTTCTATTGCTTTAATTCTCTCTGGGTCTACGGAGATCCCCTTTTTCGAAATAACATGACCCAATAGCTTTCCTTTGGTAACAACGAACACACATTTCTTAGGATTTAAAGAAATGTCATATTTTATACAATGTTCAAAAATATGTTTCAAATGAAACGCATGTTCTTCTCTCTTCTTCGAAAATATCGTAACATCATCTAAATAGACCACAACACTTCGACCAATCAGACCTTGGAAATCTATATCCATATCCTTTTGGAAAGTTGCTCCAGCGTTAATGAGTCCAAAGGGAATTCTCCTATATGCAAAATTCCCCCACTTGGTTCTGAAGGTGGTCTTGAGCCTGTCTTCTTCTGCTACTAGTACTTCGTTATAGCCTGAGAATCCATCTAACAGAGAAAACAACTCAGAACCTGAGACCATTTGTAGTATCTGTTCCATGGGTGGGACAGGGTAATTATATTTATCTTACGCACGATTTAAATTCCTTAAATCTATTAATCTGTCATAGTGATATAGGGACTAAACACAAGTCTCATCAAAGATTAATAACAATAAGACATGAAAATGGTGTAATTGTGTTGCAAAACAACTACTTGCTCTGTATATTCACACAAAGAATGAGTAAATACAATACAAGATCATGCTGCAAGCATGAATGACAAAGCAATAATAATTCCCAAGGAGGTCATTCGAATTGAATGAGTGAGTCTAGCTTAACTGAATGTAAGCCATAGTCAACACTCCAGTTAACCACTAATCAAAACCCTAATTGACTCAACTGAGCCCTAACTAAAGTTGAAGTGCAATAAATGACTGAGTCTAATTGAAAGTAGGTCAAAAACATGTCACATCAAGCCAACCAACAAGTGGTAGAGCTTCAATGACTCCAATGAACCCCGATGAGGTTAACTGAAGTGTAACTGAACATCAAAAGTGGTTAGAGGCGCCTCTGTTGACTCCAGTTCATTAAATAATCGATTTAATGAAGGAGGGTGCCTTCACTGCTCTATTTAACTGATTGTAACCATCAGTTAGCAATATGGGGCATCAATGACATGCAAATCACCTCCGGAGTGCTCTAGTTAGCCTTCCTGAATGTAGGAGAAGGCTAAGTTAGCCTCCTTGACTGAAGGTAGGCGTGGGTGTGATCTAGCCGATGTCATCTAGTGCTCCTCTGATGTCAATTAAGTCAATAATACTTAGGATAGTGGTTTAACTAGGCCAAATTGACCAAAAAGAGTGTGTATGGTGGTAAATGTCTCCAACACCCCCCCTTAAGCTATACTCAGGAGGAGTTAGAAAACATAAAATGCATAAAAATGCTAGGGCCTCGACAACTAAGGCCATAGGTCATCCTATACAATGCTGAAACTGAAACAATGCTCAAAAACAAACTAAGTGAGGAAAAGAGGGAAAACCCAGTGGGAAAAACCCCCCCTCAAGCTAAACACTAAAAGTAATCTTATCATCCTGATGAACTCACCCCCAATAGTGAACGGAGGTAAGTGAAATTCTTTTCTGAAAATCTCTTGGTGAAGATGTCTGCAATCTGCTCATCAATCGGGCATTATTGCAGAATGATGGTCCTGTCATGCACTAGCTCCCTGATATAGTGCATGTGGATCTCTACATGCTTGGTCCTCTGCCTGGTAACTAGATCTGTGGATATCTTAATAGCACTTTGATTGTCACAAAAGAGGACATTGGACAAAGTACTACCAAGATCAAACTCTGAAAGAATGCCTTGCAACCAAACTGCTTGGATGAAAGCATTCACCGCTCCTCGATACTTGGCCTCTACTGAAGATAATGCTATGGAAGCCTACTTTTTGCTAGAACAACAAATGGGGCAACCACCAAACATGAATACATATCCAAAAGTAGACTTCTGATCAAGAGAATCACCCGCCCAATCGGAATCTATGTATCCAACCAGCTCTAGCTCGGAGTCTGTAGCATAGTGAATGCCGTAGGTCTTGGTTCCCTGAATATACTAGAGGATCCTCTTGGCTGCCTTCCAATGAATATCATGCTGCTGCTGCATGTATCTTGATACAGCATTCATGGCATAACAGATATCAGGCTGAGAATGTGTCAAGTACAACAAGCTACCAATCAGTTGTCGATAGATAGTGCAATCCATGGGAGGTGTGTTATTTTCTTCTTCAAGGATGATCCCTGAAAGGAAAGGGAATGGTGCAGGCCTACATTCAGCCATGTTAAACTTGACTAATAGGTCTAATATGTATTTGGACTGAGTGACCATTATCCCGTCAGAATTTTGCTCAATTTCGAGCCCCAAAAATTGTTTTAGGAGAGCAATTTTGATGGCTGAAATAGAAGCAATTGTGCTACCTGTGATCAGTAAGTCATCAACATATAAAACAATAATAATAAAATAACCATCAGACTGTTGTAAATACACATTTGGATCTGATCTACACCTTTGGAAGTTTTGCGAGAGAAGGAAAGCATCCATCTTGGAATACCCATCTCTTGGGGCCTGTTTTAACCTGTATAGTGACTTCTTTAGCTTGCAAACCAAAGATGGATCAGAGATATAGCCCTAAAGCTGCTTCATGTATATCTCCTCATGAAGATATCCATGCAAAAAGGTTGACCATAACATCCATATGATGCACTTCCCAGTGCTTAGAAGCTGAAATTGCCAAAACTAGGCGGATAGAGTCCATTTTTGCAACTGGTGCCAAGGTCTCATGGTAGTCCACACCTTGGACCTGAGAGAAACCTTTTTCCACCAGTATTGCCTTATATTTGTAGGTGCTACCATCAACATCAACCTTGGTCTGAAACACCCACTTGCATTGAACCAATTTCCTTCCCAGAGTAAGAGAAAGTAGTTCCCAAGTAGTGTTTTTCTGAAGAGAATTCATCTCTTCATCCATGGCAACTTGCCATCTTGGATCCTTTCGAGCATGGTAGTAGGATTTTGGGTCTGAACTAATCATCAAATAGAAATTTTCGGACAGAAAATTATCAGGACAAGAGAACGCAATACCTGCTCTTTGGAAATCAGACCGGGTTCTCCTTGGATCATCCATATTTCCAATGTTATCTCCTGCGGAGGAGAGTGTCTACCGGGCCCATGTGGGAAGATGATTTTGTACTTCAAGTTCTGATTCAGCATATGATGTTTTCTGCACACTGATATTAGAAATCAGAGGATCCAAATTAGGGTCATCACCCCCAATTTCATCATCCAAATATTCAATAGAATAGGAAGGAAATTCAACAGTTTTCTCCTTCACTAGTTCCACCTCCTGAAGGGCTCATCAAACTTGACACTAGTTTCGATGATGATGTATTTTGTTTTGATATCCAACAACTTGAAATCATTTGATTCATCAGGATACCCAATAAACATACATTCGATGCTTTGCGGTTGCAAAGCCCTCCTTTTATCAAGTGGAATTCGGGCCCATGCAGTGGACCCAAACACCCGCAGGTTCAACACATCCAGCTTGTGTCCGAAGTACACTTAGAAAGGGTTCTTCCCTTTCATAGATGAGTGTGGAAATCTATTCTGAATGTATTATGTAGCATGCATGGCTTCAGCCCACAAATTTGCAGCCAACTTCTTTGATTCCAACATACAGGTGGTCATCTCCTTGAGAGACCAATTCTTCCTTTCCACTACACCGTTCTGTTGTGGAGTGTAAGGAATTGAATGTTGGACCTGAATACCACTTTGGGAGCATATGTGCAGCAACTCATCATTGACATACTCCCCACCATTATTAGATCTCAAGATCTTGATCTTAATCCCATAAGCTTTCTCGATCAAGGCCTTCAGTTCAGAAAAATTTTCACATACTTCAGACATCTTTTTGAGAAAGAAGACCCATGTGTACCTTGAAAAATCATCAATAAAAGTCAGAAGATACCTTGATCCATTCATGGATGTGACAGGCATCGAACCGCTGATATCAGAATGTATCAGCCCCAATATGCATGTAGCTTATTTTGCCTTCCCCCAATCGAACTTGTGCTCAAGGTGTTTTCCAACCACATAGCCCTTGCAATTTCCAGTGGTTTCCTTGATGACCGGGAGGCCTTCAACCATGGAGTTTTTCTGTAATTGCTGCAAATATTTGAAATTTAGATGGCCAAACCTTTCATGCCACAGCGCCCTACTAACTTGATTTCCATGAGTTAGCAGAGTGGTGGGCTTTGCATCCGCCACAAAGTGGGAGAACTCATAAGCTTTTGCATGATGGTTTGCAAGGCCTTTAGCAATGAGTTTCCCAGATGCAAGTTCCGTTATATCAACATCATTTGGGCTGAAAGATACTCTCTTAGGCACTCCTGTATGTGTCATTTGATAGACACTAAGGATATTTGATGCCAGAGATGGTACATACAAAACATTTGAAAAATAGCCATTCTCAAGATCAACCGTACCTTGTCCTTCTGAAATGATGGTGGAGTCATCTCCCATGTGGATGGGGATGGATTTGCCGGTCTCCAAGGATGAAAAGGAGTCTCTTTTAGCCATCATGTGGTTCGAAAGCTCCATAATAAATCAATAGTGCTTTGGACTTCGAAGTGCTTGCCATGAGGGCATGACCTTTTTCATGTTGTGGTTCCCGATCTTGCTGATCTCTCCTATGAAAGCTTTCCGAAAGATTGATGTGATTTCTCTCAAGGAGAGAGGTAGCTTCATCAAGCTTCTTCTTCATGTAGGCATGTTCAGGGTGGAAGCCCTTTCTGCACTATGAACACTTGACTTTTTCCTTTGCATGATGCCCTTTCCCTTTGTTCTTCTTTGAGCCATAAGACTCATCATGCTGCTGGTTTTCAACTTTAGGCTTAGGAGCTTCGAATTTAGTTTTTGGGTTCTTCTGTTGCTTTCCTTTACCCTTCAGATCTTTGGGCCCCGAGACATGGAGGGATTGATCACGAGAGGATCTGATGATCCCCATCTGGACAAGCTTATCATGTTCACTTGTTAGGGACTCAATGAAGGCTTTGAGTGTAGGCATCTTCCATCCAAGGGTTGTGAGATTCTCCACACTGAATGTAGAGACAAAAAATGAATAATCAACTCCAAGTTTGGAGAGTATGGCGAGGATGAGATGATCATCCTCTTTCTCCACTTTGCATTTCTTCAACAGTAAGACAATGTGCTTGAAATTTGTGAAAAAGTCATTCAAGGTCTCGAATTGGAGGGCTGGAGAGACATCAATTCATTTTCAAGATGGTAAACTCTCAAATCATCCTTTTTTTCCATACAGGGGTTCCAATTTTGCCCAAATTTCTTTTGGATTCTTCAATCCCGAAAGATGGAAAAGAAGATCCCGAGAAACAGAGAGGCACAAGAATCTGAATGCTTCATCCTTCTTGTTCAAGAATCTGGACTTGTCTATTGCAGAACCAGGCTCTTCTTCAATGTCCATGGTGACCCTATAGAGTCATCTGGAGGGTAGCTGGATCTCCATATCTCCTTTCCATGAGTGGAAATTGAATGAAGTCAAAATATCTATGGAAGAATCCATCTGAATCTGCTGGAGCGAATGCTTTCACCTGTCAAAAACCTGAAAATCACAACAAAGGGGCAATGTAAGTTCAGACAGCCTGCACATTTTAGGCTTTCATCACACCCAGCATAGTCAATCAAGCAAGCTTGATCAACAAGTTCTTTACTTGGGGTATTAAGTGGTAAGCATTGGCTTCTGGTGCAGTGCTGGATTTTTGAGCTATTGCTCAATTTTCATGCAAGATCTATCAAAAACCTTGTTTTTGAGAGATCTGAGCTTCGTCCCACCATGAGCTCTGATACCATATTAATCTGTCACGGTGATCTAGGGACTAAACACAAGTCTCATCAAAGATTAATAACAATAAGACATGAAAATGGTGTAATTGTGCTACAAAATGAGTAGCCGCTCTGTATATTCACACAAAGAATGAGTAAATACAATACAAGATCATGCTGCAATCATGAATGACAAAGCAATTCAAATTCCCAAGGAGGTCATTCAAATTGAATGAGTGAGTCTAGCTTAACTAAATGTAAGCCATAGTCAACACTCAAGTTAACCACTGATCAAAACCCTAATTGACTCAACTGAGCCCTAACTAAAGTCGGAGTGCAATAAATGACTAAGTCTAACTGAAAGTAGGTCAAACACATGTCACAGCAAGCCAACCAATAAGTGGTAGCGCTTCAATGACTCCAATGAACCCTAATGAGGTTAACTGAAGTGTAACTGAACATCAGAAGTGGTTGGAGGCGCCTTTGTTGACTCCAGTTCATTAAATAATCAATTTAATGAAGGAGGGTGCCTTAACTTCTTTGTTTAACTGATTGTAACCATCAGTTAGAAATATGGGGCATTAATGACACTTAGATCACCCCCCGGAGTGCTCCAATTAGCCTCCCCGAATGTAGGAGAAGGCTAAGTTAAGTTAGCCTCCTTGACTGAAGGTAGGCGTGGGTGTGATCTAGCTGATGTTATCTAGTTCTCCCCTGATGTCAATTAAGTCAATAATACTTAGGATAGTGGTTTAACTAATCCAAATTGACCAAAAAGAGTGTGTATGGTGGTAAATGTCTCCAACAAAATCAACACAAACTCTGATCTCTCCATACTTTTTCCGTACTAGCACCAAGTTTGAGACCCATTCTGAATGTCTAACTTTGAAAATGATCTTAGCATCCAGAAGCTTTTTCACCTCACTTTGAATTAGGGGTTCTAGTTTGGGATGCATCTTTCTCAGAGGCTGCTGATAAGGTTTGAATCCAACTTTGATTGGAATAACATGTTGTATAATTTTGGTGTCATAAGTTTTGAGGTCTTCGTAGGTCCAAGCAAATACATCTTTGTATTGTCTGAATAAACGGATGAATTTACTCCTCTCCCCAGGTGAACAACACTTCCCCAAATTCACATATTTGGGTTCAGCCTCTAACCCTAGATTTATCAGCTCGAATTTCAAAGATGAGTTGTGTGTCTTGACATTCACTAGTTTTTTAAACTTGTTGTCTCGATCGAACATCTTTTCCAAATTTCTGATTCCTTTAGGAATGAAATTTCCATTTTAGAGGTTTGCTTGATGTTCTTCGTCATCTATTATGGCTCCTTTAAATGTATCATCATTCATTAGACATTCCAATATTTGTTGATCATCATAAAACACCCTCAGATTGGTGATGTTGTCTAGAACAAAAGGCTTGAAAAGCAGTTCAATTGAACATCTGTTATTTGTAGGTACTAGCCTTGCAGCTAAAGTAGCTAACATGTCAACTTCTCCATTTTTTACTCTAGGAATTGAAGAAATATTGAATGCATGAAAATTTGTTAATAAATCCCAAACTTCATTTTGGTAAGCCTTCAAATGTGGTGATATGCAATGAATTTTGTTTTGAACTTGTTTAACAATGATTTCGGAATCTCTGTACACTTTTAGATTTTTTACTTTTAATTCCATTGCTTTTTTCAGTCCCTGGACTAATGCTTCGTATTTAGTTGTGTTATTTGTACATTCAAATTCTAATCTACATGAAAGAAAATATTTGTTTTTCTCTGGATCGATTAGGACACAGCTAGCTCCTGATCCTTCCATGGTTTTGGAACCGTCAAAATAAAGAATCCAAAAACTTTCTACTCCTACTGAATTTGAACTACTAACTACATCTAAGACTAACTTTACTATATTACAATCAATCTTATCATCCTGTGTGAACTGAAGGAGATCGGGATGGATATACGATATGTTATTGGCTTCTTCAGCTTGGTAATTTCCTGGTTCCAAGTCAGGAAAATAGTTTCTCAACACAGAATTGACCAGTTCATTCTTGCCTTCCAGCTGAATTACATTGTACTTCATTTGAGGTTCCCTTAACACCTTTATTTGGTTCTGACAACCTTTATAAGGTAACCATACATGTGACCAATCTGATGCAAAATATCCCTCCAATTTTGCTTCCCAATCCTAGCTCAAAACCAAACCATAGGCGTCTGGGATATCTGCTACAACAATGTCTATATACTGATAGACCATCTCATCTGTTGATAAACGAATCAGGACATCTTCCATTTCTCCTATCACTTTCACTGCATTCATATACAATTGGATAACTTGGCCTATAGTTGGCTTAGGTTAACCATTTATTTTCTTGCAAACTAAAAGTGGGATGACATTTACTGATGCTCCAGATTCCACCAGACAATTATGCACGTTGTAATTGAAAATTTCAAAAGTAAGGAGGAATGCTAGAGTTCTATATTTAGACTTTCCTCCTAAACTTTCTTCACTAATCTCTTCATCAGTTTGGTTATCATTATGGGGTTCCTCCATAGGTGTCTCAAGTGCCTTTAATAGCTTCTCCTTTTGTTGGGGTAGATTACACATTTCAAACAAGGAGATTTTTGCTTTAGTCTTTTTAATATCTTCTACAATGGCGTATCCCATTTCATGTTCAGTAGAATTCTTCTTGACACTCTCAACTTACTTTCGGTAGACTTTACAGGCATATTGAATTTCTTGGGACTCTGGCTTGAGATGACAAACTCAGGTATATTAACAGTTTGAGTATTATTCTTTATTTTTCTCATGTTCTCTTGAAGTTTACTTATCTTGGGTAGTATCATGTTATCTTCTTTCAATGAGCTCTGAATCCTTGTTGTAACATTTGTCTCTAGGTATTTCTTCTTCCTCAGTGAGATCTTCGTCCTCTACATTAAACATGGAAACACAATCCCATAAGACCAAAGTGTCTTCTTCTTGGGTTTTTGTTGGTTCATGACCTTTCTCTTTGTCATCCACAGTTTCCGTTAACTTGGAATCCAATAACTGGTTCATCACCAAGGTCATAGAATTTATCCACTGTGGGAAAAAAAATTCAGAGTGAGGTTGCTGATGGAATGTACAGAAATTGTCCATTCCTACATCTGTCAAATTCATAGCCGAGGGACTATGTGAGGGAGGCTTGGGCTGACCATTATCATCTCTCTTTTTATAATAAGGTTTGTATTGTTTATGGGCCTCCTTCTCCTTTTCCATATTAATTACTCTATTTGACAATTTATGCATCATTTTTACCACCCCATCTAACTCTTATGACCGCTCATCCTTAGGCTTAGTTAACAATAGAGGCTTTATGTTCCCATAAGTTTTTTCTTCTGATTGTACAGGATATTGGTCTATACTATCCATTTCTGCTTCCACCTTCTCATCTTCTTCATAAGTCTCTACCAAGGTGGGCTTAACTGATCTTTTGACAAACATGGCTAAGTCAGGCCCAAGGGCTGAGGTGTAATACTCAATTAGGGCGTGCTCAGTTGGTTTGTCAATTGCATCAAAGTTATTCCTGTAGGCAGCAAACCTCTGAGTGGAGTTATTCACTCTTTCTTTCTTTTCTTTATTTAGTGAAATCAACCCTTTCAATAAAGCAACGTGAGTTTTCTGGATTCCATATTTGTTTCTAAACAATCTCGCAAAGGTATTCCAATTTGTAATTGAATTTTCCTGCAGGGAAAAATACCATGAGGCTGCTTTGTCTAGGAATATTCACTTCATACCATGTACTAACTATACCAAAATATCACATAAGGATAAATCAATGCTTTGTATCATTGGTCAACTAATGGTGCTCCTATTGAACTCTAGGAGCATATGCATGTAACTTTACACTATCCACTCTCCTCAAACATCACAACACCCAATCATTGAGGTAGTTACTTAGTCAACTTTCTTAATTGATGTTGAGGTAGCTAGTAGGTTGTACCATAAGGGTAATACAAGGGTGTGTGCGTCCATAAATAACCATTGTTTGTGCCTAATGATCAATCAATGCCATCAAATAACAGCCTGTGTAACTGGATCATGATGAAATCATGAATGCAACCTCATATGAGGGGCAACAATTGGATCCAATATGGGGACAAATACTCTAGAATATAATACATGATAACTCTAGAATCTCAATCAATAATTGAGACAACTCAATCATAGAAGAGAGATCAAAATTACATAACATTGTGAGAGTCTCACCCTGATCCACCATAAAATGAGATCATAACAATGCAAGAATGCATGAAATCTACTACATGATGTAAAAAACGGCTCTAAAACAAGACATGAGTCAACAACAACTCTAATTTATTGCTCATATGATCTTATTCATTTCCTATTCTACTAAATTATGGCACTAATTTCCATCTACATCATAAAGCTTCAAATATTACCCATTAACGAGTAATTGCATATTTTCTCCCTTCAAATGACCAAGGAAGAATGAATCTGCACTAATAGCCTCTTTGATCATGTAAATTCCAAGCCATAACTTGTTAAGCTTTTCGTGTTTTCCTAGTTTATCACTTCTTTTAGGGTCACATGAGAACAAGTTTTTTTTTGTAACACCCTTTGAGGCCTGGAAAATCCCAGGAAACAACAGTAGGGATTCTCCCCAATAAGCGTTCCCAATTATCTCGTTAATGTTTGGTATGGGGAATCTATCCGGTTTGCGGTCTAGCTACCGTATGTCAAGTAACAGTTGAAGCTTGTTTTACCGATTGCGGCCTGGTCTACCATTTAAGTGTATTTTTTAGTTTTATGTTTATGTATGATATGAAAGTGCCTAATTAAGTGCAATCGATAGAGATAACGAAGAGTTTCACAATGTGATGCGCATGTTCTTACCTCTCGTCTTACCTCTTTCTCTTCTAAATCATAAACAAGAACAACTTATACTAATGCTAACTAATTCTATCTATCCTAGCCCTAGGGAGCAAATTTGTAATTAATGATGACTAATGTACTGTAAAACATGCATTTAGAATATTACAGATAGATGTTCATATTTCAGAATACATGAATATAAGTAGAAAGATAAACAAAGAGATAGCTCATTGTCAGTTAAAACATTCATTACTCAAATATACTGCGGAAGTTTCACAGAAATAAACAGGAAAACATTCATAACATGAAATAATTCGTAAGTTAGAACGATCTCACAGTTCATAGAAAAAAAGCTGAAACAGAAGTAGTTCACATTCAACCAATCTATGGCAAGCATTTGAGACTCCACAGTGCCTTCTCCAGCAGAAAATATATCTTCTTTATTATAAGAGGAAGTAGTTCTTCTTACAATAACATTTCAAAAAGATAGCATGAAAAAAGGTCATTTTCTACATCCATTTCACCTCTATTTATACAAACAGACAAACCCTTGAGTTGCCCCCTTAGCCTTTTGGGCTTCCCTTGACTCTTCCTTTACAAAAATTTGTCTTCTAGTGCATGCACTTAGAAAAAGGATAAATACAAAATATTACATAATTTATCAATCGTTTGAATAAGCTAACTAAGTGGGGCCAGTTTGTGTTTTAATAAAAACATTCCCCGCTTCTGCCTGTTCACTGATGGCTTTGTATTTTGCAGGTTCCAGCACGCAAACTGCTACCTCATGTTTGGACAACTAGGATTCTATTTCCTTCATCTTAGGAGTAATTTGACCCAAAGTTTCTTCTAGCTTAAGTTGGTGACATGATGCTTGTATAATCCACGTCTCTGCATCCTTTTCACTGACAACCAAGTCTTGCTAGGTTGTCCTCTTCCTTTCATAGCCTCTAGTGCAAATTCTGCATATGCTCTCCTCTGATCGGGAAAACTTGATCTAGGGCACCCGTTAGAATCAGGAACTGATGATGAACTAGTTGTATACCTTTGTAAAACTCTGCGCATTTTTCAAGAGTTTTTTCAATAGCGATGTTCAACATGGCCGTTGTTTTACAACCAAAATTTAGTATGGCTATCTTCATTTTTAGACCTCCTAATGACTTCTGGGGCATGTCAGCTGGAAAGTTCGAATGGGTTTCTATCCAAGCTAACTGATTCTTTACCAGCTCCACCACATCTGGAAATCTTCTTCTGAATTGTGTTGAGACGAGCTTTATTTCCTTTAATATGTCATCCACTTGTTTCACCTTATGCATTTCCTCCGCAAGTTTTAGCAAGACCTGATTAATCTCATTTTCTAACCTCGAGGATAAATTTCTGAATGGAGTGATCTCCATTTGCTTTTCTTCTACTACTTTCAATTGTTCTTCTAGTGAAAGGTTCCAGGATTTCAGCTCCTCTATTCTTTTGTTTGTTGTATCCCCTCTCTGCACTGCTTCTATGATCTACTTCTCTAGGTCTTTTTTCTCTCCTTCAATGATGCTTGCTGATAATACCAAAGCATCCTTGTCTGACTGTAAGTTTTGGCATTCTGCCTTGGACTCCTCAATCTCACTAAGCATGTCTTCGTACCTTCTCTTCATACTTTGACTTTCATCTCTTTCCCTTTTTAGGGTTTCTTTCAATTGAGTAATCTTCTTTTGAGATTGTTCCAAATCTGCCATTATTTTATCAACATTGTCTTCAATAGCTAGGGATGTGGCTACACCAGCCCTTGCCATTAATCTCGGATCTTTATCAGTACCATGAACCATTGTCTTTTCGATCACCATAACTTCCTTCTTTCCTCCAGTGTTCACTTTCTTCTTTGTTCTCCTAATAATCCTCTTTTTAGCTTTGTCGTAGAAAATAGTATTCAGATCAGAAACCTCGTCGTCTTCTGTCAAAATAAAAGGGATTAATTCAATCCCTGATGTTGAAACTGTATTTCCTCGCGGATTGCTACTGGATGGAACAGAGGGTTCTACTGGATCAGCATAAGACTGAGTTTGCTCTCTATTTGCATAGTCCTGTTTGTCTTACTTCTTTTGTCGTAACTCCTCAGCTACTTTCTCTACATGCTCATTTTCTTTATCAGTTGCTTCTAACCTTAACCTCTCATTTTCTTTCTACTTTCTCTAGGCTTCTTCTTCTTCTTTTCTCTTCGCAATTTCTTCTTCTTCTACTCTTTTCTTGGCTTCTTCTGTTCTTTTCTCGGCCTCTTCTGTTTCTTTTCTTATTTCTTCTTCTTCTGCTACCAACCATTGTTCTGCTTCTTGGGCTAATCTGTGTGCCTCCTCTTGTCTTTTCTTGGCAACCTCCTCTTCTTGCTTCTTCTATTGCTCATCAACCTTTCCCTTTCCACCAACCGTAGTTATCTGTTGTTTAAACCTCCTTATCAAAGTTGTCATATTTCGAGCATTTCAAAAAACTTCTTCATCTTTATCCCAAAAGTCTGTGTATTCGAAATGCACCCCTGTTGCAGTACAATAATCAACAACCTTATTTTCGGAGTCATTTCTATGGAAAATCATTTCACCAAAGTGAAAATATTCTAGCTCCTTCACAAATTCCACCGCTCTCTTTACTTTGGAAAACTTGTAACTCCCTATTTAAAATGGGACTGGAGGATACGCAGCCTTCTTTTGTTTGAACAGGAAGTTACCCACTCCATCAATGTAGAGATGTCTTACTACCTCTTTATGAATAACATAATATGTAGCATACTTTGGCATAAGAGATGGTTCCCTCGACCCACCAAACATCCTCAAATACAAACCCTCCCCAGTCAAGTAATAATGTCCATTATCTTGTACGACCTTCAAATCCTCTTCGGACATACAATCACATTCAGTAAGAAAAATCAATATGTACAATGGCATGATGAGATATTTGCAAATACTCTTGTAATGACTGTAATACTTGTGAGCCCACAACAATAGGTATGCATCATATACAAGAGACCGGTTCTTATCCCATTGGCATTTCAGCTCTGGGAATGGTTGTGTGCATAAAATACAATCAATCAAAATTGAGCTCATATAAAATTTTGTTTTCTTCTGCGAGACTCCTTCTAGTTCTGCACTTATGCAGGAAGACAAACTGTTAGACACTATGTTTTCCCAATTGAAGATGGTGCCTTGAGTGGCCACAAAAAAGATTACTGGTAACCAACCTATTTTGAAATTCTTTCCATTTTCTCTCCCGAATATCCTATTTAACGTCAAGGCTATCAACATGTATGGAGTATGAAGGCTTGCAGTTTCATACTCCCTTGAAGGCCTCGTACGAAAATTATTTCCTGGGATCATCATCCTTTTGATGGTTTCCACAACATATAGATTAAGTTCTTTCAACCATCCTTCAGTCAAATAGTTCTGGGGTGTCGACAACTTGTAGGACATGGCTACATAGGCTGGGATATAGGCAGCATAACCTTTCCCTTCAGTGTTATCCAATATCATCCTTATCACATCATCCCTAGGAAGGATCCATCCTATTACCTCTGAACAAGGGAAAAGCTCTGGTCGTGTGGCCACCTTCATGATTGTTGATCTTTCGATATTAGCAGATATAGGAAAATCCTCCAATCCAACCTCTGGGACACTCTGATTTGAGATCATTTGGTATATTTCTCCCCATTTATATTCAGGATCAACACTAGTGATGGCTTTGGTGTCCTCATAGATAACCTTGACTCGGGTTATCATTTCTATCTCTGGTTCTTCATCTGTTATTTACGCCTTGTTTTTCTGTTTCCAAGGCATGTTATTGTGTGGATGACGAGCTTGTGTTGATCATACAAATTAGATTTAGTCTATTCACACATATAAATAGCAAACTATATACTGAAATCAGCAACGATATTAACAAGAACATTACCAACTCATCATAATGCATGCTAAACAGCTTTGCTTCTACCCAAACAAAAATGTGATTTCTATATATGAAGCTAAAAACCACGAAGATTTCAAAGCTAGTTCGAACACAAATTACAAGCAAAAAACTTCCACTAGGAAAACCCTAGGTTTTCACTACGACCTTACATCTACAAGAATCAATACTAACGACAGGAAAACCCTGAAAACATCGGACTGCTAGCCCCTAAATTGGGTCTTCACCCACAACAGAAAATCCCTCCCTCGGCATCCCATGAAAACCTAACCACACTTGACCGACGACAGTGCTCTTTCCCTAAAATGGTGAAGGAGATGAGGGAGCGGTGCAGACGACGAAACGCTCGTCTACACCCTGCCTTCTTTCTTCCAACAACTGTCAGAGAACAAATCATGGCCAGCCGCAAATAAAGGAACCAAGGCTGGCAAGTGAGATAAAATGAAGTCCACAACTAAATGACCCAGGGCAAGCCCACATAAAAATAAATGACCACCACATTCTTGAAACAACCCCCCGCAGCACAAGAAAAATGCCCTAACCCTATCAAGCCGCAATAAAAATAAAAACGCTAAGTAACGAGATTGGAGAAAAATCCTACTTGGAAACTCCTGAGGATGACCTGGACGAGCGTGACCTCTGTCAGCAAACAATTCGTGCAGAAAAATATAGCTCTACAGCTCCAAGTGGCGACCAAAACGGTGGATAATGACCATCTAAACAACCTCTACATGCTTTTATAAGCTTGAACGTGGGTAAAAGGAACATCGGACAAGAAAACAAAAGCACCAAGTTTGTGTCGGATATGAACTTGCTAGCAGATGCGAAACGTCGGACGACTTATGAAGATCGGGCTCGAAGAGATCGGGCGAAAACACCAAAACGGCAAAAAACGCTTAATCGATCGTCGGTCGGCCAGGTAACTAACAATGCGTCAACATTAGAAAGCTCTATGGGAAAGCATCGGATAAACTTTGAACTCCGCATCCGCAATGTCAGCCAAGCAAACCACTAAGTTCTCGAAAAACTCTGAAAGAAACATCCAACACGGTGGAAGAGAAGTTGACAAGGCTTCTGCGGATATCGAAAACAGATAAACGATGGGAGACTCGATGCGTCGGAACAGATCTAGGAAAAAAAATTCGATGCACTAGACGAAATAACATTTGATACGTCGGAAAAAGAATTCGGAACGCTTCCGATAGGGAACATCAGCTTTCTAGACCACTATGCACCCGATACATCGAAAAGGCTATCAATAGCGCATCCGATATAAGGAAAACAACTTTCTTTTTTGCCAAACTTTCAAGTCATGAATCAAATATTAGTGAGAAAAGCTAAACTTTCTAAGCCTTCTAAAAACTAAAAGAATAAGGGGGGGCCTAAAAACAAAATAAAAAATTGGGGATAATAGTTGCAGCTGCAACACACCCTCAAACAAGCCTTATTGTCGAATGCTTCCTTTGTTTCGTTCTAACTTTGAACCAAGCAATCAAATTCCTTGCTTTTGTTCTCATCAATTTCAACAAGATAATCCACTCTAGCTTGCATTGCTTCTTGGTCTATGGTAAAGATCTACATCAACTAGTATACTAGGATTTTCAAGTGGATTGGTAGTGTGACCTGAATCCCTACACCAACTCAAACAATTTTTTCAAAGAGTTACAATATAATGATAGTTTGTTTTCCTCGTTTATTAATTACTCATGAATATGCTTCCTCGTACTGCTTTGTATGCCCCAATTTTCTTGTTCACATTGAAATGTTGTGATTGAATAAATTTCACCCAAAAATTTAAAGGAATGTTCCACCGAGTGAAAATCCTTTATGATGTTAATGTAAGTATAGAAACATCACTATATTTCAAAAAATAGAATTACCAACCAAATGAAGATTCTAATTATTTTATTTTTTTAAGTATTATAAGAGAATGGTTTCTTTTAAGAAAAACTCTACTATGTTATTCTTGAAAAATCAAAAGAATATTCTCTTAAATTTTATATATGGGTAAATGATAATAATAATAAATGTTGTCATGTGCATGGCATCATGCATTCCATGTTATCAAAATCATATGTATTTTTTATTTTTTTATTTTTGTTTTTTATTTAAAAATAAAACAATAGCATTTGTCATTCAATCCAATAGAGAAAAAAATGCCCAACACCTCATTAGCACTTGCTTTCTTTATTGTTTTAATTTATTTTCATTTTTTCTCTTTAAAAATAAAAAATAAAATCCATATCAATTGCTCTACATCCTCAAGAATATGAACCTCAAATCAATCATGAGGCTTAAAATTTATTATATCGAAAATAGAAATATGATACTCCTTGTATTTGTCCCAAAAAAAACTTATTCATTTGATCCTAATATTTAATGGAGTCTCCCTCGAGGCTCATGAATCAATGGCATTGTTGTGTCTTTAAGGGTATAAGAGAATGATTTCAACTTGTGTTCACCCTTTACCTAATCATCCCCATGGCATAGGCCCTTGAACAAAAATATGCCTAGATGTCTGATATCTCCTAGGTTCTCAAATCAATGTGAAAGTCCCAACCATAGACGTTATGCAATAAATTCCTAGAAAAAGCATAAAAGAGTAGAAATATACCAAAAGAAATAAATCCACAACTTAATAATAAAGAATGGAGATGAATAGCAAGCCTATTTGAGGGGGAAACCTCCTTTAATAATGTACTAAGTACATAAGACAAGATAAGATGACATGATTCAAATGAAAGGGTCTTCTTCCTATATATAGTAGACAAAGAGGTACAATTACAACTAATGTACCCCAGCCGACATAACTAATATAATAATACTAATAACAATTATCATTAAAAGACCAAAGCCAACATCAAGACTAACATAATTCACCACATCATAGGGGGGAATGTGCCCAACATTTAGGGCTTAGTATGCTCCTCCCCTTCAAACAAGTGTTATACTTAACACATGGTTAGTTGTGGATGCATATGTATAAAGGAATCATATTCACATGTCGAATATGCAACTAGTAAGTTCTTCCAATTGATGAGGTACTCTGTAATAACCTGATTTAGTAGCTATTTGGTCCTTGTTTCAATGATTTGTTCAAGTTCCCATATGATTTTTCCTTCTTCAAAATTCCTTTAACTAGGATGTTGATTTTCCTATTGTTTCATCATGTATTTTGACATCTTTGGTATTTGGAAAAATTCTTCTTGGTGCTCTATGTGATCTGCCATCGCTTGAAATGTAGATTTCCTTTTAAGGGAGATGTGATAGAAGGAGGTTTGTACCCATAAAGTGCCATAAACGGAGACATGTTTGATGATGTATGGAAAGAAGTATTGTACAACCATTTCACCTGCTGTGTTTGTTTATTAGTTGCAAAGCAACAAAGATAGCCTTCCAAACATGTGTTCACTATCTCAGTTTTCCCATCAGATTGAGCATGATAAGATGAATTGTGAGCCAACTAGGTACCCAAACAAGAAGATAATTAATCCAACATTTTCCAGTGAAACTTGGATCTATATTGCTTACAATAATATCTGGGTTTTCATGTAACTTCTGCATTGTTTCATTGCAGGCCGCATCTAATGTACTTGCATTAAAAGGGTGAGAAAGAATTATGTAATATAGCCATACTTCTTGTGTATCATTATCACTGGTGCAAAGTATGAACATTGGCTAGTCCTAACTATGCCATCTTCTAACATTTCTTCAACCATATGCTCCATTTCATTCTTCTGGCCATATGGACATCAGTAAGGTCTAATGTTAGAAGGAACACTTCCTAGAATTAAGTGAATAGCATGGTCCAAATCTTAAATAGGTGGAAGACTTTTTGAAATATCTTCAAGTGCCTGTTAGCACATATACATTTTGTAGTTGGGCTACCATGATGCAACATACAAACTTGTCTCTTATTCTATTCCAGGATATTTTTCACATGGGGTAATAGCATGGATCTTTACAACTTCAGTTGTTCCATATCCTTGTTCATCAGATTTTCCTTGCCAGGACTGAGATTCAAGGGTCCATTGAGATGCTTTTGGTGTTTATTTAGTTCATTATAGCAGAGCAGCAGATCAGAGTTGGTACATACAGTTATAGAGGGGCTTATAAGGTAGAGTCAAGTATATATGGTGAGACCAGGTATACACTTTCATGGTTTGATTTTTCTCTATGATGTATGTTAGATACATATGCTTATCATGTTAGGATGATTATGGTGACCTATGCCTATATCTATTGTGCTTTAACTTGTGTTATGATTAATTGTGGAATTTGATGTGAAAATTGTTGCTCATGCCATGCTTGTACAAATTGTAAACCTTGGTGCTAGGATGGTTCCATGTCATTTGTCCTCGTCCATCCAGTTCATCCACATTCAATTTTATCCCATGACTTAGACGGAATGAGACTTGTGAGATTGAAGATCCTTTTCCCCATTGTGACCCCTATGTATGATAGACTCCATGTTACTTTGTGTCTCTGGCTATGCAGTATGTGGCTTCGCCAGTGTGGTTGGGTTCACAGGTTAATTCTCGTTTAGTTCTGAAAGCAAGTGCTCCATCATAACAGTGTTTATAAACACTAAAGCATCAGAACGCATAAAAGCTTTATGTAAAGAATGCAAAAAGTATAAATGTTTAAAAAGTAGTCAGTGGGCAAGAGTTTGAGCACTCATTCCTTGTATAATGTAAGTCTCAATATACCCTCCACAGGGGTAGTAGGGAGAGGAAAACCCTTCGAGGCTATGGACTTCTCGCTGGCAGTGGATCTAGGCCTTAGTCACTTACTGGAGCCCAGAAGGATTTCCAGATAACTTGCTCTTGTAGGTTGGATGCTATCTTGTGAAATGTAAAGTATATTGAAAAGGTTAACGGTCAAAGGATGAGCACTCACTCCTTGTATAGTGTTTGAATCATGTTCCCCCACACGGCATCAGGGTGAGACTAGCTTCCAAAGGTTGAGTCTTTGTCAGTATTGGAGCCCAGAAGGCTTCTAGGACATTTTCCTTTGAAGGTTGACCTATTTTTTCAAATAAAGTGCAAAGGAAAACTTGTTAGATTCTAAAGGAAACATATACAAGTACTTTATCCATTTGTGAGACACCTCCATCCCCTATTGTTATCTATCATACATATGTCACCTTGGTTGAGTGTATTATTTATCATTCAGATAGATCATTGAGTCGAAGTCAGTTAAAAGTAATTTCCTTTTTTCCTTGACCTTGTTCTTCCATCCTCACCCATCTGTAGCACATTGTTTACCCTTTTTAAGGGTGGCATGAACAAGCATTCACCCATCTGTAGCACATTGTTTACCCTTTGTAAGTGTGGCATGAACAAGCATACTTCCAAAAAATTCCAAGATTCTTCAAAAGCACAGGTACATCTTACTATTATTATTATTTGTCACCGTGATTATGAATAACTAATTCAAGTTCGGTTTTGATATACATTATTGGAGCATTTCTTACCTTAGATGTTTACATTATCATATTGATACATTTTCTCACCTTCAATTTGGGTACTTTGACCTGGTCAACCCAGTTTGACCAAGTCAAGCACGGTTCCCAAGGCAGTGACTCAAAATACAACATGGTCTATATTTGTTCTAGACATGCCCAGGACCAATACTGTGGTTTCAATTTTGAGATTTTGGCCTCGGTTCTCCTGATAAGTGATTATTATCACTTAATTATTGGCCAAATGATCAAATTTTATTCTAGATGACAGTATGATTGGTTCTCCTAGAGCAGAGCAGTGTTCCAAGGGGTATGAGTAGTCACTTATACCATTCTTCTATGTCTATAGATCATCCAGAGTAGTCATTTTTCCCCAGTTCGCACCCTAGACAAAGTTATGGTGGATTTATCATTTTCCAGAGATTGTACCAGCAAAAATAACTAGAAAGATCATGGAAAAAATCGATTTGGCCTCCTGGGACAAGGAAATGGCTTGGAATTTTGGAAGATGATGTGTTTCGGCATCCCGGTTAGTCCTCTAGCATTTTTCAGTCAGCAGATGTCCGGATTATTTTATATTGTCTCAGCTAGTGAGGAGAGCCCCCCAAGGGGCACCCCCTCAACTTGGCCATTGATGTATTTCATTGTTATATATTTGCATCGAGAGGCACTCTACATCCCAGTATGGGGGAGATCTTGTAATGTTATGTAACATTATGTAACCTTATTTTTATTAATAAAAAATAAAAATAAAATTGAATTATTGGCAAGAAAAACAACCTAATATGGGGGAGATGTTGTAATCTTTCTACATAACAAAACAATAAAAAAGTAAAAATTTAATTATCCGCGAAAAAAAAATAGGTCAGAAAAAAAACATAATATGGGGGAGATGTTGTAATGTTCCTACCTAGCAAAATAATAAAAAATTAAAAAATTAAATTATCTACAACAAAAAAAATGTTGTCCTTTCACATGGTTTTAAAACCATGTGCAAGGCCTTCTAAACAACCCATGGTTTTATTGTACATGGTTTAGGAGGGCCTTGCACATGGTTTTGAAACCACATGCAAGGCCTCCTAAGCAACCCATGGTTTTATTGTACATGGTTTAGGAGGGCCTTGCAAATGGTTTTAAGACCATGTGCAAGGCCTCCTAAACAGCCCATGGTTTTAGGAGGGCCTTTCATATGGTTTTAAAACCATGTATGGGGAGGTGTTGTAATGTCTGTTTCTAACCAAATAAAAAATAATAATAAATATTATATGTTGGCCATAAATAATAAAAATATTATATGTGGCCCTTATTTAAAAATATGTGTCTTTTGGTTTGAATCAAATCAATGGCTATATATAGGACACACCAAAGTTGATAGCTCATTGAGTGCAATACCTAAGAAGAGGTTTGCAGCTCGAGAGATTTGATCCCTCTCGGCGCTTGATAGAGCCTAGGATTTGGATCTAGGCCGGTATATTATGAAGTTGTAAATGGTCCTAGGGTGAATTAAGCCCCTAGTGACCCCCTCCTATGTAGTATCGTGTCATATTTTATGTTATATTGTGACTTTCACCTAGGATAGGCGTCCTTGAGTAAAGTGCACCCCCTCTTTGACTTAGTCACTTTATCCATGTTGTGATCTATGTATTGTTGATCTCCATCGTTGATGATGTTTTAATCTCAACCATTGGATGAAAAAGTGAGTTAGGGTTTATGTCTCTCTCAAACTCTTTAAGAGAGGTGACCCCCCATTGTAATTAATGAGCTTTGGCATCAGAATTTGAATAAAGAGATTTTTGTCTGGGATTACTCTTCTGTGTATCTTGTAAATGATTTGATGATATGATGACTGGAACTTCTACTCTTCTACACTGAGTTTTTTTAGGGATCCATCTTGCATATTTTGCTTTTCCCAATTCATCTGGAGGTTGAAGGAGGTGCGCTACAGAGAGAGAGAGGGTGTTCTTGTGGGGGGAACTCACCATCGTCTCAGCTCTAGGGTGTCTGAAAGGGAGTATTTCTATCTTGATGATTCCTTACTTCTTATATTCTCTTTATTCTGCCTGTATCATTCATTTGCCTTATCATTTGCTTCTCGCCGATCTCGAAGGTTGAATGCGGGGGTAGGTTAACTGGATGTGGCTCAACTACATCAAGATATTATCCAAAAGGGCTCATTTAAATGGAAAAGTGGCATTCTTCATCATTTTCTAAAGTCATCTACAAGATCTAGGTACGTCTAGCATGTAATTTCTCCTTCTTTTATTTTCTGCATGCATTGCCCATCACTTCTGTAATTATAAAACCCTCATTTCTTAGATATGCAAGTTCTGGTTTGCGGTGAGCTATAAAACTTAAAACCCACTTTGGATGAAACATAAAACCCCTAAGTTTAAATTTTCATCACAATCAAACTCCAATTGCCCATCCAAATCATTGGCATGCTACTTAGGGAAAATGCCCCTCCTTAGGAGAAGTGGGTATCTCCAAAACCGTAAACTTGATATTGTTGGTTTTTCCTTCATTTTCCTAATCCTACTTCCAACAATCATTTTGAGTGTCCAATTTCATTAATTTTCATCGTTTTTCCCTAGATCCCAATTTTCTGCATAAAACCCTAAGGTAAAATTGGGGCTTTTGACCTGTATACTTGGAATCTCTTGGTAATTGAACTAAAATCTAATTAACCATTATACTAAAATATCCCACCAAGTTTCCTTCGGTCATCTATTCATTTTCCTTGTTTTAGGGTTTCCTGGTCATAGGGACGCCCCTTGGGCTCTGTGTTTTCATTGGGTCTAAAGTGTCGGTATCCTTGACTGGCGTAACATCTGAGTTCTTTTGGAAGTCTTGGATATCGTAGGTCACTACTTTACTTGTATTTCCTCTGCCATCCTGGATAGGATCACCTCACGGGGAAACTACAAGATTCGTGATAACAATGCCAGCTTGGAATGCTTAAGGACCCATTGGAGATTTGGGGAAATAAGAGCCTTAGAGGTTTAAACATCTAGTGAGCATAATTGTGGAATTGCACTTTGTTGTCCTTTTTTTTAACAATTTTTTCATACCATTAGAGCTTATCAATTTGCTTGGTTTCCCTATCATACCCTTTAACTCAAATTATTTTCCTTCCCGGGAAAATTTTATGAAAAGCTTCTGAAAAATAAAATACATTGTTCCCAATGATTGTAACCATTGAACCCATAAGACAACATCAGCAGCACCCATTTGGATATCAATCATTGGATTATTCAATACATATTTCTCCATAGTAAGATTGATATTATGGCATTTCCCTAAACAATTGATAATTCCTCCATCTACAATCATTACTTGAAATTTTGGTGTTGGATATACAAAACCATATTGAGATATTTGGCTAGTTTACAGTGAATAATATTATGAGTACTACCAAAATCAATCAACATTGTTACATTTTTCTTTTTGATATATCCTTCAATGTTTAGAGTTTGAGGAGTGTTAATTCCATCCAATCCATTCCAAGATATCGTGGGAGTAATCACTTATATTTCGTCATCTTGCGATGGTTCATGTTCTTTTGGTTCTTCCTCTTCGCAATATACGTAGAATATTTTCTTTTCTCAACAATTATGTCCCTTAATATACTTGTTGTCACAGTTAAAGCATAGAACATTTTCTCTTCTTTCCTCTAGTTGTTGAGGTGTCATCCTATGAAGTGGGTAAGAAGAAGAAACATCATTCTCTCTATATGTGTTGGAAGTGGTATTTCTAGTATCCATCATCATATTTTTACTTTCAGCCTTTCTTGCCATCATGCAAGCCTTCTCTAAGGATTGTGGTTTGAAGAGACGCACCTCATGTTGAATTTTATCCTCCAAGGTTCCAATAAACAGATACAACAAATTATCTTCTGAAATTTTCTTCACTCTGAGACTTAGTTTATGAAACTGCTTGATGTGCTCTGTAACTAGACCTTTATGTTTGAGATTCACCAACTGGATAAAGAAGGTGTTGTTATTAATATCCCCATAATGTGCAATCAATTCTTTTGTGAATATATACCAATATATAATAGAGTCATTTTTACTGTCACAAACTCATTGGTACCACACAAATTTATCAGTCTCTAAATATAATAATACAATATTTACCTTTTGCAAAGTTGGAACCTGGTGTAGATCAAAGAATTGCTCCATCTGAAATATCCATGTTTTTGGATCATTGCCATCAAACTTTCTTATGTCAATTTTAGAAATTTGGGTACCCCTTGGTGACCATCCCTCATGACTTCCATTACTAGAATCATTTCCTCTTGGAATATTCTTATTCATGGAATGTTTCTCAACATGGACATCATAGTTATCCTCCTGAGTATCATGGAACACATCATCACCTGTACGGGAGTATCCCTTGAATTTTGTATGAGATTAGCAATGTTTTTCATACTTTCCACAACTTCTCCTCATCAACTGTTCTCACGGAACCTTTCATGTTATCCATCAACTTCTACTTTAAATTAACTAAATCAACTTTTTTCACAAACCATTTAATCATATATTCCAACTGGGACACTAAAAAAGATAGGTCTTCCCTTTCATCGAATGTTGGGGATGGATCCTCTAGTGGTTTGAGTGGAGTGTGATTTTTTCCACTTCCTTTTTGTGGAATTTTGAACAATATAAATAGATATCACACCCTAGGGTTCTCCACAAATAGATCCTTCTACTCACAATTATTCAAACTGAAATTAGGGTACCTTTTTCAAACCCTAATTGGAAGATTGTTTTATGGACAACCTAGAACTATTGTAAATTTGAACTTTTATCTCCTCTGGGTCTGAAACTTTTCCCTTTTGTATCCTGATATGACCTCTTTTTGAGGTCGCGGTTCTAACCTAATTTTGATATGCCAATAAAAGGTTATTACAAATCTCCCAACACTTCTTATTTTTTGTCCTTCTAGAAGAGCCAACTTGTACAGTCTTCCACATGTCCAATATTTTGAATCTAGGGCAAAAATACCTACCAAATATACTTCAGTTATTCTTCTTTTTGATTCAATAGCTCTCACTCAATTTGGATCTTGCATGTCCCAAATATGACCTTTTTCCCCATAACACTTGTTTTAGACTAATTTTTAGACTAGTAAAAAACCCTAGATTCCAAGGAAATATCTATGAACCTGTAATGTCTCGGGATCTTAAAATTGGACCATAGATATGTCGGCATAAATAGACCAAAAGAAATAAATCCACACCTTAATAATGAATAACATAGATGAATAGCAGGCCGTCTTCGAAGGGAAAATCTCCTTTTACAATGTACTATGGACATAAGACAAGACAAGATGACATGATTCAGATGAAAGGGCCTCCTTCCTATATATAGGAGAAAAAGTGGTACATTTAAAACTAATGGACCCCAACCGACACAACTAATATAATAATAATAATAATAACAATTACCATTAATAGACCAAAGTCGACATCAAAACCAGTATACTGTGCCACACCATAGGGGGGAATGTGCCTAACATTTAGGGATTAATAGACGTGAGAAACCAAGGATGAATTTAGATAATCTACCCATTGACACCTCAGTAGGATTTCAACTTTCCCTTGTAAGGCTAACTCTTATCTAGTTCAAGGAGGGTGCCCCTATGGAAATCTAAGTCCAAAGAATGATGAGTGGAAAAAGGTAATAGTAGATATAATTGGAGTAAGTATGTCTTTGATATTTTTCTAAAGTGTATTTATTTTCAAATTTATGCACGCAATATTTCATCCCTTTAAAGTTTACTCATGCAATATTTCATCCCATTAAAGAGTGAAAAAATTATGAGGTGAAAAGAAAATATTGTCGAATAAAATAATTATAATACCTAAATCTAAGATAGGAAAACATAAACTAAGAATATATTCTAGCTAACTAAAGAGAACAAGTATAACAAATAATAATAAGGTGGACTAATGCCACATGTACAATCTCAAATGCATAACAGCTCAATGAGAGAGGGTGCCCTCCTTAGAATAGATGCTAGAATATGTCAAACTATCAAAGAAATAAATAAAATACTCCAATAAATGAGAACTCCTAGAGGAAAGAGGATATACATGTCGACATGAAGTTATAACCTCCCACCTATATGGAAATATTTGGGTCGTTCCCTCAAAATCCTCCATGAACAAATTGTATACCTAGAGATGGGCTCCAAAATTGTGCACAAAATATGAAAAGGGGCCACATGTGTGTTCATCCAAGAAAAACGTGCCAAGTATATGATAAATAGTGTATAAAAGATATCTCTCATGTGGCATGTGTGGCATCCAAGGTAGTACACCCTCCAAAAAAACACAACCAACTCCTCAAAAGATGTGATAAGAGGTGGACCCAAGGAATCGAAGGTCAACAATACATAAAATATCATCATTGTCCATGTGCCTAGTCAACCACATTTGACACCATTTTAGAATAATGGGATACATTCATTGCTCATGAATAAAATAAAAATATATAGGAAGAACACATCAATATAAGTGTCAAAATGATGAGAGGTCATAAAAAATAGGCAAATCCAAGTCCCACAAACCATATCCAAGTGTCAATTGATGTCAATAAACTAAGGAACTCAAGAGATGAGGCCTCCAAGTGGTCAACAAAGAGTCAAATTATGCCTAGATAATCAAATCAACATGAAAATGTGTGCACCATAGGTAGTGCTCCACTTAGGACCAAGGCACATATCATGATAATGTGAAATAAACCCAAATACAACACCAAGAGCTAGGGTGCTCTAACTAGGAAGGTGTGATAACTTGCATTACAACATTTAAACCCATAATCACCCCTAGAAAATCACAAATGGGGACAATTAGGCTTTCTTGTAATGTGATAAAAATTATTTAAATGTGCCAGTATAAGATAAAATAACCCCCATGTACCCTACGAAAAAAAAACTCCTAGAAAAAACTAGATCATGTCATCAAACATATCATGTATAACCTATGAAAACCACTTTAAAACACTCTAAATAAAGGAACATGTGCCATAATATACGCCAACCATGTGAAGAAGATGTCCATAACTTTAATAATGAAGTGTTATAGTACAAACCACCTAGGAAAATGTCACGAAAATGTACCATCAACTACATCTAACCACATCTCATCTAGGAAGAATCATTGGAAGTGATCATATCATGTACTAGCTATACCAACATATCACATCATGATATAATTGATGCTCTATATCATTAGTCAACCAATGGCACTCCTGTTGAACTTTAGGGGCATATGCACTTAAATTTGCACTATCCACTCTCCTTGTACACCACAACACTCAATCATTGAGGAATTTAGTCATCCAACATTCTTAACCAATGTCAAGGAATCTAGTAGGTTGTACCATAAGGGTAATACAAGGGAGTGTATGCATCCATAAATAACCCCTACATTTGTCTAGTGATCAATAAATGTCATCAAATTTGAACAACCTATTAACTGTATCATTATGAAATCATGAACGTGACCCCATATGAGGGGAAACAACTGGATCCAACATAGGGACATGTTCACTAGAATAGAAAACATGAGAACTCTAGAATCCCAATCAATACTTGAGGCATATCAATCATAGAAAGGAACTACATAACATGGCGAGTCTCGCCCTCATCCACCATAAAATGAGATCATAACAATGCAGGGATTCATGAAATATACTACATGATGTCAAAAAATGTCTCTAAAACAAGACATGAGCCAATATACAAAAATGAACAGGAAATGAAACAACAACTTTAATCTAGTGCTCATATGATTGTATTCATTTTCTATTCTACCAAATTATGGCACTAATTTCCATCTACATCATAGAGCTTCAAAAATTACCCATTAATGGCAAATTGATATTTTCTCCATCCAAGTGACTAAGGAAGAATGAATTTGCGCCAATGGACTCTTTGATAATGTAAAGCCCAAGCAATTACTAATCAAACTTGTTGTGCTTGCTTGGTTTATCACTTCTCTTAGGGACACATGAGAACAAAATATCCTTTCTATAACATCGTTAGATGAGACTTCTTGTCAAATTTTCCCTTTGTTTTGATATATCTTTGAACCAAGCGATCAAATGCCTTCCTTTTCTTCTCATCAAGTTCAACAATATAATGCACTCTATCTTGCAGTGCTTCTTGTTTTGTAGTAAAGTGCTATAACAGCTACCATACTAGGATTTCAAATCGATTGGTAGTGTGACCTCCATCCCTACAATGCTAGTTGGTTTCCCTATGATACCCTTTAACTCAAATTATTTTCCTTCCCAGGAAAATTTCATGAAAAGCTTCTGAAAAATAAAATACATTGTTCCCAATGATTGTAACCATTGAACCCATAAGACAACATCAGAACCACCCATTGGGATATCAATCATTGGAATATTCAATACATATTTCCCCATAGTAAGATTGATATTATGGCATTTACCTAAACAATTGATAATTCCTCCATCTACAATCATTACTTGAAATTTTGGTGTTGGATATACAAAACAATTGAGATATTTGGCTCGTTTACAGTGAATAATATTATGAGTACTACAAAAATCAATCAACATTGTTACATTTTTCTTTTTAATATATCCTTCAATCTTTAGAGTTTGAGGAGTGTTAATTCCATCCAATCCATTCCAAGATATGGTGGGAGTAATCACTTATATTTTGTCATCTTACGATAGTTCATGTTCTTTTGGTTCTTCCTCTTCGCAATATATGTAGAATATTTTCTTTTCTCCACAATTATGTCCCTTAATATACTTGTTGTCACAGTTAAAGCATATAACTTTTTCTCTTCTTTCCTCTAGTTGTTGAGGTGTCATCCTATGAAGTGGGTAAGAAGAAGAAACAGCATTCTCTCTATATGTGTTGGAAGTGGTATTTCTAGTATCCATCATCATATTTTTACTTTCAACCTTCCTTTCCATCATGCAAGCCTTCTCTAAGGATGGTGGTTTGAAGAGACGCACCTCATGTTGAATTTTATCCTTCAAGGTTCCATTAAACAGATCCAACAAATTATCTTATGAAATTTTCTTCACTCTAACACTTAGTTTATGAAACTGCTTGATGTGCTCTATAACTAGACCTTTATGTTTGAGATTCACCAACTGGATAAAGAAGGTGTTGTTATTAATATCCACATAATGTGGAATCAATTCTTTTGTGAATATATACCAATACATAATAGAGTCATTTTTACTGTCACAAACTCATTGGTACCACACAAATTTATCAGTCTCTAAATTTAATGATGCAATAGTTACCTTTTGCAAAGTTGGAACCTGGTGTAGATCAAAGAATTGCTCCATCTGAAATATCCATGTTTTTGGATCATTGCCATCAAACTTTCTTATGTTAATTTTAGAAAGTTGGGTACCCCTTGGTGACCATCCCTCATGACTTCCATTACTAGAATCATTTCCTATTGGAATTATCTTATTCATGGAATATTTCTCAACATGGACATCATAGTTATCCTCCTGAGTATCATGGAACACATCATCACCTGTACGGGAGTATCCCTTGAATTTTGTATGAGATTAGCAATGTTTTTCATATTTTCCATCAACCTCTCCTCATCAATTTTTCTCACGGAACCTTTCATGTTATCCATCAGCTTCTCCTTTAAATTAACTAAATCAACTTTTTTCACAAACCATTTAATCATATATTCCAAATGGGACACTCGAAAAGATAGATCTTCCCTTTCATCGTGTGTTGGGGATGGATCCTCTGGTGGTTTGAGTGGAGTGTGATTTTTTCCACTTCCTTTTTGTGGAATTTCGAACAATATAAATAGATATCACACCCTAGGGTTCTCCACATATAGATCCTTCTACTCACAATTATTCAAACTGAAATTAGGGTACCTTTTTCAAACCCTAATTAAAATATTGTTTTATGGACAACCTGGAACTAATGTAAATTTGAAATTTTGTCTCCTCTAGGTCTGAAACTTTGCCCTTTTGTATCCTGATATGACCTCTTTTTGATGTCGCAGTTCTGACCTAATTTTGATATGCCAATAAAAGGTTATTACAAATCTCCCAACACTTCTTATTTTTTGTCTTTCTACAAGAGCCAACTTGTATAGTCTTCCACATGTCCAATATTTTGGATCTAGGGCCGAAATCCCCACCAAATATACTTCAGTTCTTCTTCTTTCTGATTCAATAGCTCTCACTCAATTTGGATCTCGCATGTTCCAAATATGACCTTTTTCCCCATAACACTTGTTTTAGACTAGTTTTTGTACTAGTAGAAAACCCTAGATTTCAAGGAAATATCTATGAACCTGTAATGTATCGGGATCTTAAAATTGGACCATAGATATATCAACCTTTTCTCAATATGGGTTTTGAGTCTCGATATTTGAAACCTTGTAGAGAAAAAAATATAGCGAAAATTCCAAGATGATATGTTTTGAAGAAACCAGTCCCAAGGAAAGATCTTTGATACCAAATGTTATGAAATAAATTCCTAGAAAAAAGCATAAAATAGCATAAATAGACCAGAAGAAATAAATCCACACCTTAATAATGAAGAACATAGATAAATAGCAGGCCTTTTTGAGGGGGAAATCTCCTTTTACAATGTACTATGGACATAAGACAAGACAAGATGACATGATTCAGATGAAAAGGCCTCCTTCCTATATATAGGAGACAAAGAGGTACAATTACAACTAGTGGACCCCACCCGACACAACTAATATAATAATAATAATAACAATTACCATTAATAGACCAAAGTCGACATCAAAACTAGTATAATGTGCCACACCATAAGGGGGAATGTGCCTAACATTTAGGGATTAATAGACGTGAGAAACCAGGCGTGACTTTAGATAATCTACCCATTGACACCTCAGTAGGATTTCAAATTTCCCTTGTAAGGCTAGCTCTTATCTAGTTCAAGGAGCGTGCCCCTATGGAAATCTAAGTCCAAAGAATGATGAGTGGAAAAAGGTAATTAGATATAATTGGAGTAAGTATGTCTTTGGTATTTTGCTATAGTGTATTTATTTTCAAATTTATGCATGTAATATTTCATCCCTTAAAATTTTACTCATGCAATATTTCATCCCATTAAAGAGTGAAAAAATTATGAGGCGAAAAGAAAATATGGTCGAATTTTCTAACCAGAAAATAAAGTCTTATTTGAGATGGATAAATGAAGGCTTTTAGGACTTCAAATGCAATTTGAAAATTCTATTTTTTTGTTGATCATTTTCAGATTGTCAAATAGAAAATAAAACTGGCTTTTTATGAGTTTTTATAGTGTTTGAAAAGGGGGAACCATTTCCTAATTTTCAAATTGGGTAGATGGTATCATAGGGGATTCTAAGAATATTTTTTCATCAAATATCAAGGTGAAAATTATAGCCAATAGCATATCAGTCAAACCCAGTGTGGTTGGAAATATCAACAAACATTTGCAAAAGGAGAGAGTCCTAAGATCTACTTTCAAGTTAAGATTCAATAGGTTATTGAATCAGGAAAAACACTAAGCAAGAAAATCATTTGTTATTACAATGCAACAATCATTTCCATCTCAAAATAATAGGAGAGTTAAGGAGAGAGGAATAGTCAGAGCTAGTTCACTTCAATGGTGACACTCCACCTTGGATTTGAACCTCAACTCTATTATTCACAAGCAATAAACATCATATTCTAGCCATTATCATCCACAATTTTGTCTCACATGCAAGAAGAACCACCTTTATGCATTCATCACCTTCAAAATAACTTTGAACAATGATTCCTATAGAGCTTATGCACACTTTCAATAACCATTACAAGTGGAAGAGTATCCAATATATAGAGTCTAAGTTCAACAAACTCCACGATAAAATAATTATAATACCTAAATCTAAGATAGGAAAACATAAACTAAGAATATATTCTTGCTAACTAAAGAGAACAAGTATAACAAATAATAATAAGGTGGACTAATGCCATGTGTACAATCTCAAATGCATAACAGCTCAATGAGAGAGGGTGCCCTCCTTAGAATAGATGCTAGAATATGTCAAACTATCAAAGAAACAAATAAAATACTCCAATAAATGAAAACTCCTCGAGGAAATAGGTTATACATGTCGACATGAAGTTATAACCTCCCACCTATGTGGAAATATTTGGGTTGTTTCCTCAAAATCCTCCATGAACAAATTGTATAGCTAGAGATGGGCTCCAAAATTGTGCACAAAATATGAAAAGGAGCCACATGTGTGGTCATCCAAGAAAAACATGCCAAGGATATGATAAATAGTGTATAAAATATATCTCTCATGTGGCATGTGTGGCATCCAAGGTAGTACACCCTCCAAAAAAACACAACCAACTCCTCAAAAGATGTGATAAGAGGTGGGCCCAAGGAATAGAAGGTCAACAATACATAAAATATCATCATTGTCCATGTGCCTAGCAACCACATCTGACACCATTTTAGAATCATGGGATACATCCATTACTGATGAATAAAATAAAAATATATAGGAAGAACACATCAATATAAGTGTCAAAACGATGAGAGGTCCTACAACATAGGCAAATCCAAGTCCCACAAACCATATCCAAGTGTTAATTGATGTCAATAAACCAAGGAACTCAAGAGATGCGGCCTCCAAGTGGTCAACAAAGAGTCAAATTATGCCTAGATAATCAGATCAAAATGAAAATGTGTACACCAGAGGTAGTGCTCCACTTAGGACCAAGGCATATATCATGATAATGTGAAATAAACCCAAATACAACACCAAGAGCTAGGGTACTCTAACTAGTAAAGTGTGATAACATGCATTACAACAATTTAAACCCATAATCACCCCCAGAACATCACAAATGGGGACAATTAGGATTTCTTGTAATGTGATAAAAATTATTTAAATGTGCAAGTATAAGATAAAATAACCCCCATGTACCCTAGGAAAAAAAATCTCCTAGAAAAAACTACATCATGTCATCAAACATTCATGTATAACCTATGAAAACCACTTTAAAATACTCTAAATAAAGGAACATGTGCCAAGTACTCTAACCATAATATACGCCAACCATGCAAAGAAGATGTCCAAAACTTTAATAATGAAGTTTTATAGTACAAACCACCTAGGAAAATGTCATGAAAATGTACCATCAACTACATCTAACCACATCTCATCTAGGAAGAATCATTGGAAGTGCTCATATCATGTACTAGCTATACCAACATATCACATCCAGATATAATCGATGCTCTATATCATTGGTCAACCAATGGTACTCCTGTTGAACTTTAGGGGCATATGCACTTAAATTTTCACTATCCACTCTCCTTGTACACCACAACACTCAATCATTGAGGAAGTTAGTCATCCAACATTCTTAACCAATGTCAAGGCATCTAGTAGGGTGTACCATAAGGGTAATACAAGGGAGTGTATGCATCCATAAATAACCCCTACATTTGTCTAGTGATCAATCAATGTCATCAAATTTGAACAACCTATGTAACTGGATCATAATGAAATCATGAACATGACCCCATATGAGGGGAAACAACTGGCTCCAACATAGGGACATGTTCTCTAGAATAGAATACATGAGAACTCTAGAATCCCAATCAATACTTGAGGCATATCAATCATAGAAAGGAACTACATAACATGGCCAAAGTCTCACCCTAATCCACCATAAAATGAGATCATAACAATGCAGGGATTCATGAAATCTACTACATGATGTAAAAAATGTCTCTAAAACAAGACATGAGCCAATATACAAAAATGAACGGGAAATGAAACAACTACTTTAATCTAGTGCTCATATGATTGTATTCATTTTCTATTCTACCAAATTATGGCACTAATTTCCATCTACATCATAGAGCTTCAAAAATTACCCATTGATGGGAAATTGATATTTTCTCCATCCAAGTGACTAAGGAAGAATGAATTTGCGCCAATGGACTCTTTGATAATGTAAATTCCAAGCCATAACTAGTCAAACTTGTTGTGCTTGCTTGGTTTATCATTTCTCTTAGGGACACATGAGAACAAAATATCCTTTCTATAACATCCTCACACGAGACTTATTGTCAAATGTTCCCTTTGTTTTGATATATCTTTGAACCAGGCGATCAAATGCCTTCCTTTTGTTCTCATCAAGTTCAACAATATAATGCACTCTATCTTGCATTGCTTCTTGTTTTGTAGTAAAGTGCTATAACACCTACCATACTAGGATTTCAAATCGATTGGTAGTGTGACGTCCATCCCTACAATGCTAGGTTTTTTCCCTATGATACCCTTTAACTTAAATTATTTTCCTTCCCAGGAAAATTTCATGAAAAGCTTCTAAAAAATAAAATACATTGTTCCTAATGATTGTAACCATTGAACCCATAAGACAACATCAGCACCACCCATTGGGATATCAATCATTGGAATATTCAATACAGATTTCCTCATAGTAAGATTGATATTATGGCATTTCCCTGAACAATTGATAATTCCTCTATCTACAATCATTACTTGAAATTTTGGTGTTGGATATACAAAACAATTGAGATATTTGGCTAGTTTACAGTGAATAATATTATGAGTACTAACGAAATCAATCAACATTGTTACATTTTTCTTTTTGATATATCCTTCAATCTTTAGAGTTTGAGGAGTGTTAATTCTATCAAATCCATTCCAAGATATGGTGGGAGTAATCACTTATATTTCGTCATCTTGAGATGGTTCATGTTCTTTTGGTTCTTCCTCTTCGCAATATATGTAGAATATTTTCTTTTCTCCACAATTATGTCCCTTAATATACTTGTTGTCACAGACAAAGCATAGAACTTTTTCTCTTCTTTCCTCTAGTTGTTGAGGTGTCATCCTATGAAGTGGGTAAGAAGAAGAAACATCATTCTCTCTATATGTGTTGGAAGTGGTATTTCTAGTATCCATCATCATATTTTTACTTTCAACCTTCCATGCCATCATGCAAGCCTTCTCTAAGGATGGTGGTTTGAAGAGACAGATCCAACAAATTATATTCTGAAATTTTCTTCACTCTGAGACTTATTTTATGAAACTACTTGATGTGCTCTGTAACTAGCCCTTTATATTTGAGATTAACCAACTAGCTAAATAAGGTGTTGTTATTAATATCCCCATAATGTGCAATCAATTATTTTGTGAATATATACCAATATATAATAGAATCATTTTTACGATCACAAAGCCATTGGTACCACACAAATTTATCAGTCTCTAAATATAATGATGCAATAGTTATCTTTTGCAAAGTTGGAACATGGTGCAGATCAAAGAATTGCTCCATCTCAGATATCCATGTTTTTGGACCATTTCCATGAACCTTTCTTATGTCAATTTTAGAAAAATTTGGGTACCCCTTGGTGACCATTCCTCATGACTTCCATTACTAGAATCATTTCCTCTTGGAATATTCTTATTCATGGAATGTTTCGCAACATGGACATCATAGTTATCCTCCTGAGTATCATGGAACACATCATCACCTGTACGGGAGTATCCCTTGAATTTTGTATGAGATTGGCAATGTTTTTCATATTTTCTATAAACTTCTCCTCATCAACTGTTCTCATGGAAACTTTCATGTTATCCATCAACTTCTCCTTTAAATTAACTAAATCAACTTTTTCACAAACCATTTAATCATATATTCCAACTGGGACACTCGAAAAGATAGGTCTTCCCTTTCATCGTACGTTGGGGATGGATCCTCTGGTGGTTTGAGTGGAGTGTGATTTTTTCCACTTCCTTTTTGTGGAATTTTGAACAATATAAATAGATATCACACCCTAGGATTCTCCACAAATAGATCCTTCTACTCACAATTATTCAAACTGAAATTAGGGTACCTTTTTCAAACCCTAATTGGAAGATTGTTTTATGGACAACCTAGAACTAATGTAAATTTGAAATTTTGTATCCTCTGGGTCTGAAACTTTTCCCTTTTGTATCCTGATATGACCTCCTTTTGATGTCATAGTTCTGACCTAATTTTGATATGGCAATAAAAGGTTATTACAAATCTCCCAACACTTCTTATTTTTTGTCTTTCCAGAAAATCCAACTTGTGCAGTCTTTCACATGTCCAATATTTAGGATCTAGGGATGAAATCCCTACCAAATATACTTTAGTTCTTCTTCTTTCTGATTCAATAGCTGTCACTCAATTTGGATCTCGCATGTCCCAAATATGACCTTTTTCCCCATAACACTTGTTTTAGACTAGTTTTTGGACTAGTAAAAAACCCTAGATTCCAAGGAAATATCTACAAACCTGTAATGTCTTGTGATCTTGAATTTGGACCATAGATATGTCAACCTTTTTCTAATATGGGTTTTGAGTCTCGATATCTAAAACCTTGTAGAGAAAAAATTATAGCGAAAATTCAAAGATGATATGATTTGAAGAGACCAGTCCCGAGGAAAGAACTTTGATACCAAATGTTATGAAATAAATTCCTAGAAAAAAGCATAAAATAGCATAAATAGACCAGAAGAAATAAATCCACACCTTAATAATGAAGAACATAGATGAATAGCAGGCCTCTTCGAGGGGGAAATCTCCTTTTACAATGTACTATGGACATAAGACAAGACAAGATGACATGATTCAGATGAAAGGGCCTCCTTCCTATATATAGGAGACAAAGAGGTACAATTACAACTAATGGACCCCACCCGACACAACTAATATAATAATAATAATAACAATTACCATTAATAGACCAAAGTGGACATCAAAACCAGTATAATGTGCCACACAATAGGGGGGAATGTACCTAACATTTAGGGATTAATAGACGTGAGAAACCAAGCGTGACTTTAGATAATATACCATTGACACCTCAGTAGGATTTCAACTTTCCCTTGTAAGGCTAGCTCTTATCTAGTTCAAGGAGGGTGCCCCTATGGAAATCTAAGTCCAAAGTATGATGAGTGGAAAAACGTAATTAGATATAATTGGAGTAAGTGTGTCTTTGGTATTTTACTATAGTGTATTTATTTTCAAATTTATGCATGCAGCATTTCATCCCTTTAAAGTTTACTCATGCAATATTTCATCCCATTAAAGAGTGAAAAAATTATGAGGCGAAAAGAAAATATGGTCGAATTTTCTAACCAGAAAATAAAGTCTTATTTGAGATGGATAAATGAAGGCTTTTAGGAATTCAAATGCAATTTGAAAATTCTATTTTTTTGTTGATCATTTTCAGATTGTCAAATAGAAAATAAAATTGACTTTTTATGAGTTTTTATAGTGTTTGAAAAGGGGGAACCATTTCCTAATTTTCAAATTGGGTAGATGGTATCATAGGGGATTCTAAGAATATTTTTTCATCAAATATCAAGGTGAAAATTATAGCCAATAGCATATCACTCAAACCTAGTGTGGTTGGAAATATCAACAAATATTTGAAAAAGGAAAGAATCCTAAGATCTACTTTCAAGTTAAGATTCAATAGGTTATTGAATCAGGAAAATCACTAAGCAAGAAAATCATTTGTTATTACAATGCAACGATCATTTCCATCTTAAAATAATAGGAGAGTTAGGGAGAGAGGAACAGTCAGAGCTAGTTCACTTCAATGGTGACACTCCACCTTGGATTTGAACCTCAACTCTATTATTCACAAGCAATAAACATCATATTCTAGCCATTATCATCAACAAATTTGTCTCACATGCAAGAAGAAGCACCTTTATTCATTCACCACCTTCAAAATAACTTTGAGCGATAATTCCTATAGAGCTTATGCACACTTTCAATAACCATTACAAGTGGACGAGTATCATATATATAGAGTCTAAGTTCAACAAACTCCACGATAAAATAATTATAATACCTAAATCTAAGATAGGAAAACATAAACTAAGAATATATTCTAGCTAACTAAAGAGAACAAGTATAACAAATAATAATAAGGTGGACTAATACTACATGTACAATCTCAAATGCATAACAGCTCAATGAGAGAGGGTGCCCTCCTTAGAATAGATGCTAGAATATGTCAAACTATCAAAGAAATAAATAAAATACTGCAATAAATGATAACTCCTCGAGGAAATATGTTATACATGTCGACATGAAGTTATAACCTCCCACCTATGTGGAAATATTTGGGTCGTTCCCTCAAAATCCTCCATGAACAAATTATATACCTAGAAATGGGCTCCAAAATTGTGCACAAAATATGAAAAGGGGCCACATGTGTGGTCATCCAAGAAAAACATGCCAAGGATATGATAAATAGTGTATAAAAGATATCTCTCATGTGGCATGTGTGGTATCCAAGGTAGTACACCCTGCAAAAAAACACAACCAACTCCTCAAAAGATGTGATAAGAGGTGGGCCCAAGGAATAAAAGGTCAACAATACATAAAATATCATCATTGCCCATGTCCCTAGTCAACCACATTTGACACCATTTTAGAATCATGGGATACATCCATTGCTCATGAATAAAATAAATATATATAGAAAGAACACATCAAATATATAAGTGTCAAAACGATGAGATGTCCTACAAAATAGGCAAATCCAAGTCCCACAAACCATATCCAAGTGTCAATTGATGTCAATAAACCAAGGAACTCAAGAGATGAGGCCTCCAAGTGGTCAACAAAGAGTCAAATTATGCCTATATAATCAAATCAACATGAAAATGTGTGCACGAGAGGTAGTGCTCCACTTAGGACCAAGGAATATATCATGATAATGTGAAATAAACCCAAATACAACACCAAGAGCTAGGGTGCTCTAACTAGGAAGGTGTGATCACGTGCATTACAACAATTAAACCCATAATCACCCCTAGAACATCACAAATGGGGACAATTAGGCTTTCTTGTAATGTGCTAAAAATTATTTAAATGTGTCGGTATAAGATAAAATAACCCCCATGTACCCTAGGAAAAAAACCTCCTAGAAAAAACTACATCATGTCATCAAACATATCATGTATAACCTATGAAAACCACTTTAAAACACTCTAAATAAAGGAACATGTGCCAAGTACTCTAACCATAATATACGCCAACCATGCAAAGAAGATGTCCAAAACTTTAATAATGAAGTGTTATAGTACAAACCACCTAGGAAAATGTCACGAAAACGTACCATCAACTACATCTAACCACATCTCATCTAGGAAGAATCATTGGAAGTGCTCATATCATGTACTAGCTATACCAACATATCACATCATGATATAAATGATGCACTATATCATTGGTCAACAAATGGTACTCCCGTTGAACTTTAGGGGCATATGCACTTAAATTTGCACTATCCACTCTCCTTATACACCACAACACTCAATCATTGAGGAAGTTAGTCATCCAACATTCTTAACCAATGTCAATGCATCTAATAGGTTGTACCATAAGGGTAATACAAGGGAGTGTATGCATCCATAAATAACCCCTACATTTGGCTAGTGATCAATCAATGTCATCAAATTTGAACAACCTATGTACCAACATATCACATCATGATATAAACGATGCTTTGTATCATTGGTCAAGGCATCTAATAGGTTGTACCATAAGGGTAATACAAGGGAGTGTATGCATCCATAAATAACCCCTACATTTGGCTAGTGATCAATCAATGTCATCAAATTTGAACAACCTATGTACCAACATATCACATCATGATATAAACGATGCTCTATATCATTGGTCAACAAATGGTACTCCTATTGAACTTTAGGGGCATATGCACTTAAATTTGCACTATCCACTCTCCTTGTACACCACAACACTCAATCATTGAGGAAGTTAGTCATCCAACATTATTAACCAATGTCAAGGCATCTAATAGGCTGTACCATAAGGGTAATACAAGGGAGTGTATACATCCATAAATAACCCCTACATTTGGCTAGTGATCAATCAATGTCATCAAATTTGAACAACCTATGTAACTGGATCATAATGAAATCATGAACGTGACCCCATATGAGGGGAAACAACTGGCTCCAACATAGGGACATGTTCTCTATAATAGAATACATGAGAACTCTAGAATCCCAATCAACACTTGAGGCATATCAATCATAGAAAGGAACTACATAACATGGCCAGAGTCTCGCCCTGATCCACCATCAAATGAGATCATAACAATGCAGGGATTCATGAAATCTACTACATGATGTCAAAAATGTCTCTAAAACAAGACATGAGCCAATATACAAAAATGAACAGGAAATGAAACAACTACTTTAATCTAGTGCTCATATGATTGTATTCATTTTCTATTCTACCAAATTATGGCACTAATTTCCATCTACATCATAGAGATTCAAAAATTACCCATTAATTGAAAATTGATATTTTCTCCATCCAAGTGACTAAGGAAGAATGAATTTGCCCCAATGGAGTCTTTGATAATGTGAAGTCCAAGCTATAACTAGTCAAACTTGTTGTGCTTGCATGGTTTATCACTTCTCTTAGGGACACATGAGAATAAAATATCCTTTCTATAACATCCTCAGATGAGACTTCTTGTCAAATGTTCCCTTTGTTTTGATATATCTTTGTACCAAGCGATCAAATTCCTTCCTTTTTTTCTCATCAAGTTCAACAATATAATGCACTCTATCTTGCATTGCTTCTTGTTTTGTAGTAAAGTGTTATAAAAACTACCATACTAGGATTTCAAATGGATTGGTAGTGTGACCTGCATCCCTAACAAACTTTTCAAAGAGTTGCAATATAATGCTAGTTTGTTTTTCTCTTTTATTAATTACTCATGAATATGCTTCCTCAAATTGCTTTGCTCGCCTTGATTTTCTTGTTCAGATTGAAATGTTGTGATTGAATAAATTTCCCCCAAAAATTTAAAGGATAGGCCACTGAGTGAAAATCTTAATGATGGCAATGTAATGCTAGAAACATCACTATATTTCAAAAAATACAATTACCAACAAAAGGAAGATCCTTGAAAAATGTTGTTTTTAAAACCAAGTATTATAAGAGATTGATTTCTTTTCAATGCAACTCTACTATGTTATTCTTGAAAAATCAACATAATTTTTCTTAAATTTTGTCTATAGGTAAATGATAAAAAAATGGTGTCATGTGTGTATGTGTGTGGTGTCATGCATTCCACTTTAAAACATGCGATTATCAAAATCAATGCTTTTTATTTTGAATATTTACTTTTCATTTTATTACTTTTATTTGTTGTTCAAGAATAAAAGAAAAGAATTTGTCAACCAATACAATAACAAAGAAAGGCTCAAACACCTCATCAACAGTTGTTTTCTTAATTGTTTTAATCTATTCTCATTTTTAGACTCTTAAACTCTTTAAAATTGAAAAAACATATTAATTGCACTACATCCTCTAGATTATGAGCCTAGAATTAATCATTAAGCTCAAAAGTTATTTTATAAATATTAAAATATAATACTCCTTGTATTTGTCCCAAGAAAAAATTTATTCATTTGACCCTAATATTTAGTAGAGTTTACCTAAACAATAATGAATCAATCCATTGTTGTGTCTTTAAGGGTATAAGGAAATTATTTTAACGTGCGTTCATCCTTTACCTAATCATCCCCTTGGCATAGGACCCAAAACAAAAATATGCTTGGATGTTTGTTATCTCTTAGGTTTTCAATCAAATGGGAAAGTCCCAACCATGCATGTGAGAATCAAGGATGGATTTCGATAAGCTACCCATTGTCACCTCAATAGACTTTTATCTTTCCCTCATAAGGCTATTTCTTATTTAGTTCAAAGAGGGTGCCTATATGGCAATCCAAGTCCATAGAAATGATGAGGGAAAAGGTAAATAGAGAGAATTGGGGTAATTATGTCTTATATGTCTTTGGGATTTGGCTATAGTATATTTATTGTTATATTTATTCATACAATATGCAATACCTCATTTTTTACCCAATATGTAATGATGTAAATATGTAAATATTGATGAAATGGTTTGAATTCGGATATGAACAATCTAGAGTGAAAAAAAAATTGTAATTATGTGATCCAGATGGAGATTGGTGGCCCCCCACCTATTCCATTGGCTCAAAACAATTGTCCATTGTAGCAGTTTTCTAGTTATTTTTCTACAGTTTTTCGGGTCCCAAACTTTCAGGGTTGTTTTGAGGCCCTAAACGACGTTTTTTGGAAATTCAGGTGGCTAGATGGTTGCCATTGGCATGCATTTGTTCATGGTTGAAAGTTGTAAATCTCAGATAGATATTTCCAACAAGTTATCGAGCGCCCAATTCAGAGATCGTATGCAAAAGTTATGACCCCGGGAAGTTGACTGTTCAACTTACCACCTTGGGGCCGCAAACTTTATGACAGTTCATCTTCTACGGTTATGTTTTGGACTTTTGGAGTTCTCTCCTTCATCCTTGTTATAAATAGGCCCCTTTGGCCTCATTTTGTATTGAGCTTGGTGCAGATGAGTGTAGCAGACACATCTCTTCTCATAGATAGTTACCACCATTCTAGCAATTGTATTATAGTCTATTTTATTTCTACCATTTAATAGAATATGTGCTTATTGTATCTCTATTATCTTTGCAAAATGTCTGTGTTTATGATGCTATCTTTGTTATTTCATTTCATTCACACATAACTTTGGATCAGTGGTATGAGAGCAATCTGCTCTTTGATTGTTTCTCGGTGCATGTCCTTGACGAGGTCCCAATATAGATAGTTTGTTCTCGAACTAGTTTCACTTGATCACTCTCTCCATCCCAAATGACCTCCCATGGCAGAAGAAAAGATAGACGATGGAGCAAGAGATCCAATCAAATCATTGCTCAAGGAAGCCCTCACACGACAGAGGAACGAGATGATGGATAGTCTCTCCCAAATCCTTCTACGAATGTTGGCAACAACAAGTGCATATTCAACGAGCAACCAATTCGGGGATGCAACTCCCTTCAAGGTACAATTTAACTTTGATATTCCTTTATTTGAAGGTCAAATCGATGCAATGCCCTAGATAATTGGTTGAATGTTCTAGTGTTATATTTTCAATGGTTATACAAGATCTAAAACATTTAGCATCATAACACCATAACCATAAGCAATGGATCACTGAAAGAAAGACAAGTGCTGTAACACAAGAGAACACAAGAGAACACAAATATTTTCCTCGAGGAAACCACAAGGGAGAAAACCCTGCAAAACTTCCTCAATATATAATTCGACCAAGATAGTGTAAAACCCCAGCAACAAAAATAGTTGCTCGTCTTCCACAACAAACTCTCTCTCTCTCTCTCTCTCTCTCTCTCTCTCTCTCTCTCTCCAGTGCAATACTTGAGTGTAGGATTTGTACAAAAGAGATAGGTGCCTCACCTATTTATATTCATTAGGTGAGTGCCTCAAATAACTAAATAGGTCGGCCAAGTTCCCTAATTGGGGTCTACCTACCTTGGGAGACTCAAAATGCATTTTATATATTACTTCTGTGGATGTTATTGCCCCGACTTACAATAGAGGGTTTACCTCGTGACTTTTACATGACTAATTACATCAAGGACAAATATGAATGGAGGAATAACATCTCCGAAGTAGAATACAACAAAAGTACAAAGAATATTTGTTATCAACCCAAAATCTTCCAAAGTTACAATATTCTAGCACACCCTCTTAACTAGGAAGTTATTCTACATCAACAACAACCATCATTACAACTGTATAACTGACTGGTGAATCTCTATATGTCATAGGAATTTTTGGAACATCATCATACGTCTTCATCATCGATCTCAGCTGGATCATATTCTGCAATCTCAATATGTAATTACTGATTCATCTTATGTATGTGCTGAATCATCTTCTATCAATATATAAATACCGAATCGTCTTCTAGATCATATTCTGTAGTATTAGCATGTGGATACTGAATCATCTGAATCATCTTCTAGATCATCCTTTGTAGCATCAATATGTGAATACTGAATCATCTTATGTCATGTCAATATATCAATATTGAATCATCTTCTCAATACTGAACCTTCTTCTGTAACATTAGTAGGTGAATACTGAATCATATTCTGCCACATCAGTATGTGAATACTGAATCATATTCTGAACCTTCTTCTGTAATATCAGTATGTGAATACTGAATCTACTTCTACCACATCAATATGCAAATATTGAATCTTCTTCTTCAACATCAGTATGTGAATATTGAAACATCATCTGCAACAACAATATGTAAATATTGAAACATCATCATCTGCATCTCCAGTATGCGAATACTGAAAACATCATCATCTGCATCTTCAGTATGTAAATATTGAATCGCCATCATCTGCATCTTCAGTATGTGAATACTGAACATCATCGTCTGCATCAACAGTATGTAAATACTGAAACAATCAACAACATCATTAGCATGTTAGTGCTAAAAATCAAATTATCTATAGTGCTAGATCATCATCTACATTATTAGCATAGAGATGCTGGGACATCGTCGTCATCATCAACATAAAAATGTTGATACAACCTTATTATAATCAACACAAAGTATTGTGACTTCAACTACATCAACATTAATAGCACAGGGTGCTAGGACCACAACCATATCAGCAACAATACAAGGTGTTGGGACCACAACCACATCAACATCATCAATTACCCATCAACAATTTTTGTGATTTCTATCTTTAGTACCTATCAACCTTATACGTGTACCAAGCGCATTAATGGCTTATGCATATCGACCCAGCCTCCAAGATATTTCATTTCATATTAAATGAGAAGATCCACTGCGATCGGGTGGGGTATTGTCAATTGAATTGCTTGAGGAGATGATTCGGGTGGGGTATTGTCAATTGAATTCCTAGAGGAGATGGTTATCAGTGGCTGCTTTCCCAATAACGCCACTTACACGGGCCCGGGGCTCCGGCAACCAATACTCTACATGCAGCAAAGTAATTAAGATGCCCCCATGCGCATGAATTTAAGACAACCTGGTGTATGTTTGACTCCGCCAGTGTCATGGTGAATGATGGTCGTGAATGCTCATGCCCATGCCCATGCCCACTAAATTGATGCCATACTCCGCCCCTTAATACCGTATAGGACTTCTCCCTTCTTGTATACAACCGCATACGATGGGTCGTGCCAGTACCATTTCGACGGCAGCTTTTGCAGATGCAGATCGTATCCAGGCCAGTATAGCAGCAATCAAAAAATAAATGAATATCTTACTGAAACCCCGTAGCCGGATTTTGCAAATATGATCATATATCTGAGTGGATCATCCTTCAATGCAACCAATTAATTGGATGTGCTCTGCCCTAGTCGCCTCTACCCTAATCGCAATACTCTTGCTTACTCTGCGATTGCGAGAAGAAGACGTTGCAGAAGACGCTGGGGATTCCACACGAGAAGACGTTGCAGAAGCAAGCTTTGGGTCAGTTCTTTTTTTTAATCTTACCTTATCCAAATTGAACTGAAAAATACTTAAAGAAAGAAGGGATTTATTGAACAATGTTGTTAATTTATTTTTTTAATGCCAGCACAGATTAGGTCTAATGGACCGCATGAAGATAATTGGCTCCGGATTGGAGCTCGTAACGCACTTCTTTTGAATTCACTCTGACCGGGGGTTTTATTTACCGACAAAAGGTTAGAAGGTTATACTCTACAAGCTTTGGGTCAGTTCTTTGTTTGATCTTTCCTTATGAATTGAACTGCAATCAATTTGTTTTAAATTTTATTTTTTTTATGAAAATGGATGAAAGCTTAGCTTGATCAATGTTCTCTGCATTTGATTTTTTCTATGGACTGTGGCTAATTCTCTGCATTTGATCAATTTGCTCGGCCACCCATTATCAAAGCGATCAGACACCCATCCTTTCCATCGCAGCCAACAAAATTCTATGGGCACATCATCCACCGGTTGGTATAAGTGTTATTCTTAACCTTTCCGACCACATATAGTTCTTTTAAGACCGCCGAATACATATAGTAATAAAATAGCTTGGGCAGAATTGCACTTCAAATAAAATACTCAAAGAAAAAAAGCCAGAAATGAGCCAGCTGTTGTATCTTACCATAGCATATTGAATAGCCCAATTAATAAGAGTATTATCCCACTCCTTCTCCGCGACGAGGCTCGTCGTTGATCCAATATTCGGGCGTTTTAGGAATGAGAGCTAATTGCATGAAGGTTCAAACGGTTGGTGATTTTTACACAACTTAACATGTTTAAACTACTGTTTTAGAAAATCATAAATTATCGAAAACTGATTTAAAGCAGTTTTTACTTGACAACTATTTTTAAGAACATAAAATGCTTCTTGATAGGGGCGTAACCTAGTTTCCGACAAGCGAAGAAAGTTGAAAGTTGGAGAAACAATGAAGAGACGGAGCTTTAAAACACTTTTTCTATCCAAGGGGATAAGTCCCTTTATATAAGTAAAAACATTAAAAAAAAATAGAAATGAGCCAGCTGTTGTATCTTACCATAGCATATTGAATAGCCCAATTAATAAGAGTATTATCCCACTCCTTCTCTGCGACGAGGATAGTCGTTGATCCAATATCTGGGCGTTTTAGGAGAGCTAATTGCCTGAAGGTTCGATTGTAATAATTATTTATCATTTCATTTTAAAAAATAATAAGTTTAAATCTCACTATGATATGTTGTTGTGTAACAGGATTTTTTTATTTTTCAGAATGTATATTCGAAATGAAAAATAAAATTGAAATTTAAAACATAAATATTAATTAAATACCTCCTAATTTTTCTGATTTTTTACTGAATTTGAATGGATTTCAAATTCATGCAGAAAAAAATTTCAAAAAATCATGAAATATCTAGATAATTGCAAAACCTGAGTCATCTTAATTAAATACCTACCTTTCGTAAACATAAATATTAATTAAATACCTCCTAATTTTTCTGATTTTTTACTGAATTTGATTGGATTTCAAATTCATGCAGAAAAAAAAATTCAAAAAATCATGAAATATCTAGATAATTGCAAAAGCCTAAGTCATCTTAATTAAATACCTACCTTTCGTATATGCGTTGAAGCCCTACGTCTGAGACTACATTCCAATAATTTGTATTTATTTTGCATTTGTCGAAAAAGTTTGCAATCTTCTCACTGGCTTCATCGCCATTGTTTGGATCAATATGAAATCCAGAAACGCCATCAATGATAATCTTTGCAGGGCCACCTTTACACGTAGCAAATGTTGGCAAACCACATGTCATAGCTTCGATCACTGTCAAACCAAAAGCCTCATAGAGAGCAGGCTACAACACACACCACCAGTGATAAAACCAAAAAATATCATTAGCTCCATGTAAAGAAAAGCGTTTACTTACTGAAAAAAATTAGTTTTATTCTTCCTGAACTATAATGGAGAGTTTCTTGTCGCATGCCACTTCAAAGAAGGAGGCATTTAAATCCAAGCCTATGCTTTGAAAATGGGTAATTTGAAAGATGTAGGGAGTTTTATGAAGCTACAAACTTCTATCATGCTTCAGCTTCAACTACTTATCTCTTTTCTCAGCAATCTAACATCATAAATTATCGAAAACTGATTTAAAGCAGTTTTTACTTGACAACTATTTTTAAGAACAGAAAACGCTTCTTGATAGGGGCATAACCTAGTTTCCAACAAGCGAAGAAAGTTGAAAGTTGGAGAAACAATGAAGAGACGAAGCTTTGGATTCCGTAAATGCGCATATACGGAAGCGCGCTTCCATATATGTGCATTCTGCTTTTCATATATGTGCATTTACGGAATCCAAAATGCACATATACGGAAGCTCTCTTCCGTATATCCGCATTTTGGCTTCCATATATGTGCATATACGGAAGCTCGCTTCCGTTTATGCGCATTCTACCTTCCGTATATGCGCATTTAGGGAATCCAAAATGCACATATACGAAAGGTAGAATGCACATAAATGAAAGCGCGCTTCCGTATATGCGCATTTAGGGAATCCAAAATGCACATATACGAAAGGTAGAATGCACATAAATGAAAGCGCGCTTCCGTATATGTGCATATACGGAAGCTAGTATATGTGCATTCTGCCCTCCGTATATGCGCATTTACGAAATCCAAAATGCGCATATACAGAAGGCAGAATGCGCATAAACGGAAGCAAGCTTCCGTATATGCGCATATACGGAGGCCAAAATGTGCATATACGAAAGCTCTCTTCTGTATATGCACATTTTGGATTCCGTAAATGTGCATATATGGAAGGCTGTGCATATACGGAAGCGCGCTTCCATATATGCGCATTCTTCCTTATGGAGACAGTGATGTTTTTACTTTTTTGGTTTCTGGTCGAGATCCTATGAATTTGTTTTCCTAAATTTTATTTTTCTGCAATTTAAATAGATTCATTTTAGTTCATTTTTTTCAAAATCCAAAACACTTATATTATACAAGTTTGACAGCTATTATTTAGAATTTTATTAGTTCAAAAATAGCTGAAAAAATAAAGAGTGGTAAAACAAACATAGTTTCATCACAGCCCCAAGAGTTAGCTCAATTGGTTGAGCACCCGTCGCTAGGCCTCTCGGTATAGAGGTCACAGGTTCAATCCTCATTGACGTTATTGGGGTTAGGCATGAAGTGTGCCGAAGGTGTGAGGCCCCTTTGGGTGGGCCCGCCTGATTTATTTCCGTGGACGTAGCCCGTCGGTCAAGCCGGCGCGTGAACCACATTGAAAAAAAAAAAAACATAGTTTCATCACAAACCAAATGAAAATAAGGTGAAGGCACGCTATCAATAATTTACATTACAAGTCTTAAAACCACTTTTATTTAAAAGCATATTATTATGTCATCCATGGATATATAAAAATCGTTCACTCCCTATTAATTTGCTTATAGAGTATAAATTTTTTCTAAGCTAATAGTCTAGGGTGGTTTATGTATAGTTCAAAAAAATAATTTATATGATTTTTTCAAATAATGCAAATTTGTTACATTTTGATTGGTGTGAGTTGATGTCAGTCTTACACATGATGTTTTTTTGCAAATATCATTGTAGTGTCACAATTGGTGCATGTTTTTCAATGCCCAACTGTAGAATTTTCTTTCCCTTGCTTTCATAGTTTAATGCACATGAATTCTCTTGCAATGTGCCTTCTTACTCTTCCCATCGCATATATTTTCCCATCTCGCAAAAACATGTGGCAATGTCGAGGACATTGCCACCAGGTGGCTCTTGTTACTATAATGTTTACATCTTTTTCAAAACAAATTATTAATTCAATTATACATAATTTTGATGTATACTTTGTCATATTTTTGTTTTTGTTTTGAAATATTTATTTTTGGTTTCTTTTATTTATTTATCTTAAATTTCATTAGTAGAGAAAGAAGATGTGTGTAGTTAGTAGTTTTGGATTTCACCTGTGGATTGCTCATTATATACTCAAAAGTATTGTATTTTTTATTATTTAAAAGTAAGGAATCCAACATTGATTTTCTTCTAGGACTAGAATCCTTGCATAGGGCCCATAAGTCATTTTGACTTAAGGATGTGATTTGCACTTATTTAATGTTGACTTAAAGGTGTGGTTTGCATTGATTTAATGTTATAGTAATTTTGAGAACACAATTATGATATTTTTTTCACAAGAAAATACAATTATGATATATTAAAAGATTTTGTCATACATATGATAGTACAATAAAACTACTAAAAACAATACAAAATGTGAACTCCTTTATCGATATTAATCTTATACAACAGTCATCACTCTTATTTAGTTTAATGAAGGAATTAATATGGAATTGATAATGAAACCATTTTAAAAATCAAACTCTATGTTGGGATGGTATTATTATTTCAAACATCATAATCATAATACACACATGTATTTTTTAACTAATATATTGCATTGAATTATATAAACTAGTCTATAATAGAAATTATTTCTTTGTTTTCTAGTTTATTTTCAAATCTGTCTCTAGATATATTTTGTAAAACTTCTATCTCATCATGTATTTTAATTATTCTATTTGTACATCTTTTTATGTTACTTTCACCTCTAACAAAACAAAAAAAGTTTTCCTCACAAATTCTCTCACCTACATCACCCCTAACAAAAATAAGTTTTCCTCCACAATATGGATGCTCCACAATAGTTATTCTTTGTAGCTAAAGTTACATGTGAGATTCTTATATTGGCCAATTACATTCACAAATTTGAAAGCACATTATCCTCTCAACATTACATCAAATTGTTAACAATAAATTGAAGTTGTTAAACACATTAGAATTCAAAATAATCGAAAATTTAATTTAATTTATAACATTAATTTG
>LPNX010608698.1:408386-457833 GCA_001517045.1 Pseudotsuga menziesii
ACACAACAACATATCACAGTGAGATTTAAACTTATTATTTTTTTAAATGAAATGATAAATAATTATTACAATCGAACCTTTAGGCAATTAGCTCTCCTAAAACGCCCAGATATTGGATCAACGACTAGCCTCGTCGCGGAGAAGGAGTGGGATAATACTCTTATTAATTGGGCTATTCAATATGCTATGGTAAGATATAGCAGCTGGCTCATTTCTATTATTATTTTTTTATGTTTTTACTTATATAAAGGGACTTATCCCCTTGGATAGAAAAAGTGTTTTAAAGCTCCGTCTCTTCATTGTTTCTCCAACTTTCAACTTTCTTCGCTTGTTGGAAACTAGGTTACGCCCCTATCAAGAAGCGTTTTCTGTTCTTAAAAATAGTTGTCAAGTAAAAACTGCTTTAAATCAGTTTTCGATAATTTATGATTTTCTAAAACAGCAGTTTAAACATGTTAAGTTGTGTAAAAATCACTAACCGTTCGAACCTTCAGGCAATTAGCTCTCCTTCCTAAAACGCTCGGATATTGGATCAACGACGAGCCTCGTCGCGGAGAAGGAGTGGGATAATACTCTTATTAATTGGGCTATTCAATATGCTATGGTAAGATACAACAGCTGGCTCATTTCTAGCTTTTTTTCTTTGAGTATTTTATTTGAATTGCAATTATGCCCAAGCTATTTTATTACTATATGTATCCGGTGGTCTTAAAAGAACTATATGTGGTAGGAAAGGTTAAGAACAACACTTATACCAACCGGTGGATGATGTGCCCATAGAATTTGGTTGGCTGCGATGGAAAGCATGGGTATATGATCGCTTTGATAATGGGTGGCGGAGCAAATTGATCAAAGGCAGAGAATTAGCCATAGTCCATAGAAAAAATCAAATGCAGAGAGCATTGATCAACCTAAGCTTTCATCCATTTTCATAAAAAAATAAAATTTAAAACAAATTGATTGCAGTTCAATTCATAAGGTAAGATCAAACAAAGAACTAACCCAAAGCTTGTAGAGTATAACCTTCTAACCTTTTGTCGATAAATAAAACCCCCGGTCAGAGTGAATTCAGAAGAAGTGCGTTACGAGCTCCAATCCGAAGCCAATTATCTTCACGCGGTCCATTAGTCCTAATCTGTGCTGGCATTAAAAAAAAAATTTAACAACATTGTTCAATAAATCCCTTCTTTCTTTAAGTATTTTTCAGTTCAATTTGGATAAGGTAAGATTAAAAAAAGAACTGACCCAAATCTTGCTTCTGCAACGTCTTTTGGTGTGGAATCCCCAGCGTCTTTTGCAACGTCTTCTTCTAACAGTCGCAGAGTAAGCAAGAGTATTGCGATTAGGGTAGAGGCGATTAGGGCAGAGCACATCCAATTAATTGGTTGCATTGAAGGCTGATCCACTCAGATATATGATCAGATTTGCAAAATCCGGCTACGGGGTTTCAGTAAGATATTCATTTTTTTTATTGCTGCTGTACTGGCCTGGATACAATTTGCATCTGCAAAAGCTGTCGTCGAAACGGTACTGGCACGGCCCATCGTATGCGGTCGTATACAAGAAGGGAGAAGTCCTATACGGTATTAAGGGGCAGAGTATGGCGTCAGTTCGGTGGGCATGAGCATTCACAGCCATCATTCACCATAACGCTAGCGGAGTCAAACATACACCAGGTTGTCTTAAATTCATGTGCACAGGGGCGTATTAATTACTCTGTTGCATGTAGAGTATTGGTTGCCTGCAAGCAGGGTAGATTTACTGAAGTTGTTGTTCTTATGAACGAGATGGTGGCCAATGGGGAGAGTCGGTGGGTAAGTAGAGCGGTGGGTAGGCAGAGCGGTGGGTAGGCAGAGCGATGGGAAGACAGCATGGAGTAAACGCAGGTTGAGGAGATGACTGGGCGCATGGTGTGAGCGATGAGGGAGCGAGAAACAACGGAATGGATGTGCGTAGGTCTGAGGAGTGAGGTATGTAGGTGGTAGGAGTTGTAAGGTGAGGGAGAAACTAAGCGCATGGAGGAGGCAGTGCAGTGAGCATGAGCGTAGAGAAGAAGACGACGAGAAGGGAGAAAGTGGGGGAAGAGAATGGGCAGTGACGGCAGGGAGGAAGGAGATGAGTGGTCATGTGCAGGCTACTATGGAAGGGAGTGCCTGGTGGTTAGGGAGACCGTGTGGCTGGGAGAAGGTGGGAGTGTGTTAGCGAGGAGCAACAAAGGTGGGCTAGAAGGAGCATGAGGAGAGGAAGCTGACGCGTAGAGGAAGTGTGGCGCAGATGGAGTGGAAGCAAGGTAAAGATGCAGGGAAATGGCAGTGTGACGTATTATGCGTGGGCGAGCAAGGAGTACTCATGGGGGAGCAGCATGTGGTGTTGGGTGGCCCACAATGCAACGGAGAGGACTCGGCCATAGTTTGCGAGCTCGATGTCGTCATCTACATTTCTTTGATTGATGGGCTCTGTAAAATGGGCGAGCTCGATTTTTCCATAGAAATGCAAATTCTCATGGTTGAGAAGGGGATGGCCCCAAATGTTTTTACCTACATGAGTTTGATTTAGGGGCTCTCTGATGCGGATCTGATGGATGAGGCTCTGGGGTTGATGCAGGAGATGAGGGGCAAGGGAATAGTGCCCAATAGTGTGACTTATACTACTTTGATTAATGGCTTCACCCAAGCAGATAGGTTTAGATTCGGGCCATCAGAACACCAATAAGATCTTGATTCTTCCCCAAGCTATTCGATCTCCTCCACAAAACTCTCATGATCTCCTCCACAAAACTCTCATGAGGGAGCTCACCGGATGGGCATGTCCAGTGCCTCCTCTCCTGCACCTTGTTTTGGTCTACCACTGATTCAGGGTTTGGTTCACCGGCAAAGTTAAACATCATTTATATGGTTGGAGATGGAGTTAAAAAAAGATTGGCAGGTTGAATGAGTTGCTTTCCATTCCCATTGATTTGATGCTGCGATCACTACGAACCATCACCAAGCTAAATAGCCCTTGGAATTAGTAAGGCATGGCCTCTATTTCCACTTATTAGAAGTCATAAGCAGAATACATTCTTTAATACGTAATATCTTACCAGTCAATTACCCCCCATGCTCTGAATAATGGATTGGCTGACCCATTACGACTCTAAAACTGAGTATCTTTGCCCTCGACGATTGGTTTTATGGTTCTCCCTCTACTCGAGGTTCACCCAATGGAATGAGAAATACAAGCAAGGTCAAGTTCGAAATATGGTACTTCATGTTTATCCCATTCAGTGCAAACATATGCTTGTGTAAGTAGACATCCTTCTAGGAGCAAGAAAAGCTTGTTGTTGCTTTTGCTGGAGGTTGCAAAAGGGTCAAGGCATTGCCCTCGGTAGATATTGGTTTAGCCCTGATCCGGAAGCACATGGATTTCACATGCCTCAACAATAGGGCTCTCCTTAAGATGTTCCTGGAGCTGGAGCTTGAAGCACATGGATTTCACATGCCTCAATAAACGAGGCTCTTCTTAAGATGTTCCTGGAGCTGGAGCCGAAATTTACAATAATCAGGTTCTCAAATTTACCTATATTTCTCTTTAGGTTCATATTTTGAAACAATGATTACTTCTTAACTACTCCAATTCAATGGCACAAATTAAGGTGATTTTCGTGCCTATGTCCCTCAAGAACTACTCCATAAATGTATTGTTGCCTCTCTGTTATGCCTCTTTGGTAATTATGTTTGTTTGGGTTGAAATCTGGAATTTGATTGCTTTTATTTGTTTTGGGCCAAAAGTCCTTTGAAGAAGGAATATACCGAGCCTAAAGTCCTTTGAAGAAGGAATATACCGAGCCTAAAGTTATATAACTCTGCAACTCTTAGTTGTATGAGATAATTTTACGCAATGTTATAATTTTATTGGAATAAATCTAAGTCATTGAATGATTGAAGTTGAAACATTTGTTTTTAGTTCTAGGAAAAATTGGAATTTTTGAAATCAACAATGTAGAGTTTTGGGAAGTGGTTGAAAGGGGTAGTATTGAAAGATTTCCAGCATTTAGATCTTATCAATTCTAATGAATTTGAATTTTTTTAAGATTGATTATAGTCTTAAATCTCACTTTGTTAGAATACAAAAAATAATATTTTTGTTGTTATGTTGGTTGTACATGTAATAATTCTGTATAATTGACCTTTTAGTGCCTTAAATTAATTAATTGAAATACATAGTTTTTAATGAAATGTACAATTAATTTATTATTGTCATTTGAAATGTAAGTTTTTTGAAAGCCCTTCATCAATGAAGGGCTGGATAAATATATAAACTTCTATATGAAATTAAGACCAGCCCTTCAATCTTGATCCCTATACCCGACCATTTGCAGTGGGCCCACCTAATGCCATTAGGTAATAGCTTACTCCGTTACTTTTCCATGAGACCAAGAAAAACTGATTTAAAAACCTACTTTCACACTAACTGCGCTCTAGAATTCATCGATCCATAAATATAGCCATGAAAATTCTTGTTTTTTAAGTGCAATTTTAAAATTGTAAGTTTTGATTGGAATTTTTATAAAAATTACAAATTTTAACTCCATAAAAATAACTTGAAAGATCTAAAACTTGGAACGTTTTACCAACTTCCTTGTAACAATTAATCAACTCCTTTGTTTGTTTTATGGATCCTGATCCAGGTTTAAACCTTGGATTTTTTATCCTTCATGATCACAGAGGTTAAAGTTTTAAACTAGCATACACACAGAACATTGGCGTTATCAAATCCATAACAATTGAATTTCAAATTACAAGTTTTTAGAACACAATTTCATATTAGGTTTAGATCAGTTCAGTCTGTAGATTCAATTTGATTTGGTAAATTAGTATTCTTCGTTATTGCATTATATCGGAGTGTAATAATAGTTTGTTGTAGAATTGATCTGCAATGAAAATGTAAGAAAAGAAGCAGAATCTGCTATTCTTGGTCTCACTGTCACAAAAAGATAATAGAGTAATCTATTACCATACAGAGTCAAGTAAGCCCCGATGCAAATGGTCAAGTAGATAGCTTACTCCCACACGAAGAGGTCTTAAGCTTCTATGTACGGAGATAACCAAATAGTTAACATGTCGAAAATTGAGTACCATAGCTCTTGGGACTGGCACCATAGAAACTCTAATTCTAATTAGTGTTAATCTCCACCGAGCTTCCAAACTTCTTGGTTACAAGGAACCAACATTTACTCTAAGGTTTCAAAATGTAAAATTCTTTCACTTGTATTTTATTAAAAAAAACTATGAAATTTGTTATAACAAAAATGATTCCCTACAACACTTAGTTGGCTCCTTTCCATACTTCATAAAAACAATACTTGTTAAAATGGATTATCGTTTGATTGTGAATAGATAGTATGTTTATATTCTCCAGTTTTAAATACATATATTATTATTATCGAAATGATTTCCTTGAAAACGATAGAACCTTCCTCGCGTTTGTTTCTTACATTAAATTGTTTGCAGTCATTTTGGTTTCCACGAGTAACGTTCTAATGTTGCTTGTATGCATATTCCCCATTGGGCGGATATGGACACTTCCACCATTTCTTGGAAACACTTATCAGGTAAAACTAGATAAATAAGTGTCACTTCATTGTAGTTTGAAGTTAGATTTCAATGGTTTCCCACAATAGGTAGTTTGGTTGAAGTGAATGTAAATTTTGCGTTTTTCTCAGGCCATGTGATCCTTGTTATTATATATATTGTTAGGGTTTGTTCACACTTTAAAGTTATTTTGGTTAAACCCTAAGAGGAATTATACAATTCGTTGTAAAGTTAGGTTTGGATATTAAAAGCTCAAAAGTTCAAACCGATCAACTTTTGGATACATATAGACTCATTCTTTTCGGTACATATTTTTTTTTCTTATATATATATATATATATAGAGAGAGAGAGAGAGAGAGAGAGAGTAATCTTATTGTTCCTTGTATTCATAATGTGGTTAGCTTCATATATGCATTATGTGGATGAATAACTGTACAGGTTGTGATGGAGTTGTTTATTTATGGTTAACAATATTGGGTGGTCATTTAAGCTGCTTTGTGAGCTGATCGGATACCAACGAGCCAAAAAATGTGGGGTTGTATTGACCCGATACATTGATTAATACTTTCGATAATGTTTGGAGACCTTGGAAAACTTCACTTCATATTGATCTCTGTTTATACCAAGGTTGCAAAATTTGCAATAGTTTGTCTAATCGAAAATAATTGTCTTTGATTGGATTTTTTATATTTGTTATTTTTTTTATTGAAATTGAAAAGTCTAAAACTAAGATTTACTTCGTTGTAGATATTTATGAGCTAATGAGATCACTAATTAAGTTGTCATTAAAATTAATGGAATGAAACAACTAGATTTAGTTTATTTATTTATTTTTATAGCTTTAATTTTATTGGAGGACATTGCCACCTCGTGGCTCTTGTTTTAAATATATATATACACATCAACATATATATATATATTTTTAAATAGAAATAAAATATAATAATGTCAAGTGTCTTGTTAGATATGACTAATCACATCACAACGACTGAATATAGCTATATCATTATATGGAACTTTTATTTAAATATAATATATATATATATATATAAACTTTAATATATTATTATTTTTATATAAATTTATTGAATAAATTTTTTAAACTAAAATTTTTCAAATATTTATTTTGATATTCAATTAAGCTTTTTCACATTTTCATGTCAAACTTTAACTTTAACTTTGGTCAATATATAACTATTAAATCAAAACATTTTTAAATTATTTTTAAATTATGAGATTAAATTTGGGTTATAAATAACTATTAAATTATAACATTTTTAAATTATTAAATTAAACCTAAGTAAGTAAAACTTTTTTAGCATGGACCCATTTTGCTTCAATTTGCAGAAATTTCAGTTTAATGGGTTTTGAAGATGCATAGCCCGAGGATGGATGAGGGCCCTATTGAATCCCAAATTGTTATGGTGTAGTCATGATCCAAGCACATTGATAACTTTGGGTACTTGAGGCCAAATTCATAAATATGTGAAGTTGGGATCCAAAAGAAGGTCGAAATCCACTATCTGGGTGTGCGAAAGGTTGATTTTTGAAAACTTGAAGGAGATAAAAGTGGCCCAAGAACTCATAACCATAAAATTTTCTAATTTTGACATTTTGTCTACTTGTCAAGTTGAACATTTTTTCTTAGAGGTGACTTTTCAAAAAATGCTTATTTTGTGAGATAACATTTTTTAGTACAAATTCAAGTATGGGAGAATTGCAAAAATTAAAAGTTGTTGATTCCATAATTTTATAAAATTTGATGGGGATGTCATATTTAAACACTGAAAGTGTCTAGGTACTTACCATCATATGCGATATCAACGTCCAATATAAAATATTTTACAACTCCTTATTGATTTTCTTCTACGGGTCTCAGAAGTTGGTCCTTCAAAATAAGTGCAGTTACAGAAACGAGGTAAATTTGGACAAAAACTGTGATTTCAAAGAGATGTAGCTTTTAGTTGTGAATCGGAATTGAATAGATATATAGTAATTGGAAATAGTATCAATAGTAGATTAAGAACAATGAATTTGATTATGAATCAATACTTCATATTTTTCTATAAATTTAACACAAAGGGGGCATGTAGCTTAATTTAACAAAAGTTGTCAAAATGGCATTTTCCATAATTTTTCTTATCAATAATTTTTTTATGAATTTTTGAAAAGATTTGTCTAATAGTTTTTAATTATTTGAACATGATGCATATATTGGTACAAAAGGTTGCTACAAGTTTCATCTAAGTGCAACAAAGGGAAAAATTAGAAAGTAAAGATGGAAGGAAGGAAAATCTCATGCAATTTGAGAAAATAAACAAAAGGAAAAAACATATTTGTGGGCAATGAAGAGACATAATCTAATGGGAACATAAATTACATAGAATTAGTAGAGTTGGTGGAAATTGTGAGAAGCTTGAGGATGGAAGTATAGAGTTGCAGAGATTATAATGAGATAATGTTGAGAGCTCAAGAACAACAAAATTAGTTAAATACTTAAATATGCAAATATTGAACTTGTTATGTCATAGGCAAATACAAGTTCGATCATTTTCAATCCCTAAGAAAGAAAATAATGGCATTTCAAAGAAGATATCTCATGAAAAAACTAGACACTCTAAGGGTGTTATTAGGGGTCATAGGCGTCATTATTGACCACCTCATGCATATAGGAGATCATATACAACTGAGTATTCTAGCAGTAGCCTAGAAATGTCTCCAAGGAGGCATCATAAATGAAGACATGTGGAATAAGTGGTGCAAGGGGGGCTTAGGAAGATTAAGCCACTTAATTTTGATGGTGAGAACAAGAAAGGAAAAGATGTTGAAGCTTGGTTGTTAGGGATGATGAAATAACTGCAATTGCGTAATTATTCTTCAAATATGGAAGCTATAATTTCCATTTATAACCTACAGAGGAAGGATTCAATATTATGGTATTAGTTACTAGAAGTGAAGTCTATCAGTGAGGAGAGTTTCATGGAAACAATTCAAAAGTACTCTCAGTAGAAGTACTTATCTGAGCATTATTATAAAAGGAAAATGGAGGAGTTATTTCAGCTCAAGCTGGGAGTTATATGCATGGATGATTACAAGAGAAAATTTCTAGAGTTGTTGATGTATGTTGGGTTTATTAAGGAAGAAAAAGTAAAAATCCAAAGGTTCTTAAGTGCATTTCCTACCTTCTACAAAGACATAATCCAATATGATGAACCCAAATCCCTTGAAGAAGCAATTTGAAAGGTTAAGCATCTATATGATCAAAATAAAGGAAGAGGAGATGTACAAAAATCTTCGAGGGATAAGAAAAGAGATAAGTATGATCAAAGGAAGAAAGGGTTCCATCCTCCCTTATTAATAAATAAGCAAAATTCATTTCAACAGAATAATACAATCTAGAATGGACCAAAGATGGTAGAGTCTCAAAGAAAAGGGACAAATCAGCAATTTAAATGTTGGGGATGTGGAGGGAATTATACATTCATAAATTGTCCTCATAGAGGAGACTAGATGAGAACTGTGCACAACATACATGAAGCAAGCATAGTGGAGGATGTGTCTAGAGATATTCCTGGAATTTATGCAGCCTTGGATAACAAATAGGTAGAGCACCCGTTCAATATGATTGAGATTTAATATATGATTATTGATCAATCCATTGCCATTTTAATTGATTCAAGAGAAAGTCAGAGTTATATTACTCCCAATTTGGTTCAAAGATTTAGGTTAAAGAAAAACAAGCATGGTAAATCATGGCTGGTACAGTTGGATACCGAAATCAAAAGAAGAATCAGTGCAATAGTAAAAGGGTTGTCCCTTGGATATGAATGGACTCCATACATTTGTAGATTTGAACATTACCCCTCTTGGTTCTTATGATGTACTTATTGGAATGGATTGGTTGGATACACACCATGCCATTTTAGATTGTCATAACAATACTCTCACTTGTCTTGAAGAAGAATGAGAGAATAAGATTGTAAAAGGCATCCAGAGGCCTATTTCTATAAGGTAGGTTACATATGTGCAGTTAAAAAGGTGTTTCAAAAAAGGGTGTCAGTTGTATGTAGCTCATGTGGAGGAACCAGAAAAGGAAAAGGTCCCCAACCTGGAATATTTTCCAATATTACAGGAATATGCATATGTGTTTGACTAAATACTTGAGTTACCACCAAAAAGGGATATTTAATTTCTATCGACTTGGTGCTTGTAGTTGCCCCAGTTTCCAAAATACCATCTAGAATAAGTGCACCTTAGTTGAAAGAGTTACAAATGTAGTTTGAAGAATTATTGAATAAGGGATACGTACGACTAAGTGTATCTCCTTGGGGAGCACCAATAGTCTTTGTAAGTAAGAAAGACGGGACATTAATATTGTGTATTGACTTCAAGCAATTAAATAAAGTCGCATTTAAGAACAAATAACCTCTGCACAACATTGATGACTTGCTCGACCAGCTGAAAGGGGCAAGAATTTACTCCAATATAGACTTAAGATCATGTTATCATTAAGTGAGAATAAAGGATGAAGATATCAACAAAACAACTTTTAAGGCTTGATATGGTCATTATGAGTTTGTGGTATTTCCATTTGGATTATCAAATGAACCAACTACTTTTATGTGGTTACAATACTTGGGACATAAATATAGCCTTCAAGAAATATTTAGAAAAGAAGACGCAGAAACCAACTAATAAGGATGAAAGTAGAGGGTTGGTACTCCTGCAATATATTCAAGGAACTAGTAATAGGATATCCAAAGTATTGAGGAAAAATCATATCAGGACCACCTTCTCTCCTCCGAACGGATTGAAAATTTTACTGGAGAAAACAAAAAAAACCGGTGGATTCAAAGCTAAAAAAGGGGGTCTACTCTATTCCTTGTTCTTGTGGAAAACTACACATTAGTGAGATCGGTCGCTCCATAAAGGTAAGATTGAAAGAACATTATTCGGACATATTGCACAACAGGATAAAAAGATCAGCAGTGGCTAAACACTCCATCAAGATTAACCATTATATTTTCATTGAACATGCCAAGGTCATAGCCACCAAAGAGCATTACAGTAAGAGATGCATCCTAGAGGTAGTGGAAATTGAAAAGCACCCGAATAATTTTAATAGAGATGATGGTTTAGTTCTCAGTGATCTTTGGAAACCTCTCATCCAGAAATTAAGAAATAATGAGGAACTAAGTATTGACTCTTGAGCTCCCAAGTGATCCAATGGTCATTGCTCCTTTATGAAGGATGGTACCTCCCATCTTCTCACAATTCCTCCTGATGATGGGCTATGCTTAGAATTCTGAAACGTACGTCGAGTACATCCAAATCACACAGGTTTCCATATCAATTAAACTCAAGATGAATCTCACCTGTGAAAACAATAATGTAAATTACTTTTGCGTGCTTAATGAATGGCATATTTAGACAATATATGGATAAGTTTTTCATTGTACTTTTAGATGGCATTCTTATTTATTCAAAATCGGTGCAGGAGCATGACGAACATTTAATATTCGTTCTACAGGTGTTAAGGGAGAATCAATAATTTTTCAAGCTAAATAAATGCTCATTCTATCATAAACAAATTAAATACATGGTCACAACATATATGAGAAAGGGGTAACAACAGACCCAATAAAAGTTGAAGCTTTCATGGGGTGGCATAAACCTAAAAATGTATCACATGTCAAATCAGTTATGGGTTTAGCTAGATATTATAGAAAATTTGTAAAAGGATTCTCAAAAGTAGTTGTTGGGCAAAATATGCACTATTTAATTCAACACTTAATTTGTCAACCCGGGAAGGGAGCTTGTGAGATGCAAACACTATATGTGCAGGATTGAAGGCTTGAACTAATCTAAGCTAACTAAATATGCAAATGCGCTAACATGCAACTATATGATTTTAATCTATGTGCACGACTATCATGAGTTAAATGTAAGAATTTAATCTATCTATGAAAACAAGAAATTAACTAAGAGCTTGAAAAGTAACTATAAATTCAAATATAATCTAATATTATATTAATATATTCTACAAAGACATGAAACTAATCAATAACTGAGATTCAAACTAGTATAATGCTATGTTAATATATTTTATGGAAGGAAATTGCAGATACTAATCTAGAAAGCAGTCACTTGGTCCGAAAGCGATTTAACTAATGAGAGCAAAAATAATTACTTGCAACAAATTATTTGATCTATATTATAAATTGGAGACTATTCCATGTATGCATAAGTGAATGTCTGTCTAAGAATGCAAGTGCAAATGATTTATGGAAAGCAGTGAACTATTTAATTGCAAATTCGTAGAAAGCAAAGGAAATATTATTCTAAAGACCAAGCATAAATAAATGCGTTGCAAAACAGTAAACTAATCAAAGCAAACTAAACTTGGAGCTTATTAATCAAATCTAAAACTAAGTACAAAACAATAACTGGAAATATATTCGATTGGTAAGCAAACCTACAACAGAAAAACAAAATACTTCTACTCTACATCTTCAGCAAACTCTACCATAAACTAAATAATCTTAACCAATCATAAAAGATCATACAATTAATTTACAATTGGAAAAGTAAACTTACACTAAACTAGGTTATGTGAACTTTTTATCATCAAAATGTAAAATACTGAAAACCCATGCATCTAATACTGAAACAATCTAAACCAAAAATATAATTACAAAGCATTACAATGATACTAAAGAAAGAAATCAGAAACCACAATAAACCAAAACACAATACATAGGGTGAAAGGAGAAAAATAGGAATAAAACTTTAATAAATGTTTTAAACAATCTAACCTATGATCCTAAAGACAAACATAACCATTACTTAACTATCATATTCGAAAGATAATCAGAAAACTAAAGAAATAGGCTTAAAACAGATTGACAACACTAAAGGCTGAATGAAAGACTGTATCGCAAGCTGGAACGAAGGTTTGTATGACAGGCCGAATAGACCGTCTGTATGACAAGCCGAACAGGCCGTCTGAACAGAAGGTCCGAATGAGAGGTTGTATACAGAAAATGATAGAAAAAGACCTAAATAACCTAATTATCAGCTGATTTCGTGCACATGTAAATACAATGCATAAGGATAATAAATAAACCTATTTAATCATCAAATCTGACTGTAAAATAAACTTAAACAAATTCAAGAACATAAAGAGATCATTGCATATTAATAAATTGAAATGTAAATTGCTTAAACTGATAATTTAGAATAGAAAAGAAATAGATAAAACTAAATCTATTTAATTTGATAAACAATAATCTATTTAACTAGCTTGCAAATTGACTATCAATAAACTGGAAATGAGGTGATTGAAAACAAAACTGAAAGCAAACTATGCATGCAGTTAACTATCTAATTCAGAAATAAAATTGCATTACAAGAATAATAAAACATACTGTGAATTAAACTAGCTATAGCATAAAGATGAAAGAAATAAACAAGAAAAGAAACCTCTGGTTGTTGAGCCCCCCCCCCCAGCAATCAGAGATGTGAAGCTAAGTCAATCAGTCACCCACAGAAAATGAAAACCATATATCCACAGCCGAAACAGAGATTTTCTATTAAATTGAAGCAAAGCTTTACAAAGAGTTTTTTTTCCTTTCTCTTCAAAACCAAAGAGGTATTTATAAGATGATTACAATGGAGATCAGGTCGACCACATCTTGCTAAAAATAGAGGTTCTTCAATGTTGTAACAACTACCCACGAATTCAGAAAACGACCAACCATAATTTCTAGAAAAGTTGGTTTCAAAGAACCACTATTTTCTCCCAAATGGTTATGAATTTGGCAAAAATTCCTCACATTGACTGAAATGGGAATATTATGCACAAAACCCATGTTCCAGAATTTTCAATTTCGCTTCTGTTTGCCCACAAATCAAGCCCAAAAATCAATTGTCTGTTAAAAACACGTGGTGTGCATTGGGCGTCTGGATGAGCGGTAGTTCATAAATCCGGATTCTGAGCGGATTTTATGCTGGTTTGTTGGCCACACTAACTGTTGAGTGCTGAGTTATTGGATTGTGACTGAGTTCCATTGATTGGGTGTCAGATTCTTGTTGCTTACCTCCCTCATGTGATGCATGTGTTAATCCTTCATTATGCATGCATTTCTTCACAGCCTGCACATAAAAGAAAATCTATTAGTTAACAAAATCCAAAGTATGAAATGACAATATATTCAATATGAAGTTTTTAAAACAAATGGTTTTAAAAGGAATACATATATGAACTTTTATCATTTAAATAACCCAATTCAAAAGGACTTAAGGGGTGTTTGGCCATGTTGACATATGATTTAAATAATTAATAAATTATTAAAATTCTATGTCATAATCCATTTTATGTTTTGGTTAACTTGGATATGAGTGGGTTTTAAAAAGTGATTTAAAGTTAAGAGAATTGTTTTAATATTTAATTTCTTTTTAATTATTATTCTATCCTTTGTTTAAATTTAAACCAATGCTTAAAATTCGTCATTACTTTATGGTTTCAATTTGTATAAGCAGGATCGGAAGAAATGGGTAAAACCAAACTAGTAAACTAACATGCAATCAAATATAATTCAAAACTCAGGACCGAAAGAAGGGGCTGAATGGAGTGCATAACGCATTTTATTTGCAAAATACTACATTTAATACATAAAAATAATGTATTTGTCTTATTTTACATTTACGAGATTTTAATTAATAAAACAGAGTAAAAGACAACCTTATTGAACATAAATGTATTAAATTACGGTAAATATGTTGAAAATTAATGTAAATAAAGCCATTATAAAAGACAATTTTGAGGCCCAACATACCCCCAGACCAGAGGTATGGCACGTCCTCATGCCATGAATGAATCGAAAGTGGTATTTCATTTATTCAAAAACTCTGCTTGATCATTAATAGTTTATAGGAAATCATTCAGTAAAACGAAGTCATCTTTATTACTAAATGAAAACTGTAACTTAGAAAAAAAATTATGTTATGAGATGACCAAAACAAATTTGCATTATTTAAGATTCCTTAATACATACAATTCCGCCACTAGTATTAATTCATGCTTATGAAGACTATATAAGTTGAGACTCGCTCCCCCAGACCGAAGGTATGGCACGTCCTCGTGCCATGAATGAATTAAGACTGGGTTAAAATGGAAAACATGAGGATATAGATTGTCAGTAAATCCTATAGGAAACTAGTCATCCCTGCTACTTCTCAAAGGTTTATTGTTATTCAAGTAATCATGGACAAAGTTTGCATTTCAAGTTCATTAGAATCATAAGTTTATGGGTCCCACTTCTAGGATAGTGATATCCTAGGTATGGTATGAATTTAAACAACAGGGTCTTAAGTGCAACTTACAAACATTCTCAAATGGCAGATTGATTGAGTTCATTTTAGATCAACCATGCATACCTTCCTCCAGTAGACCCACAGCAACCTTTATTATCACAAAATCATTTTCATATTTTTTCTCTCTTTTTTTATACTTTTTCTCTATTTTTTAACAAGTTGTCCTCCCAAGGCAGATTCCCCTCTTTCAGTCGGGCATGTTCAGTACTCCATTGGGTTTACCTGGTCATACCACAGGCTAGTACCCGCTGCCAGTGAGCCTGTTCAGTACTCCAACGGGTTAACCTCTTAAACATGTTTTCTATCAAAGGCTCTTGTCCCAATGTTTCCAGTCCCTACAAATATTCAACAAATGATTTTTCCTATGAAGGAGTGGTGGGGAAGCAGCTCTGAAAACCATGCTACAAGGTGGGATGGTATATGGATTGGAGGACAGCTAGTCTTCTCTTTTTTATTATCATGGAAAAATAAAGGTTGCAAGAGGAATCTACAGAATCAAAGATACACACGATTGATGGATTTAGTGTAAAGTGGATGAAGCCATAAGATAATGAGTGAAAGGTGTCTCTAGTCCCAAAATCTCGCCTCTTTCATGTAAAGTTATAGTAGTGTTCCCCATAAACTAAGAATTTCATTCACCCTTATGCTACCCTGTAGTAAAGATGCTTAAATAACATGCCCTGATAATGAAGCTAGGATGTACAAATGACCTCTAGGTTTTATACAGACCTTAATTTATGACAAATCCCCATGATGGTTAAAGTTGGTCTTGAGTAAGTGATATAACTAGAAATATGCATGTATGAAAATGAATAATGTTGTAAGATTGTTTTGGTTTAGTCATTAACATGATCTTCTTCTTAGTTCTTTTATTTGAAAAAGAAAACAAAAAACAAAGTTGCATTATTCCCTAAGCTAAGAATGTGGCATTTTATTTATATACATATTTCCCTACCCTAAGAAGAAAGAAAACATGTTTATTCAAGTATATGAGCTTTTCCAATGAAACCAAGTGCGAAGCAAAATAAGAATAGTACCTTTATCCACATATGAAAAGATTGTTGCAGTGATTACCTGAATGTGGAAGTTCAACCAACTTAATTTCCTTTGCATCAACAGGTGTCGAATAAAGGAATGGTATTGCGGTCGAGTTACCTCTTGAAACCATCTTTCGATGTAGTCTTGGTACTCACCTTCCTTCACTATGTCATACAGATCCCCTTCTTCTAATTGAGCAGTTGTTTGAGAACATGATGGATCTATTATTTTACATGTGGAGAACTCTTTAATTTTTTGTTTCTCTCCTTCGGATGTAATCCCCAATGTATCAGCTTCTTTTGTAGTCTTGCAAAGAACATCTTTTTGTAGTTCTTGGGATTTTGGTTCGTCTGTTATTTCGGGAGAGGTTGATAAGCTCTCAACTGCTATCAATATCTTTTCTTCTTGAGAGATAGAGATCCCAGCTGTTGCTAGGATTTGAGAAAGTTCTCTCATACTAATGAGCACCTTTGAATCAACTGTGTACTTTCTTTTACCTGTAGTACAAGTTTCAAATTTTCCAGCAGCGGTTGCCAGAGAATCTGCCATTGTATTATCATATCTAGGAATCACTTGGATACTATGTTCGGTGAAATAATTCTCAAACATATCCCACACTTCATTCCTGTAAGCTCTCATTCTGGGATGCTTAGTCTGATAGCTATCATTCACCTGATTTATCACAAGTTTCGAATCTCCAAAAACTTGGACTCTTTTAGCTCCCAAATCCTTCAATGCATGCAAACCCAACAACAAAGCCTCATATTCTGCTACATTATTAGTACATTCAAAGATCAACTTGTAAGAATAAGCTTTAAAATATCTAATGGGAGAAATTATATAGACACCTGCACCAACACCCACTTTAGCCACAGACCCATCAAAATACATTCTCCACACTCCTTCTTTTTGTTTTCTCTCCAAAGTTTCATGTTCACTCATTTCCTTTTTATCCTTTTTACATTTATTTGGCACAACGACTTTTGAATCACAAGGAGACACATCATTGCAGAAAATAGATGAACCTAAGTCTGTATCAACAACATAAACATGATGAATTTTTGGCTGATCTTGACTGCTTACAACATAAGGTGATCTTTTTTCAATGTATAGTCTCTTGTTTTCATTGAGAACATGAATTGTATCATAAGACATGTCCATTTGAAAACGTTCCTTTAACTTTGAAGTCCAAGACCTTAACAACAAAATACCAAATTTGGGAGGGATATCAGCCACAACAACATCCATGACCACAGTTTTAGATGGTAACTTATTCAAGGATACTACCATGTCTTTTATCAAACCCAGACATTTAACTCTTTTAGAATCAAAAGAATACAGATCTTTATAAGGCCTTGTAATCTCCAACCCCAAACTTTCTACCACTCCTTTAGGCATCAAATTATGTGAAGCACCTGAATCTAACATAACATTATGCAACACCATGTCATGCACATTTAAACTCGTATAAAAAGGTGGCACTTCTTCCTCACTATCCACACTATCAATCTTAGACCCCAAGACAATAGTGGTATTGTCATCTGTCAGTTCCAAAATATCAGGGTGAGTTTATCCCTGATTTCTGATCATTTTTGTTATTGTGTTTCTATACTCCTGATTTCTGAGCAGTTCATCAAAAAGAATTGAAATCTTCAACTTAGCAAGTTCACTTTGTAGATTAAACATGGAATAAATTTTATCTACAACCATAGGTGCTGTTTGTTTTGGTTCTTTTATTTTCTTAGTTCTATTTTCCATCTCTTTATGTACAACAAGTTCTTTTTGTTTTTCATTTTTTTTTTTCTGTATTTATCTGACTACTGGAAGGATGATTTGGATTTAACCTTCATTTATTTATAGTAACATCTCTACTCCTCAATTTGATCTTTCTAACATCATCTATAGCATGCATATACCCCTTATGATACTGTTCCAACTCCTCCTCCAAATTATTATCATCTTCTTGTGCAAACATATTATGTTCTCCCTCAGTCAAATAGATTTCATAATCTAAATCACCAAAATGATGAATATGGTCTTCAATAGACTCTACACCATCATCATCAGCCACATAATTTTCAGGGAAAGGTGGTCTTATTTGCTGATCTTCTTGGTTCCTTGGCTTCTTCATGTCTTTTTGTCTATTCTGTGGGAGTGGAGGAGGAATGGGGCTTTTAAAATTGGGGTTTCTGATCCGAGGTTCATTCTGTTCTCGATTCATTGGCCTAACCTCCGTAGTTAGCCTGTCCATTAACTTTTCCATTGTTTTCAGCATCATCTCAAATTTTATATCATTATATAAAGAAACATTAAGAGGTGGAGGGAATTTCTTCTCTACCTTTTCTCCTATCAACATCTACTCTTTGCTTTTTCTTCCCATGTGCCATCATACTGGCTTCTACTTCTAAGGCATCTGTAAACATAGCAGGAAGAGTAGCTGATTTTCTTTCTCTCAATAACAATGCAAAATCATTATCAAAGGCTTCGGCATAATGAAGTTTAGCAGCACCAGGTGAAGGCTAAATATCAGTAAGTATTGAATTATAAACTCTCATGAACCTACTGGAAAACTCATGGACTGACTCAAAACCTCCCTTCTTAATATTATTGTACTGGGATATGACTTGTAATGGACTCTGCTTATCCTCCCATCTTTCCAGAAATGCAGTTTGGAAATCTACAAAGTTTGGAGTAGACCTAGCAGGTAAATCTTTATACCATTTCTTGGCTTCCCCAAACAAACTATGTGCAAACAGCCTCATCTTGACATCCTCATGATCCACTTCCTCTAAATCTATAAACTCATCAAAATTACCCGCATGGTACCTTGCAGAAACATTCCCTTCTCCATCATAGAGGGAAATTCTTTAGGCATAGTTTAAGGGAAGGTCATGCAATGCTGCAGGTAGAGCCAATGGGGCAAATCTAGCTGCAACCATTGGTATAGGTGGATTTGGAGCAAGTGGTACAGGCTGAATAAGTGGAGGATTCTGAACAGGTTGAGAAATAGGAAGCTGAAAGTTCTAAAAAATAGGGGCAGCCTTTTTAGTTTTCACATAGGTCTGAAGGTTTTGCCACAAAGAGTCAAGAAGATATGATTCTAATATACTAGGGTTAATCTCAACTTTCTTTAGGTCAGACTCTGATTTTGATTTTGACAGTAATCTTTTAAGACTAATTTCCCATTCATATTCTAATATGTTATGTAAATCTTGAGATGATGATGTACCAAACTAAGGAACATTTACTTTTTCTTTATTTCTATTTCTAAGTATTCTTTCTCGATCTTCCACACTTTGCAAAGTTTCAATATTAGGATTACCTCTCGTGTGTGCTCTCTTGAAATCCAGGATGTCTCATGTAATACTGCTCAAAATGAATGTGAAGTCGCCAGGGCAAATGTACAACCTTCTTGTGAATGTAGAAACTCTTGTTTGCCCACATAAATCTCTTTCTTGAAACTTTGCAATCCTTGTTGTTCTTCCCAGGGCTGATATGCACTTTCGTTCCCCGGCAACAGCACCAATTTTTTATCTCTGGAAATTTACCCAAGGTTGTGAAGGCTTATTCTCAGGTAACAACAAAACCACTTTTAAAGAGAGAATTGGCTTTCTTCTCTTCCGAGAAGGATATCTCACAAAATATTAACAAGGCCAGACATATATAAGTAAAAATGTATGTATTTTGTAAGATTGGTTGAAACTGGACAAAGGACTATGGAGTTAAGATGTGGAATATGGATAACATAACTTTCTACATGGAATTTTAAACACAGAGGCAAGATATCTACTCAGTCACAGTCAAAATTTGATTGTCTGGTGGAAAATGAAGAACATAAACAGACCATTAACACAAAGCATTATGAAATGAATTTTGTATAAATTTTAGAAGAAAGGTTTTGTGGACATCTGAAAAGAACAACTAGAGCATACTAACATGAATTCTAAAACTGTTATACTCTCATTCCAAAAGTGAAAGAAAACATAATGGACATATAAACTAGAAAAACATTCACATGAGAAAGGAAAATACAGACTGTAACATAGAATAACACATGAATCTCTAGAAAACACCAACTTCGGCTTTGCAATTTTATTAAGAAACACTTGAACACATACAACTCCAAAATTCCATAGGTTCCAACCTTTTCTCCCTCTGCAGGGGGCGAATTTATAATGTCTTGGGCCTCCTAGACCGAACTTAGAGTCAAAATTAGTTACAAACCAAAGAACAAACATCTAACAAACTCGAACGTGGCATATTCACCATGATTTACATAAAATAGAAATAAACTATGAAATACTCGGAAAATAGGCTTAAAGCATTTTCTGCATATCTCAGCTGATGACAGCTGTACGAAATCTGAGAGAGGTGACTGCGAATAGGCATGTCTTGAAGAAAACCCTTCACGATGTCCTCCTTGACATCTTCATGGCTATAAATTAAACTTTTTTGATCCATACATTTGAATCGATTTCCATCGCTTAGACTCGGGCAAATTTGCAATGACCATTTCGTGAGCCAAAACCCTGAGCTCCATGTTATCTGAATATGTAATATTAGGCACTTTGGTACATGTAGTTTGAAATCAAATAATGCTTCAAATCCCTCAACCAATTTATCAAACACAACAGGTCCTGACAGAGCGTGCTGCTTATCCTCAAATTTGCTGTAATCAGACCTGCGATGGACCAATTTTTCCAGATATTTCTCTTAAGTCAATAATGGTCATCTTTCCTCCCAAAAGAAATGAATTCCTTTGTTTACCAGTGGCTTAAACAAACTAATCACTTCTTTAACTCTTTGATTTATGATGTCCATCTTGGCTTGCACAGTTTCCACCATTTTGCATTTCCCAATAACTCTCCTAGCCCAGGAGACCACAACAACTTTGTCCTGGATACCCATTCTTTTGATTTGGTCTTATGATAAAGCACTCAAAAAGTCAACAACATTTTGAGCTACATGCATTGGCTTTTTATTGAATGCCTGCTTTACTACCACAACATTCTTCCTGGCAAACATCAAAGCATTCTCCTTATCAACAAAATAATCCATATACAATCTAAATCTACTGGCCTCTTTAATGATTTCATCCCATATCATGTGCCTGGCCCCCTGCAAGGTTATTTGGCCAACCACTTGCTTGTTTAATTTGGCATTTTTGGTTTATCAATTCCTGACATCTTTCCTCTGACTTCTTATTCTCTTCCACTTTTTTCAAAGCCATGTCTTCTAAATTCTAGTTTTGTTGCTTTAATCCTGTAAGCTCCACATCCTTTAGCTTTACCTGTGACATAGCATTAGACAAGGAGGTGGTGTATGTTTCTACATTGGGAATAGTGGTTGGAATTTCCACCTCTTCACATTTCTCTTAGAGCTCCTTTTCCTTGGCTGCTAGCCTATCCTTTAAATCCTCTTCACTTTCCTTTAGCAACTTAGCCTCCTTCTCCCATTGTTTCTCTTTCTCCTCAAGCTTCAAAAGCTTGGCTTTGCAATTAGTCAACTCAGTACTTAAAGCCTCTTTTCCCTTCTCAAATTCAGTCAACTCAGAAGTCTGAATGAGTTGAGTAGAAGGGATCTTCAATTTCTTCTTCAGTATCTGAACCTCTTTTTCTTTTTCATCTAGCAACTTTTGAGCTGCTCCTCCTTGGTCTAACTGCCCTTCACCTTTTAGTAAATCATCCTGTAATTTCTTGATTTTGATCCTAAGGGCCTTGTTTTCAACCTTTTCCTTCCTTAGAAGGTCCTGAGTCTTCTTTTTATTTGACTCCAGCTTGGACACCTGTATTGTAGCTTTCAACAATCTTGTATGTAAGATATCACTGGTTTCCCTGTTGGGGTGTATTACATTCGTAGTTGGAATATTTCCTAAGTTCACATTTACTTCAGATACTCTATTACTCATAGTCATGGCCAGACTTAGGGTGTCTTTAACATGATCCCTTACAGCTTTTAATGTTACATCTGACTTGGGAAATTGTTTTACCTGCTCATATAATTTCACTGTCTCATTAAAAAATTTATAAGCTCTTTCCCTGTAAGCCTCTAGCCAGTCCTCCTTTGATGCAAACTTACCAGTGGCTACTCCATCAAATACATAATCCTGAAGTTCTAACCCAGTTGCTTTGGACTCTTCTTGTTTCTGTTTTCCCTTTACATTTCTCTTCTTCACCTACCCTTTCATACTGCTATTCTTCACCTGCACCATTTGCTTTTCTAGTTCAACTTTCTGTTTCTTAGGTGTACTGGGAGTGTCTACTTCTTCAATGTCCATGGGATCCTCATGCTCTCTCTTCTTGGTATTCTCTGAAAAACTTATTAAAGATGAAACATTCCTAGCAACTGCAACTATATCAGAGAGATCCATGGGAGGAGAATTATTTCCAGGTAAGGAAGACACATAATCCATTTCCATGCAGACATTATCTGGGGCGTGATTTGGGTAATCCTCCCAATTAGCTGCCTCCCTGAGGCCAGCTACTTCAATGTGCTCAAAATGTTTGTTGTTATTGGTCTGTCTTCTCTTTGAAATCACCTGATGAAGATCATAATTGATTGCAACTCCCAAAGGGAACCCCATACTCTTAAGCATATTATCAATCACTAGTAAGGGAGCCCTACTTTTTACAACATATGGCCTTGCCTCCCAAAAAATTTCATGTCTAAACTCTTCCTGAAGCTTAAGATGTGTTCTTCTTCTACTATAAGCTTATGTCTGATAAATTCCAAAGAGAAAATCCTAACTATTAGGAAAGTTGGGAGAACATAGGGCTAGTGCACAAACCCATACAACCTTATAATAGTTTATGCCTCTGCAAGGAACCAATCTCCTACCATTTTGCTAGGGGAGAGTTGCAGTAGTTCCTTCATTTATGGAAACACCCTAGGCAGTCTTTCTTGAAAGAATATGTTGTAAACTTCGACCATCAAATCATTCATAAACTTGCTATAGTTCATGGTCATTTCATCTGTGAGCAGCAGCTCAGGAGACTAAAATTTGTCTTCATGGTGGGACAAAAACATCCTCAGTAAGAAAGACTGATATCGAAAAACCCTGGTGTCGTGGAAGTTAACTAGCTGAGAACAAATGTTTTCAGCTAGAAACTCATCAAATTTAAGGCAACAGGACTGAAAGGACTATCCTGGAAATTTAGGTTCAATAGGACAAGTACTCGGAACAAACAACATACTCAACAATTTCTCTGTTACATGGTCTATATTATCTAAACCTAAAAACTGACTGGCTAGAGTTACACGGGATTGGGCTTCTTCATTAAATAGATCTAGGTCAATTGGATAGGACAAACTTAGGATCTCACCATCAGGTTTGGAACATGATTTCATAAAGGCTTCCTTAATTTCAATTGCAGACTCATGGAAAAACTGAATGATAATCTTCTCTTTGTATTCCTGGGACAACTGAACAAACTCATGTGGAACAACTAGGGCTTTGCGAATGGCGGGGGCATCAATAGGGCATGGGATTTTAGACTTAAGCCTATCCATAATGACTCCTTCAGTTTCAAAATAATTACTTACACGCCATTTGACAAACTCAGGATAGTTAGGGGTCTAGTTGACAGAGAAAAAGTAAAAGAAGGATTTAAAAACACCACGGGCATTGTTACCCTGGTCCTTAAGAACCTTTAACCTATTCTTAGTTGTTTCAATTGACTCATTCCTTAGGACAATATCAGCAATTTCAACGTTTTTATCTTCAAAACTCTTCTCATCCCTCTGATAAGAAACCCCTACTTCCTCATTATCTATTACTTCTATTACCTCTACCTCATCCATTCTATCCATTCCATAAATACTCAGAAGGTTTGAAAATGCCTACCTCGTCACTTTGCACGGTTCTCTAATTTTGTCCACGCTAGTGTTCTGTACACAGTTAGGGTATTCGTCAATTTCAAAGCTCAGGAAAGACAAATCTTTTTCAACCCCACGTAGATGCTTTTATAGTTTTTTATATTGCATAAACCTCGTGCTTCTTCATGCAATATGTACCATAGATCTGTTCATCTTTGCAATATAAGCCTTCGATACACCAAATCTTCACACCAACACTCAACACTATCAACCTGCACAACTTGATTTGGGGAAATCAACATCAACCGTCGATCTCTAAACTACCTTCATCGGGACCGTTCAACATTGATAACTTTAACATTCCCCCAATCCTTTTTCATTTGATCGAGTGAGCAACTTCTGATCACAGAATGCTTCTTATCCATTGATCAAGCTTGAACTCTCGTCGCAACCATCGATCTTCGCAATCCTTACTACTTTCCGTAGATTGAAATCCCGACTTTGTCCGCGCTAGTTCAATCCGCAGAATTGTTCCAAACCGCAGATCTATCTCCGCTCTCATCTCCACTGTCCGATCTTTCCACCCTTTTAACTCATTCCACGATTTGAAAAAGCTTCTTTGTCCAGGCATGTTCACCACACGGAATGCTTTAGCGCCGTTGATCTGGTTTTGGATCAATCTCAACCCTCCAACATTACTCCCATTTAACATACTCCGCAAATCTAAAAACTTCAATCTACCTTACATCTCCGTTCCGCGAAATGCTTTTTCACTGTTGATCTTCACCCTCCTGAATCTGAACCGTCGATTCATGACACTCTTTACCTCATTTCTGTTGCTGCTTATTCCAAAAGGTAGAACGACCCACCACCGTGGATCCGAACCCTTTCATGATCCCACAATCCACTACGAATGATTCATGCACCCATGTTAACTTAAAGGGCGCCTTCATAACATTTTCAAATAAGGCCAATTTCCAAACCCTTCCATAATCCAATTTTTTTCAAATATGGTGCTAATAGTTTGTATATGACCAAATTATTGACAAACAAAATTTTCTTGAAGCGACAGTTGTACAATACAAGAATGAAAGAAGGTACAAAGATATCATATCATTTAAACGTTTTTAACACTCTTATTTGTCAATTGAGTAGTATGGATGTTAAAATTGATGATGAAGATAAAGCAGTCAATCTCTTATGTACTTTACCTGAATCTTGGGGTCAAGTAGTTTCTTCCATTAGCCTTAGTATAACTGATACTTTAAAATTTGACAATGTGGTTGGAGCATTATTGTCTGATGAATTAAGGAAGAAAACGAGTCTTGAAATCTCTTCACCATAAGCTTTCGTTGTTAGAGGTCGATCCAAAGAGAAAGGAGAAAAGTGAAGAGGTACTTCCAGGTCTAAATCAAAGGGCAGAAAGAGCAAATTAAAATGTCGGTACTGTAACAAAACGTTGTCATCTCAAGAAGGACTATTGGAAGAGACAAGAATCCAAGAAGGATGAATCCAAGTCAAAGGCAAATTTAGTTAAGTCTTATGATTTAGGTATGATCAACGAGGTCTTGTCTGTTTGTAAAATTTCTGAATATAATGAGGAATGGCTATTAGATTCTGGTGTTTCGCACCATCCCTGTCCTCATAAATATTGGTTTTCTTTCTATCAAGTAGTTAGTAATGGAATAGTTCTTTTAGGAGACAATCATTCATGTAAAACTGTTGGGGTTGGAAGTGTTAAAATTAAAATGTTTAATGGAGTTATAAGAACACTTATAGAAGTTAAACATGTACCTGAGTTAAAGAAAAATTCAATTACTTTGGGAGTATTGGATTCTTGTGGTCATAAGTTTATAGGTTTTGATGGAACTCTAAAAGTTTCCAACGATGCTTTAGTGGTCATGAAGACACAGAGGACATAAAACCTTTACAAACCGGTTGGAAGAACTCAAGTTAATGGTACTTTATTAGTATCTGAAGAAGAGTCATGATCCACTCAACTATGGCATCAACGTCTTGGTCATATGAGTGAAAAAGGACTTTAGGTATTAATGAATTGTAAATTGTTTCCAAATCTGAAAACTTTGAATTTGATGTTTTGTAAACATTGTATATATGGAAAGCAATGTAGACAAAAATTCAAAGTAGGTAGTCATGTTAGTAAAGGTGTTCTTGACTACATTCATTCTGATTTGTGGGGTTTGTTTCCTACCATTTCATATGGGGGAGCAAAATATTATGTATTAGTTGTAGATGATTTTTCTAGAAAGGTTTGGGTCTATGTCCTTAAAAAAAAAGGTGATGTGTTTAACACGTTTAAACAATTTAGAGTTATGGCGGAAAAAAGAACCGACGGGACAATCAAGTGTTTAAGGACGGATAATGGGGGTGAATTTACTTCTTTGGAGTTTGAAATATATTGCAAAGATGAAGGGATCGTAAGACACAAAACAAATGTATACACTCCTCAGCAAAATGGCGTTGCAAAACGCATGAACATGACTCTTCTAGAAAGAGCAAGGAGCATGCTCATTAATGTTAATTTGGGGCAAGAGTTGTGGGAAGAAGCAATTTCTATTGCTTGTTATCTAATAAATCGGTCACTATCAATGACAATAGATTGTAAAATTCCGGAAGAGGTATGGACTGGTCATTCCTGTGATTATTTGAATTTGAAAATCTTTGGTTGTGAAGCTTATGCACTTACTCCTAAAAATCAACGTTCTAAGTTAAACCCTAGATCAAAGAAGTGTGTTTTTGTTGGATATGATGATGTAACAAAATGCTATAGATTGTGGGATCCTACTACCCACAAAATTGTCATTAGCAGAGATGTAGTTTTTAATGAATATTCTCTGATTATATCCGAAAATGTAAGTGTTGATATGGAATAGGAACAAATAATATCAAAACAACTAATTCTGTTGGAAAACCAATCTTCTAATGACTAAAAGAAACAAGAAGAAGTTTATGGTGAGAGAGAAGTCATAGAAGATGAAGAAATTCAAGAAATTGTGGAAACCCCACAGCCTACACCAAGAAGATCATTAAGGGAGAGAAATCCTCCTAAGAGGTATACTGATTTTGTTTCATTTGTTTTATTTACCGATGATGGAGAACCTTCTTGTTTTCAGGAAGCCATTGATTGTGTTGACAATGCTAAGTGGAAGGTGGCAATGAAAGAAGAAACCGATTCTCTGGAGAAGAACGAGACATGGGAATTGGTTGAACTCCCCAAAGATAGAAAAACTTTTGGATGTAAGTGGGTCTTCAAATTGAAGAAAGGAGTTGATGGTAAGGTTATGTTATCTCCTAAAATAAATTTATTTTGATAGGATGAAGAATTAGAGTCATGTTATGAAAGATTTAAAGATGACTAACAAATTGAGGGTCTCTGATTTTGCTATATTTGAGAAAATTGAAAGTTTTAGCTTTCGGTGGCTTAGGCGGGTTTTTTAACAGCTCATTAGCCACCGAATAGCTTTGTTTCGATAGTTAACAGTTTAACGCAGGATCAGAGTTAACCACCGAAAGTTGACCCGAATGATTATCTGGTAAAAGCACTTTCGGTGGCTTAGGCGAGACTTTCAAACAGCTCATTAGTCACCGAAAAGTGTTGGTTTCGGCAGCTTAGCGAACGCTTGAAGGAGGGTGTTAACCACCGAAGGCAAGTGAAAGGCGTTGGGGAAAGAATGGTTTCGGTGGCTTAGGTGAAAGCTTTGATGGTTCATTAGCCACCGAAAGGCCTGTCTTTAGGCGGTTAAAAGAAGATAGCCGGAGAGACCACAATCCGTCAAAAGCCAATTTTACAACGCCATTTGGAAATAAAGTTTCGGTGGCTTAGGCAAATAGGTCAGCGTTTCATTAGCCACCGAAAGACTTGTTTTCAGCGGCTAGCAGACAATTTCCTGGGGGCCCTTAGCCGCCAAAAAGGACAAAAGAAGAAATGGTTAAAAACCTATCAAATCAAGGCTCATCAGCACAACAACGATCATAAGAGGGCACGATAAACCACCGAAAAGATAAGAAAACTGCATCAAGGTGTAAGTAAATGATTGAGGAGGTCGTTGTTAAGCTGATGAGGACCGATGTGATTTGAAACCCTACTCTTCCCTCCATCTGTCCAAAGAAATGCAAAAGATCTCCACTGGGTATCCAGTTTGCATTAAACATGATTGCTGGGCAAGGGGTCTCAAAAATATCAACAAAAGCCATTGTCCTCTCACCTAATCATTTCTCATGCAGTTAAAACCCTCATAATCAGTGCCCAATCCTCCAGTAGACTCCACCTTCAAATATAGAAATCCTCACCACCAGAAACCATCTCTGAGAGTCAGCCCGCTAAAACACTCTTCCACAGAACTTGAATTGAATTTTTTGCAGGAACTCAAGAGTACATTCAGCAAATGAAGAAGGGAGGGCCTGCTCTCAGGAAAGAGTTAGGAGACATCAACTACCTAGAGGCACATCCAAAAGTCTGCCAGTTCTTCAAAGATGTTGGATGCTATAAGTTTTGTGAGAAAATTCAAGGTTCACACCAGCAGGTGGCTGAGGCATTTGCTCTCTCTTTCGATGGCTCCAAGGCAATCATAGGTAAGGAAGAATTTATGATAGATAAAATCCTAATTGCTGAAGTGACTGAACTCCCTAGCACTGGGGAGAAGTGGTTTAAAACCATCATTACAAAGGATGTAGAGTTCAGATCTTATCTGAAGCCTGAACATAGAGGGGTGGTGTAGAAGGAAATTGTCCCATCCTCCTATCTAGAAGAGAAGTGGCAGCAATCACTGAAGGTCATTGTGGTCTATATAACTTGTGAAGGAAGATACAATGGGGCCATGATTTACCATTTCAAATTGATGAACCACTTTACAGGAAAAATCCCACTGAATTTACCTTTCTACTTACACAAGAGCCTAGCAAAAATGGCACACTAGGTGAAGGCTTATCCAACCAAGATTGCTGTAAGATTGTCTCATCATGGTCTTATCCAACTCTTGATCCAAGAATTGCTGAAGAGGAGAAATATGGCATGGGCATATTTCTTGTTTTGGAATGGCTTTGAAATAGGCCTACAGCCAGAAGAAAAGGGGAAGTCTCCTTCGAAAAAGTCTAGCACCCCGAGGAGTGGGAAAAGGAAGAGAAGGGCTATATCCCCAACAATAGCAGAACAACCTCCTTCCCCTTCTAAAGCCAAGCAGGTCAAAAGAAACCTAGATTTCAGTAAAAAGGGCCAGGAAGTCACAACACATAGTGGGCACATTTTGAACCTGCCCTACTCAGATTCAGAAGAGGAAAGAGAGGAAGGTGCTGACCTAGCAGTGCAAGTTGTAGCAGAGATTGAAGAACTCCCATCACCTACACCAAAAGAGCAAGATGACCCAGCAGAGAAGGCTTCCTCTAGCAAGCCCAAGATACAAATGATAAATCAGTTGTTGAGGCAAGTGTATGAAATGGAAATTTTAGAAAGAGAGATAAAGAAAAACAATACTATATTGACCAGGAGGAATAAACAACTGCACAATTCTTACCTAGAGATGAGAGAAAGGTATATCTTTCTAAAAATACTAAACAAAAGATACTTGAAGAACAACACAAGGCTGTATAGAATGATCAGGCTTCAGAGGCTGCGGATAAAGCATGCCAAGCCAAACCCTAGAACTCACTTCACATTGGAAACCCTAGCTGAAGCTGCAGTAAGCCTTCAGCCTCCAGAATCAAGCCAGGCTGCTGCTAACCTTCATAACATAGAGCATGTTAAATAAAAAGATAAGCAAACAAACTTGAAAGAATAATTTTGGAGGTTGCTTAAGAATTTTTGCAAAACAAGGATTTTGGTGGCTTAGGTGGACCCTAAGGCAATTCATTAGCCATCGAAAGCAGAGCTTTCGGCAGTTAACAGACCCGATATTTTGACCTCTTAACCACTGAAAGCAAAAAGAGGCACAGGATTGAATTTTGGCACAACGGACTAGTTTTGGGCAAACATGAATAGCTCAGGGACGAAGTATAAAGATGAAGGGTGCCGAAGAACAACCTCATGGGAGGTATATTTCAGTTTTGCAGTGACATAAATGAAGAAATGGTCACCAACACTAAATTGTCTAAGTAAAGCATTGACTTATCTAGCAGAGGACCAGTGGCAGTTTATTCATAGTACTCACTTTAGTTATCAGAAGGTTAAAACAGTGAATGAGTTCTATAGTTAGATAAACTAATAGTTAAATTAGGGTTTTTTGACCTAATTATGCAAAAACAATTATTTTGTCTATTTTTAGTAAATTAGATCCAATTTTTTAGGATCTGAATATTTTTGTAAAGGCTATAAAGCCTAAGACTTATGTTATTGAAAGGGTTCGACTTCAGGGACCTGTAAACCATTACTATTATCAAGCTTCTCATATTGCTCATGACCTAATATAATCTCTTTTGCTATCATATGTTTAGTTTCAGTTTCTTGTCTATTATGTGCTTATGCTTGAATGCGTTATTTAGGTTTATTCATGTTAATCGATATCTGATAACTGTCATCCTATTGCCATATTGATGATTTGAATTATAAGTAATTTCTTTGTTATGATTAGCCATTTATATATATTTGTTTTATGTATGGATCTGCCAGCATGATAAGTTCTCCATCTCTGCACCATATTATCAAACCTCTGAACAGTGGTAGTTAGAAGCCTTATCCCTGATTGAATTTCATGCATGTCTTGAGAGTGTGAGGTCTTGTAAGTCACCCAACTCTATCCACTTAGAAAACCATAAAAACATTTAAGTTACCAGGCATCATCGAGCTACAACCTAGAGGAGTTTCCTGGAGTGATAGCAGGTCGAAAGATACAAAGCCAAATTGGTCGCAAAAGGATACTCTCAGATGGAAGGTATATGCTATCATGAGATTTTTTCACCAGTTGTCAAACTTGTATCTATTTGTATTGTGTTAGCATTAGTTGCATTGTTTGATTTTGAGTTAGAGCAACTAGATGTTAAAACAATTTTCTTACATGGAGATTTAGATGAGGAGATTTATATGGAACAACAAGAAGGTTTTGTACATACTCATAAAGGTAGATTTGTTTGCAAGCTCTAGAAATCATTGTATGGTCTGAAACAGTCACCCATGCAATGGTACAAGAAGTTTGATTCTTTCATGGTGAGCCAAGGTTATACTAGAAGTGAGTACGATCATTGTTTATACTTCAAAAAGTTGAATGATATATTCATTATCTTAGTACTGTATGTTGATGATATGCTTATTGTGAGCAAAAGCATGGATGCAATTAATTGGTTGAAGGCTGAGATGGTTAAGACTTTTGATATGAAGGACCTTGGAGCTGCAAAACAAATCTTAGGTATTGAGATACACACAGACAGAAGAAATGGTAAGCTTAATTTTTCACAGGAGAAGTATGTTGAGAAAATACTTGAAAGATTTGAGATGAATAAGGCAAAGCATGTGAATGTTCATTTGGATTCCCATTTTAAACTTTCTTTAGGTTTATATCCTAGAAGTGTTGAAGAAAATAATTATATGTCTCGTGTACCATATGCCAATACAATAAGATGTTTAATGTATGCAATGGTGTGTACTAGACCTGATATTTCACATACAGTAAGTGTTGTTAGTAAGTACATGGCAAACCCAGGAAAAGAACATTGGAATGCAATGAAATGGGTGCTTCGATACTTAAGAGGCACAAGTGACTATTGTATCACCTTTAATAATAACAGTGATTCTATATGCGGTTTTGTTGATTCATATTTCGCAGGTGATTTGGACAACATAATGTCTACTTCAGGTTATGTCTTTACTCTTGCAGGTGGAGCTATAAGTTGGATGTCAAAGCTTCAGGAAACAGTTGCTTTATCCACTACAGAGGCTGAATACATTGTTGTCTCACATGCTTGCAAAGAGACAATTTGACTGAGAGGTCTGCTTAGAGAAATTGGAAGCTTGCAGAACAGTGTGCCCATCTTCTGTGACAATCAAAGTGCTATTCATTTGGCTACAAATCATGTTTATCATAGTAAGACTAAACATATTGGTGTAAAATATCATTTTGTAAGACAAGCCATTATTGAAGGTGGACTAGATCTGAAAAAGGTCCATACTCAAGAAAATTGTGCAGATATGTTCACAAAACCAGTATTGTTAGAGAAGTTACGGTGGTGTGTAGCTTCTCTTGGTTTGAAAAAAAAGAGATAAATAGTCTTGGGAAAAATATTTGTAAATTTTGTTGTTAAGGTGGAGATTGTTAAATGACAACTAAACTAACATGTTTATGGGAGGTTTCTCATTACGTGTGTTTACGGGGAGTTTCTCAAAACGAACATAACTGACAACGGTTTACTCATGTAACTTCTTTCATGAAGTATATAGTGCATGGTTGGGATACACAATGTATTGAGTTGGCTGTGAGGTTGAGACCCGTCATGTAATGTCTCCTTCTTCATTAATGAGCTTCAATACTTTGTTGGGTGGATGTTTCCCCTCCAGGGTTTTACCACATTAAATGTTGGTGTTTGAATGATGTTGTTTCATGTGTGCCCTTGAAATGTGTCTTTGAATTTTTTAACATGAATAATCTCCTCCTCCTCAGTATCATCCTCCTCGTCTTCTTCATCCTCTGCATAATCATCCTAAGATTCCCCCCCAACAAGCGTTTCAATCTCTTCACTTTTTCTTTGGGTTTCATGCGTGATTCATCTCTGCCTCCATTGAAGGTTAGAGTAAGGGCAACACTACCATCCCAGTCATGTTGTTCGCTTGCATTTCGCCACCGATCGTCGCCCATGTTTAAGAAAACTGCAATACTCCCATCTTTCAATCCTCTTCTTCAACACAACACAAGATTCTAGGCAAAGCCTGTAATGAATGAAGCCTATATAAATTAAAGATAGCTTTAATTGGACGGAACGTGTTAGGACGACAGTTTCAAACGCCTTGTGCGTATAAATATCATTTTCCCTTACCCCTCATGAGACGACAGGAGCATGCCGGGAAATTCAATTTTTTTGTGCTTGTCAATAAATTTTTAATGGCAGTTTAAAATTTTTTGTGCCTATCATTTGACGGTTCAACCAATTTTGCTGCGTGTCAATTTATTTTTAATATTAAATATAAATGTGAATAAAATAAATTTTTTATATTGTATATAAATATGAGTAAAATATTTATATAGAAATTTACTAATTAAGCAAATTATAAAATTTTAAAGGAGAAAATTATAGAGATTCTCCTTGGAAAAATTTGAAGGCTTAATAATAATACAATTAGAAACACAAAATATAAATACAATACAATACACATACACGAAAATAGAGAAGTGTAGCATTTATGTGTTCCTCAATTAACTGGAAATTAAGAGCAGACCAGGAGATGACCCAACACAATGGCCAATAATTGTTAACAAAGTTTTAGTACTTAATATAAATATTAAAATTTTTGACGGGTATCTAAATTCATAAACGTTAGGAATAGCACACACCTACACATGTGACCGGAGTCTTAGGCCAGCAGCCCGAACCATAAACCCTAGTCAAAATGACTGTTATGACTTTCTCCAATCGCTATAAATGGCTGCCGCTATTCCGTGGAGAGCACTCTACAGTTGAAGATATGCAGTTCTGATGGGTTTGTGTTTCATATTTTCATGGAGGTGAGTACTTCCTTCTATTCATTTAGGGTTTCTTACACCTGATCTGGATATTTTATGCGATATTTGGTGACTTATTAGCCAACCATATTGTCTATTGAAAAAGGTCTAGTTGATCGGCGACATCACCCAAATAAACTCAGTATCTATCTTCGAGTAAGAAAAACCTTTTTGGGTCTTCGTCGAAGAAGATCTGTGGCAATTTCTTTATTGATTGTATTCCACAGACAGGACTCTGATACACCGACCAACAATGCAGTTTAACATAGGTTACATGCGTTTGCGCGGCCATTTTACAGTCTTCAGTCATGTTCTGAGCATTTAATCGTTTTGTTCCTTTTTTTAACACGTTAGAAAAAACACCTAGGGCACGCGTGAACTGACAAGCCTGGCATTTTTTAGCTAATTTATTAATTCTGTGTTTTTAAATGGAAGGGAAGGCTTTCGATATCTTTCAATTTATAAGTGTCTTTTCTTTGGATCTTCGAAGGTTTTATGAATTTTCTTGTTAGGTTCAGACACCCATATTCCAGGGCTGTAGGAACCCTTTACATAAAATGCTTTGAATATAAAGAAGAGTTCTCTTAGGAGGAATGAATGAATTCCAAAATTTTGAGCTCAAAGTCAAGCGCCAATATACACAAGATGGGCGGGCTGTCCTTGACATTCATAACACTAGTTGCCTGGATCAGTTGCAGTTTCTTCTCTGATGGTTCATCCGCTCCATGAGTCTTTTATTTTTAAACGAGTCATAAAAAGAATAATGAACGTGCCTGGCCTCTTTATTGCCTCTTTATTGGATCAAGAACGGATAAAAAATTGCCATTGGACATTGGCCCAATCAGAAATGTAAGTATTATGTGTAAAGTAATTAAACTGTTAAGATTAGTCAATATGATTCTGTGTATGCATACCTCTTCTCATTTTTACTCATATGTCTATCATCCATAAAAAAAAATTTCCGATGAAATTTTTTGTATTATCAGATCTTCATTTTTTATTATATCTTTTGGTTGGGGTGGCTTAACTGCCACTACCTCAGTGGATTTTACTGGATTTGAAGTTGTGACCCATAACTTCCCAATGGTACAGGTTTCTATTTCTGTAAATCATTTGTAGAATTATCATGAATCAAAATTTGTTTATGATTGTGATGCTCTCCTTGTGAACAAAGGATGGTTTGACCTTTTTGTCTTCTGAAGCAACAAGGTGTTGGCCTTTTTATCTCGGTTTAACAAGGCATTCATTACATTTTTGGGATTTTTTGGGGTGTCTTTTGAAGCAACAAGGTGTATGGTTTGATATTTTTATCTTGGTTTAACAAGGCATTCATTACATTTTGGGATTTTTTTGGGGGTGATGTGTAAAAACTTGGTGACTAATTAGCCAATCATATTTTAGGGCTAACGTCTTATCTATATGTGATTGGTCAGTAAGTTCACCTATAGTAAATCTGCATGTGCCTCCTACTGAGAAAGCTTTTGAGTTTTCACATAGCAGGCCAGTGCGCACAAACTTTTCACAGAAACATACAAAGAACTAATTCTATTTAGTATTTTCAATTTTCAACGGATAGAAATTGTCTTACATGATGCAATGCTTCGTTGGCCTTCTCAGACTCGACTTAAGATGGGATTTCCCATAGATGATATTAGCTTTGTTACAACATATTGTTTAGGTGAATTATCATAATGTTTGAAATAAAGAGAGTATCTTCTTGCTTCTTTGTAGGTGTCTGGCTTGACAAAAGAAGCGTGTTGGTCATCTCCATTTGCTTTATAGTCTTCCCTATTACTCTGTTTCTTTTGTTGTTTGTAGTTAGGGTTCTACTCAGATACACTTGCATATGAAAAATCATTATATCGGTAGTGATGAATTCAGATCTTCTCTTTTCCAAGGAAATTTTACGGTTCAAATACTCAATTTGAGGACTGCTTGGCCAATATATTACTGAGCTTTATTAGACTTGTCCCTATTACTCTGTTTCTTTTGTTGTTTGTAGTTAGGGTTCTACTCAGATACACTTGCATATGAAAAATCATTGTACCAGAAATGATGAATTCAGATCTTCTCTTTTCCTAAGGAAATTTTACGGTTCAAATACTCAATTTGAGGACTGCTTGGCCAATATTACCGAGCTTTATTAGACTTTTTATTAGACTTGTTCTAGCATTGACTGGTTTGATTCTCATTTATTTGACTGTCAGAAATAGTAATGTACATAGGAACGATTATTTGACTGTCAGAAATAGTAATGTGAAATCTTGCATTTTTATGGACCTAACTAGCAATCTGCTCATTTAATGTACTAATTTAATATGGAAGGAAATTCTGTAATTCTGAACATGTTTGAAACTCTGGTAACTGCAGTAGTAGAAGTTTTGGCACAATCAACATTTTTGACATCCATAACAACCATCTTGAGGAGATATGGTTGCCAACACAGGCCCATAGTATCCTACCTCCTCTTGGCCGAATTCAGTTTTCTATGCGATATTGGCAAACCCCAAAATCATTCTCATTGCAACACTGTTCTCATTGTAAGCACCTATAAATAAGTAAAGGGGTATAGTAAACCACCAAGAGTTTACAAGGAACCGCCAAGCACATGCCTATTTTAAACCCCAATACAAAATTATTGGTTGGTCCTAAGCAAGGGGGAATTAACGTATGCCTATGTCAGTTTTTTTCTGTTTTTTAAAGCCCCAATACAAAATTATTGGTTGGCCCTAAGCAAGGGGAAATTAACGTATGCCTATGTCAAAGTTTTTTTGTTTTTAAAAGAAGATTTATGATAAGTGTTTAACCCACATTGAGATCACTTATCAGCTGTTGATAAGCTTAAGCCTGATCCTATTGGACTCAAACAGAATTGAACCTCCAACCTCATGACAGAGAGGGTTGGCTTTGGCTAGGGAATCCAACTAGTGAGGATACCATCAGGGCTACGCCTCTGTCGAAGCTTATTCACAAAATACATATAATATTTTCCTTAGGGTAGTTGGCTTTGAGATTTGCCTATTTATATAAAGTCTTTCTAACGGATGGAGAACACGAGCAGATTGACAGATGTCTTGAAACCTTGGTAGTGTGGTTACTGAAAATTGCTTTCATGCTTGTACGCTACAGGAGCTACTTGTACGCTACAGAAGCTACACTTGCACACTGTCTCACACAAACTTTCATGTCTGTGGCAACTTGTAAGCATCTGAATATGTGATTTGCTGGTCACTGTATGTGAAAAAGAGCAAGCAAAATCAATCAAAATCAAGAAATAGATATTTTAACTACCATAAATAGCACCATGTGTAATCTTGCATTTTATGGATCTAACCAGTACTCTGCTAATTTAATCGAAGGAATCTTTGGAAATCTGAACAGATGTGAAATTTCGAACTAATTGAGAATGAACAGTAGTATTTTGATAGAGGTAACTGTAGTAGCAGAAGTGCCAGGCATATTCGGATTAATGATGCAAATGACGAGCTGGTATGGATATATGAGAAATGTAAAGGTAGATACTTGGCTAAATGGGGATATCAAGCACTAGTTGAAGAGTGCGCTCCTGATGAAGTATGGTGGTTCAAATCGATCTCGAAATTGCAGGCTCCTCAAAAGCTATATTTAACATGTGGTTGGTATTGAATGGTAAGCTGTTAACGTGAGACGCTCTTCAGAAACGTAAGTGGCATGGGTCCGGAGTGCTATCTCTACCAGGATTCGTCTGAGGAGGCAATTCATTTATCTATCCATTGCAGATTTTCAAAGATGGTGTGGGAAGATATTTCATAAATGCTCGGTAGAAGATGGTTTTCAAGTCGAAACCTGGTAGTAGTTTGGTGCCTCTGGCACGCTTGGAACGTGGCCCTTTTTGAAAATTCCAAAGTACCGCAGGAGGTGGTGGCATTCAGAGCTATGAGTATATATAAGCATTATCTTCATAATGATTTACCTCTAGCAGCCGCAGGGGCGCAAAAAGTAGTTGCCGAGAAGCAGGGTTTTCATGCTTATTTGGACGGGGCTTGTCAAAATTCGATCTGCGGTCTCGGTGCTTGTGTATTCCCTGACGAAGCTCTAGTGCTCTGTTTTAAGGAACATGTAGGTAATGGGGCGAAATTTCAGGGCTTGCTCTCATTACTAAGGTTATAGACTCATCTTAATATTCAGGTTACAGTAATCTATGATGACTCCCAATTAGTTATAAGCTAGATGAAATACAGCTTCAAAACATTTCGCCGCTGAATCTCACGTTTTGGAGGGTAGTCTCTCTAATTTCAACATCTTTTGAAGTTTATCTTCTCTTCTCTTGAAGTCATTTTGTATGAATATGTTGGCCTTGAGGGCATATTTTTTTTTTCATAAGAAAAAGCGCTTAACTTTTATATTATAAAGTTGAAACCGGTACAAACAAGATTACATATATCTTTCGTTTGTATATCACAGAGCACTTTCTTCCCTTATACAAAAAGGAAATACAATAATTGTCTCTATCAGATACCCAAAAAATACTCCTTTATGCTTAAAAACAGGAAACTGATAGCCTACCAAAACAGTCTGCTACATCACGAGGAAACATTCTCGTATCCACCAAAACTTAATAGAAAGACAGGGATGCCCTCGATGAGATGGAACAACCATTCCAGATTTCAAGGTAAATGAGCATATCCATTTCGTCAATACCGGTTTTAGACAAACTGTCTGCGTCAACATTAAGTTCCTGGTAAATATGCATCAGATTGATACTAAAGAAAGAAGAGATCAGCATGCGAACCTTTGTTTTCCAATAGAAGTGACTGGAAATTATTGATTCCATTTGCCCATTCAATAATGATCTGTGAATCCCCCACTATATATAGAGATTATCCACCTTATACTCCTTCACGACAGAGAGTAAAGCCCATACAGCCAAGAGCTCTGCCCTAGTATTAGTCCCCTTCCTGTCTTCATCCATCCCTTGAAAACCATCTGATCATTTAGCTTAAGGACAAATCCCGCTCCACAAACGCCATTTTGTAGAGCATCATCAAAAAAACCAAGCGGGCGATGCAACATAAAGGAAGGTTGTAAAATAATTCTATCCATAGAATTGGACTTGTACCATTCAGAATAGCCCCCAATAATTCTAGATACTACCACCGCAACAATAGGCTTATCTTCCTCAATCAATATTTTGTTTCTTATCCTCCAGCACTCCCAAATCACAAACAGTGGAAGGAACCTATGATGTTTGACATTGAAGACATACAAGATATCCGTCAACAACTCCTTATCCCATAAAACCACTAAGTGATAGTACTTTCCCAAAGCCCCCATGTTGTGCCCAAAAAAAGAACACCTGCCAAAAATATGATTCACGCTTTTTGCTGCAACCTTGCATAAAACACATTTGTTGGGTCTGACATAACCTCTACGTTGTAAAGAGTCCTAGGTTAGAGCACGGTTGTCCAAAGAGCTTGAATTTCCGTGGAAAAAGTGCTTTCCATATCCAATTGTTCCACTAGTTCCTCGTGATGACTGAGGAGGACTCCATGATAGGAGTTATACGCCAATTTTGTTGTCACTTTCCCCATGTCCTTATTCCTCCCCCACAATAGCTGGTCTGGTTTGTCTGATAGGCTAATGCCTGTATGGATTAAGCCCACAATATAACATGACCATTCCTCCTCGATTCTTTCCGTCAACTGTAGCTCCTGAGCGATAACCCGATGGTGCCTTCCCAAAAGATCCATCCTCCAAATCTGATGCAATACAACCAATTTTTTTATGATGAAGGGCATAAATCAGATGCCTAGATAGTCGAAACTCCCCTTCTAGACCAATAATAGGATCCATCCCAATATTTGTCTGATTCCCTCTTCCCATCGCCCACGCTAAAGATTGATTGATTGATTGATTGAAGGGAATCTAGCAAGAAAACTATCCCAAATAATAGAAAGCCGACCTCGATACATTGTAGCGTTCACGAACCACAGATTCGACGTCATTATTTTCAAATATTTAGCTTTGATAACTTTTTCCCAAAGGCCCTGATTGAAGAGTTCCCTCTAGAAACTAGTTGCACATAATGCCATATTAAAACTTGTCGGGCATTTGATTCCCCATCCACCATATGCCAAGGGCTTCAAGATCATCTCCCAAGCACAAAGATGGAACTTCCCACCACTCGACTATAAAAAATGAAATAAATATTTTTTGATGGACGATAGGATAGAGCTAGGGACATGAAATAGGGAAAACCAAAAAACAGGAATAACTTGCAAGACAACTCTAATCAACACAAGTATGCCCCCTAAAGAGAGATACCTGCTCGACCAACCCTTGATTTTCCAAGAATTTTTTGTAAGCATCCACCCCTAGTCTTTTGAAGAAAACCCAACCGGCTTGAGCACGAAACCAAGATATTTAAATCCAGACATAAAATCCACCATATGAAAATTCATAATCGCCTTTATCGCATCACAACCCCTTTTATCCACATTAGCAAAAATTAAACAAGACTTTTCAGCGTTGACTTCGAACCTAGACGCTTCACAAAACATAGCGATGAGCGAATGATAAGCACGCCATTCTTTGACCAATCCAATATTACTAAAGAGTATTATATCATCCACAAAGATGAGATGAGTAAGATTCACAATCCTTGCAAAATTGACACCATCAATGGTCTTAGTAGCCTTGGCATTCTTCAACAGTAGGCTGAGCCTTTCTATGACCAATATAAAATAATAGGTAAGGTGACAATGGACATCCCTAACGGATGCCTTTGCTGCTAGAGAAAAAGGGAGAAGGCGACCCATTAATCAGAATCCCAAAACGAATCGACGAGACACAACTCATGATCTAAGCACAAATATCATGGGACAACCCTGCTTGAATAAGTATAAGCCACAGAAAGGACCAGTCGAGCCTATCATAGGGTTTAACTAGATCCAACTTTAGGATAAAGGCCTTCTTCTCGGTCAACTTTAAGGAATGGAGACATTCCTGCGTAATAGCAACCACATCCTAAAGATGCCGATTAGGTAAAAAACCGAACTGGTTCTTTGTTCATCGAGGGCGTATTTTACCTAAACAAGTCTCGGTTAGTGACAATATATATCTTCTGTAAGAAAGAGTTCTGGCTTGTATCTCTTTTACTATGATGGCAATGAAGTAGCGTATGTGTTAATATTGACAACTAATATAAAACTAGATTTATTTACGGGGAGTTTGTGTAACTGGCATAATCGGCAGCAATTTTACTCATGTAACTTTTTTTTATGAAGTATATAGTGAAATGGCTCGTCTTGTAATCTCCTTGTTCTTGATTAATGAGAATCAATACTTTGCCTGCGTGGATGTTTCTCCTTATGGGGTTTTACCACATGAAGAATGGTGTTTATCCTTATTTTGTCTCTGATTGTTTTAACAAGTGGTATCAAAGCCCGTGAGAGAAGAGAGTCTGTCAGAGAGGAGGAGCAATTTGCTGCTAGACCATGGTGAAGAGGGTTGAGTGGAGAGTTGAAGAAACCTAGAACATGGAGAAAACGTTATTGTTGCTGTTGTCATTGTTGTTGGACCGTGGACCGTGGTGAAGAGGGTTGTGTGCTTGTAGAGCCACTGTTGGGCCACCATAGAAGTTAGTCCGTAGAGAGGAAGTCGTTTTTGGCAGCCTGGAACCACTGTTGTTGCTTGGACGTGGAGAGTCAACCACTAAAGAGGAGTAGAGTCACCGTTGTCTGCAGATCCGTGTGGAGAAGAGAGGAATCACCGCTATCTATAGAGAGGAGCGTGTGGTAGGTTGAATGCAAGTGGTGCCATCCATTGTTGGACGTGGAGAGAAGTTCATCACTGCTTGTCTGCTTTGGAACCACTGCACTTCGCGTGACTACTGGAGGTGGAGAAGAGCTGGCCATGGAGAAGAGAGCTGGAGTGCTGGTAAAGAGGGCTATGTGAAGAGTAGTCGTCTACTGCTGGACATGCCACCTGTTTGCAGAGGAGGAGTGGAGTCTACCTGCGTTGTTTCTGTTCACAAGTATATTTAAAAAAAAACCACAACAATGAAGTGTAAACCCTGAGCTTGTGCTTTTTTTGTTCGGGAGTATATATATTTAAAAAATATATATTTACACAACAAAGTCTAGTACAAAATTTGAAATTGAGAAGTTTAGTGGTAAAAATAACTTTGAATCGTGGAAATTAAAGATGTAGGATCTATTAGTACAGCAAGGGTTGCAGAAAGCATTAGATTGTAAGAGAAAGAAACCTCTAACTATGATTGATGATGAATGGGAGGAATTAGATGCCAAAGTACTTAACACAATTCAATTATGTCTTGCGAATGATGTGTTGTTTAATATTGTTGAAGAAAAATCAGTAGCAAGCCTATGGAGCAAGTTAGAAAGTCTGTAAATGATGAAATCTTTGACAAACGTAATTTATTTGAAGATACAGCTGTAAGGTATGAAAATTAAAGAAGGTACGAAGATAATAGATCATTTGAATGTTTTTAGTACTTTGTTTTGCCAGTTGACTAGTATGGATGTTAAAATTGACGATGAAGATAAATCAATCAATCTTTTGTGTACCTTACCTGAATCTTGGAGTCAAATAGTTTCTTCCATTAGTCTTAGTACAATTGATACTTTGGAATTTGACACTGCGGTTGGAGCATTGTTGTCTGAGGAATTGAGAAAGAAATCTAGTTTTGAAACTTCTACACCTGAAGCTTTTGATTGTTAGAGGTTGATCCAAAGAAAGAAGAGAAAAGTCAAGAGGTACTTCTAAGTCTAAATCAAAGGGCAAAAATAGCAAATTAAAATGTTGGTACTGTAACAAGACTGGTCATCTAAAAAATGACCATTGGAAAATACAAGAATCCAAGAAAGATGACTTCAAATCTTAGGCAAATTTAGTTAAGTCTGATTCAGGGATGATCGATGAGATTTTGTCTATTTGTAGTGTTTTTGAATATAATGAATAATGACTATTAGATTTTGGTGCTTCACACCATGTCTGTCCTCACAAAGATTGGTTTGCTTCCTATCAAACAATTAATGATGGTGTAGTTCTTTTGGGAGACAATTATTCATGTAAGACCACTGGTTTGGAAATGTTAAAATTAAAATGTTTGGAGTTATAAGAACAGTAACAAATGTTAGACATGTGCCTGAATTAAAAATTAAAAAAAATCTCTTTGGGAGTGTTGGATTCTTGTAGTCATAAGTTTATTGTTTCAAGTGGAGTACTAAAAGTATCTAATGGTGCTTTAGTGGTCATGAAGGCCCTAAAAACAAGGAATCTTTACAAATTGGTTGGAAGAACTCAAGTTAATGATACAACATTAGTATTTGAAGAGGTGTCTAAATCCACTTAATTATGGCATTAGCGTCTTGGTCATATGAGTGAGAGAGGACTTTAGGTATTAATGAATCGTAAATTGTTTCCAAATTTGAAATCTCTGGATTTGATGTTTTGTAGACATTGTATATTTGGAAAGCAATGTAGACAAAAATTCAAAGCATGTAGTCATGTTAGTAAAGATGTTCTCGATTACATTCATTATGATTTGTGGGGTTCGTCTCCTACTATCTCCTTTTTTTTTCCACACTAAAAAAAAAAAAAAATCGTAAATATTAATTACATGTATGGATGGATCAAATGTCCATTATCACACAGATATTCAAAATCAATCAAAGCAGAAAGCTTTTTACATCAAGAACTGTTGGATTAGTCCATAAAAACTCAAAAAACATCTATATCATCATACAGATCAACAAAAGGCGTTTACATCACCCCATAAAAGCAAAGTATGTACTTAAAAAACCTATACAAGTTTAGATGATGAATATTAATTCATCCATGTATATCATATATAAACAAAAAACCTTAAAAATGATGAAGTTATCTAGAAAAGTTCTCATTAAAAGAGTCATCAACAAGTATAAAGCTGAAAACACACAGAAATGTATTCAATAAAACCAGCAACAAGAACTCTAAAAATTCTGATAACTTTCAGTCATTTCAGCTTCTCAAAATTCCTTGATAATCTAGCACTCGTCCGGTTCCAAAGCTCCAGCTTTCGCTAAACCATTTGCAGATGAATTTCTTTCACGATAGATGTGCTTGAGCACCAAATGTTCAAACATATCTAAAAGCCTATTAACTTCATAAAGAACCTGTGCAAGCTCTAAGTTCAACAATCGAAACTTACTATTAGCCCAATTAATTACTAACTGTGAATCACCAAATAACTGGATTTTTACAATTTTTTTCTCCCTAGTGAAAGTAAGCAGGAGCTTTAAAGCACAGATCTCTGCAAAATTATTAGATCCAATCCCTAAACTAGCCTTAAAAGAAGAAAAAATGCTCATCAGAAATGTAAATCATACCTCCAACACCACAAATTTTTGGGTCACCGACAGAAGATCCATCAAAAAACTCCCAAGGGTATGATTTATCAATATCTTCAACAACAACAGATCTGATATTAACAACCAAACTATCTTGAGGTAAAGATCTCATCAAACCCAGGCTAATAATGGATACCTGAGTAGGTGTCATGGAAATGTCTTCAAAACAAACAAGATTTCTGGCTTTTCAAATATTCCATAAAACAATAATTGGTAAGGTTTTAATATGATTAACTTTCATATTAAGGCACCAAGTCTTCAGACAATCACTAACAGTGTCCCCATACCACAAATTGTTCAAACTTAATCTATCCTCAAGATTCATTCAAACACACTGAGTAAATGGACACTCCACACCAAGTTGGAGATTAGACTCAATATTCAGTTTACAAAGATAACATCTGCCAGGGCCTTCTCTTCCTTTCCTAACTATGATATCTCAGGTAAGTGCTTCATCAGATAAAAGAAACCAACAAAAGATTTTTGCCTTGAGAGGGCAATTAAACTTCCATAATAATTTCCACCACCAGGAATGATCCATACCATCCCTATCCAACAGAAGCCGCACATATTTTTCTTTCGGGATATACAAACCAGATTTAGACAGATTCCATACCAAAACATCATTATCATTAGACAAACGCACATGACTACATTTAAGTATGGATAAATATCCATTCCAAACTGTAACATCCTGATGATCATCCAAACCAAGTTGATCAACTGAAAGCCAACCCTGTTCCATAAGAGGAATCAAACCAGGGACTCCGATATCTTTGAGTGAAAAAACCCCAACAAAATGAAGTTTGTCAATAAAAAAAGAAGGTAATAAATGTCGCCATTTACAACCAATCCAAGGATCCAGCCCAAGACAGACTGATGCACCAGGCCCAATTTTCCAAACCAAATTATTACCAATAATATCAAATGCCCAAATAACCTCTTTCCAGCATATAGACATGCTCCTTTTCTGTTTAACAATAGATCGAATCCAATCCAATAAAGACATTGGATATATATATTTTTGCACAACAATCTGAACCCACAAACCTTTACCATTGATAACTTTCCAAAGATTTTTAGCAGCCAATGCTTTAGCAAAAACAGATGGGATTTTTAATCCCCAACCTCCTAGGAACTTTGGACAAGCCAAAGACTTCCAAGAGGTCCATGGTAAACCAGCTGAATCCTTGTTACTAGACCATAGAAATTTAAAGCACAACTTCCTGATTTTTTCTAATATACCAACAGGTATCCAAAAATGCATCCAGAATATCGGAATGGCCTCAAGCACTGCTTTGACTAGAATTAACTTACCACCCTTAGAAAGCCAACGAAAACTCCAATTTCTTATCTTGTTTTCCACTTTGACAATCAGCCAATCCCAATCCTTGATCAGATATCTGCAACATTTAAGATTAAAAACCATATACTTCATTCCATTCTCAAGTTTTAACATAGGAAAAGTAAATATATTCTGAATAGTAATAATCTCTATCTCATTCAAATTAGAGAAATATAATGCACATTTATCCTCATTAATCTTCATTCCAGATGCCTTGCAGAAAACCATTAAAACCTCATATAATGAAGATAAAGATTGAGCAGTACCATCAGTTATCATGATAATATCGTCCACAAAAAGTACATGGGTTAATTATTATCATTTGCAAAGGATAAACCATGATAATACCCACATTCTTTGGCATTCAATATAGCTTTGCTTAATCTTTCAACCACACCCAGGAACAATAAAGGGGCTAAAGGACATCCTTGCCTAAGCCCCCTACCAGATTTGAAAAATGAAGATGCAGCACCATTGACAAGTAAGGCAAAAGAGACAAAAAATAGACTGCTCATAATCCAAGAGATAAAAGACCTTGCAAAACCCATCTTGGATAGTATGACACGAAGGTAAGTCCAACTCACCTGATCATAAGCTTTGGACAAATCAATTTTTAAAACAACTGATTTTGAACCTTTACTGTGAATAGAATGCATGCCTTCCTGAATAACCCCCACAACATCATGAATTTGTCTGCCAGGCAAGAAGCCAAACTGTTCATCAGAGATATAACCACCCAAAACCTTCCTGATTCGAGTAGATATAATCTTACTGATGCTCTTATAAATGTAATTACACAAGGAGATAGGCCTAAAATCATCAAACGTTTTAGGTTGATTAGTCTTGGGAATCAAAGCAATAAAAGTAGTATTAAACACTGCAGGGATTTTACCTAATTTATGAGAGTCTTCAACAACCCTAAGAAGATCCTCACCCAAGACATAAAAAAGAGACCTATAAACTTCAACAAGAATCCCATCTGGGCTAGGGCTCTTATCATTCTTGCTCAACGAGAAAATAGACTGAATTTCTTGCAAGGTAACCTCTTTCATGAGATCCTCATTATCTTCTTGAGAAATAGAAGAAGGAAATAACCTTGCACTTTTCACAATTTTAGGAAGATGCAGATCCTTTTCTTCTTGAAACAATGTTTCAAAATGATGAACCCCTGCACATGCAATTGATTCAAAACCTTCAACCACCTTACCCTCATCGTCAACAATCTTCCATATGGAATTTATATCTGGGGAACAACATATTATGTATTGTTTATAGATGATTTTTCAAGAAAAGTTTGGGTCTGTCTTAAAACTGAAAGTTGATGTGTTAAACACGTTTAAACAATTTAGAGTTATGGTGGAAAAAATAATTGGCAAGACAATCAAATGTTTAAGAATAGACAATGGAGGTGAGTTTATTTTTTTAGAGTTTGAAAAGTATTGCAAAGAATAAGGAATCGTAAGACACAAAACAAATGTATACACTCCTCAGCAAAATGGCATTGCAGAGCACATGAATATGACTCTTTTAGAGAGAGCAAGGGGCATGCTCAGTTATGCTAATTTGGGGCAAGAGTTGTGGGAAGAAACAATTTCCATTGTTGGTTATCTAATAAATTGATCACCATCAATGACAATAAAAGGTAACATTCCGGAAGAGGTATGGACTGCTCATCTATGTGATTATTTGAATTTGAAAATATTTGGTTGTGAAGCTTATGCACTGACTCCTAAAAATCAATGTTCTAAGTTAGACCTTAGGTCAAAGAAATGCATTTTTGTTGGATATGATGTAACAAAAAGATATAGATGGTGGGATCCTACTTTCCACAAGATCGTCATTAGCAGAGATGTAATTTTTGATAAATCTTCTCTGATTAAATTAGAAAATGTAAAAGTTGATGTGGAACATGAACATGTACTATCAAAACAACTAATTCAGTTGGAGAACCAATCTTTCCATGACTCAAAGAAGCAAGAAGAAGTTTCTGGTGAGAAATAAGTCATAGAAGATGAAGAAATTCAAGAAAATGTGGAAACCCCACAACCTACACCAAGAAGATCAACAAGGAAGAGAAATCCTCCTAAGAGGTATACCAATTTTGTTTCGTATGTTTTATTTACTGATGATGGAGAACTTTCTTGTTTTCAGGAAACCATTGATTGTGTTGACAATGCTAAGTGGAAGATGACAATGAAAGAAGAAATGGATTCTCTGGAGAAAAACAAGACATGGGAATTGGTTGAACTCCCCAAAGATAGAAAAATTGTTGGATGTAAGTGGTTCTTCAAGTTGAAGAAAGGCGTTGATGGTAAGGTTGAAAGATTCAAAGCCAGATTGGTCGCAAAATGGTACTCTCAAATGGAAGGTATTGATTATCATGAAATTTTCTCACCAGTTGTCAAACTTGTATCTTTTCGTATTGTGTTAGCACTAGTTGCATTGCTTGATTTGGAGTTAGAGCAACTAGATGTGAAAACAACTTTCTTACATGGAGATTTAGATGATGAAATTTTTATGGAACAACCATAAGGTTTTGTGCAGCATCATAAAGGAAGATTAGTTTGTAATTTCAAGAAATCATTGTAAGGTTTGAAACAGTCGCCCAGACAATGGTACAAGAAGTTTGATTCTTTCATGGTGAGCCAAGGATATACTAGAAGTGAATATGATCTTTGTTTATACTTCAAAAGGTTGAATGACATATTCATTATCTTAGTGTTGTATGATGATGATGTGCTTATTGTGAGTAAAAGCATGGATGAGATTAACAAGGTGAAGGCTCATATGGCGAGAACGTTTGATATGAAGGATCTTGGAGTTGCAAAACAAATTTTGGGCATTGAAATACACAGAGATAGAAAAAATGGTAAGCTTAATTTTTTACAAGGGAAGTATGTTGAGAAAATATTTGTAAGATTCGAAATGAATAATGCAAAACCTGTGAATGTTCCTTTGACTTCCCATTTTAAGTTTTCTTTAAGATTATGTTTTAGTAGTATTGAAGAAAATGATTATATGTCACGTGTACCATATGTCAATGCAGTAGGATGTTTAATGTTTGCAATGGTGTGTACCATTACAATTACTAAGTATACACACCATTACAATCACCAAGTATAATATTATAGAGTAGTCACATTGCAATTACTAAATATAATATTATAGAGTATTCATATTGCATTGGGCTTTGAATTATTATGAGCATATAATCCTACGGTATAATATTTATTATATATGTTAATATAATTCTACTTTTAATGTAATTTTTAATATATTTATTTAAATAATAAATTTGTTTTTAAAAATAAAAATATCCTTTTCTTTCCAATAAATTCATTATTATAATGTTGTTTAAATTTTTAATTATTTTAGAATTTTTTTTTTTAAATAGAAATATTATAAGTTTACCATGTACCAACATTACAAGCTTATGAAGATAGAAAAACACACTTTCATTTTTTTCTTTTATTTGTAATTTTTTATTTATAATAAAAAATATAGGTTTTTTTTATTATATTATTGTTGCGTTGAGAGACGTTTTCTATAACTTAAATGGGAGAGATGTGTTCGTCTGTAACAATGACGCGGCACATGTTGACTCAATAACCAGCGTAGATCCAAATCCTAGGCTCTATCAAGAGCCGAGAGGGATCAAATCTCCGGTGGTGCAAACCTCCTTGAGTGCAATACCTGAGAAGAGGTTTGCACATCTGGAGATTTGATCCCTCTCGGCACTTGATAGAGCCTAGGATTTGGATCTACGCTNATCACTAAACCCTTTCCAATAAATATATATCTTTATCTATAGCAAAGATAGATATAGGCGAACATTGTATGCCGAGGATCATTCTCTGCAATGGGATAGCACTGAGCAGTATATGAGCAAATATACACTGTTGGATCTTTGTGCATACACATCTCGCAATGTATATATGTGCATATATTAGCTTGATTCCCTAGTTCAGATATGCGGAGGCCATAGTTTGATTAGCTTGGGTTCGAGTCTCTCTACTACTCCTCGCTGTGGAACAACACAGCAGGCCGTGGATAACGTGGCGCAAGAATCGGGGATTCGTGTGGTGCACTTGCTTATGGAATGCGCGGAGGCTATACAGAGAAACGATTTGAAGGTTGCCAGCGATTTGGTCAGAGAGATTAGAATGACATTGAATTCTGCCCCTTGTGGAGCAATGGGCAAAGTGGCTTCGCACTTCGTTGAAGCTTTGACAGGGCGGATTTACGGATT
>LPNX010608698.1:457985-486640 GCA_001517045.1 Pseudotsuga menziesii
CTGTTGCTAGATCAAGATAGCTAGGATTTGGATGTAGTTTGTGATACTTCTTGCTATTTATATAGTTGTTGTTTTTTTTCTTCTAATTTTCTATTTTTTTAGCCGACATAACATTGTAACTTTACTTCTAATTTTTTTTTTCTATTTTTTTAATAGCCGACATAACATTATGTAACGTTACGTAATGTGACAACGTTATGTAACGCTACAACGTTATGTAACGTTACAAGATCTACCCCATACTGGGCTGTAGAGAGCCTCTCGGCTCAACAAGATCTACCCCATACTGGGCTGTAGAGAGTCTCTCGGCTCAACAATTAATAATTAAATAAATAATAATAGAAACTAACTTGTCGACTATTTAAAAAATTACAAAACTTATATAAATAATTTAAGTTTTTAAATAAATGTTTATTTATTTTTATAAATACGTTATTGAAAAATATGGATTAAGTCATAATTATTAATAATTACATTTTTATAAATTATGAAAGTTTTCTTATGAATTTTTCATAAGTGTTTATTCGTTATTATTAATAACACCATTAAAAAAAATCTCTAAATAAAAGGCGTGTTTCACCTCATTTATGAAATGAAATGAAAGTTACTCGCACAGTCACTTTCCTTCGGAAGTTGACAAATATAGAAACTGAAACAAAAACAGCTGATATCGTAATTGCCACAATATACCTACAAATACATACAATAAAACTTTGTTTCTTACATTTCATAGATTACATAGCAATGCAAATAATGAATAACATTTCATGTAAAATATTCTTTGAGCAGTGGGCCAAATGACAAGATTACTTCCTGGAAAATTGGGTTGAAGTTCACAAGAAAATGGGGATAGAGAGGCCCACTGTGTTATAATTCATTTCATTATTGAATGATGAGATTGTTTATTATTGGTAGATTGAAAACAGGTCTAGATATCTTGAACTTAGGAAATAGTAAAATATAAACTATTATGAATCGACGTCTGTAGATATGACAATACAAAGATTTTGTTGAAGATTATTTATTTTTCTTTGTTTCCAAAAAATACAATAAAGGAGGACGACATGCTCCAATGAGCTGAGAACTGTTCAATGCATACCAAATGATATTTTGTTTGAAATGGGAAAGGAAACACAAGGTGACAAATAAACAAAAAAACATTTTTGCGCGGAAGAGGCACATTCTACAGTCTAGTGGAACATGTCATCTCAAATTAAATTTAAATTATTTAGAAATGCATATATATAAAATTACACAAATTAGATAAATTAAAACCATAAACATTTGCACCTCCAAAAAATTTATCCCTCTCAGTGCTTGGTAGACCCCCTTTTAGATGGATCTATATTGGTGCATGTGTATGAAAATAGTGGCATTTATTATTTAGGGTTGTCATTGTAATATTGAAAGATTGGAATAATTTTTATTGTTAAAATTTCAAATTTAGTTTTTTAAACATGGTTTTATATAAATAATAATTATACACATATTTTACAAAGTACAATCATTAGCCAACTTAACTAAGCATGTTAGATTACTTTAAATCTAGGTACATTTTACTTAGAAAAAAAGTTTGATTAATGCTTGTTAAGCTATTTAAGTTTGACATTTTATGGACTAATACAATATCATAAATCAAACAACATCTTTGATTGAATCTTTAAAATTTAAAAAATATTGTCCATCATCCACGCTAATTTAAGTGAGTGTAACTCATTATCCTTTTCTTAATTTTTAAGTTGTAACAACGTTTTTAGGAATGAACTTGTATTTGGTTCACATTTTTTATATATTGACTTTGTGACATAGAAAAAATTAAAACAATAGATACTCTAGCTCCAAGGGTTTTAATAAAAAAATATACCGACATGGGTGTGGAGGATAACACTCCATCCCACAAGCAATTCAACTAAATACAAGTCACAAAAATCTAAGTAGTTACAAGTAGTGTTAATGATGGAAAATAATATATACTAATTTAAATTTTGAAAAACTAAAGGACAACATTGTGTCCGTTACTATTTTTATTTAAAAAAATTTCAATCTCAATGATGGAATTGGAAACTGTGCAGCAGAAGTTATAAATTGTTGTATTTCAAAGACCACATGGGAAATTCTGCATGCTAGACTGTAAGTGGATTTCAATTTCTTCCTTAGGAAACATGTCAACAAATTTCAAACCCATCCGTTAGAGGATTCCAAAGATTAATAAACATAGAACCGAAATTTGAAATCATTAAATAGAAAATTCACGAGGAGCGACATTTCCTAGCATTGCTGGGAGAAGTAGAAAGGTAATGAGGAGCCGAGCAGTTTTCAAGGTTTGTAAGAAGCAAACATGCGCATATTTTAGTGTCTGCAATTTTGGGAGAATGAAAGTTGAAGAAGAGCCAAACTAATAAAAGATAAGAGAGTAGTGTCAAATAACTTTTGTGGTTTGATTATTGTTTTGTATGTGTTTTTTATTTCAAGCATGGTCATGCTTATTTGACTTTACCTTTCATTTTGTGTGGATTTTTGTTTTTCGTTCTTTCTGGGTTTTTTTTTCATTTTTGTTTTGGGTTTGTTTTGTTCATCTTTGTTTTGAGTCTGGTTTGTTTGGGATCAAGAGGGAGGATGGTAGATTAAAAATATCTAGAAGTGGGCATCACTAGGTGGTCAATTGTGTAGAAGGTTTGTGCTCATTTAATTATTGTATAAATATTTTAATTGAAGTTTAATCCCTATTGTATTATTTCATCATATTCTATTTCGTCCCAAAGTGCAGAGCCACGTTTAAGGGTTTCCTTCTATTAACAATATAAATATTCTTTTCGGTTATTTAGGAGAGTTTTAAAGTTTTAATAGTCATATGGTTAGCATAAGAGGATAAAATCTTGTAAGCATTCTTAAAGTTACTAGGATTTATATATATGTTTATAGTGTTTATTTACCCTCAAAATCCAATTCCTTGTGAGGGTTTTATTTTTATTTTTAAACCTTTAGTAACATTGGCTTTAGTGATGTATGAGATATATGCATCTTACATTTTTTTTTTAACCTCAAAATCCAATTCCATGTGAGGGTTTTTTTTTCTTCTTCTTCGGAGATGCTAGTTTTTGTGACATATAATTTTGATATAAAGTGGAACTCATTGTGAAGAGAGTTTATAGGGTTTTAATTTTGTGTTATTGTTTAAGTTCAATAAGCAACATGTGCTAGCATAAATCCACCTTAATTTCACATCTCTTAATCTCATGGGTGGTTTTAATAGTGACAAAGTTATAAGTTGGACATAAATTCACCTTCTGGGATCTTTTTAACCTTGTGTTTTTTTAATATTGGTAGAGTTTAGTAGTTACTAGCATGAATTTGCCTCAAGACCAAATATCTGAACCTTGTAGGAATTTTTAATAATGCTAAAGTTTGCAAGCAGGTGCTATCATAAATCCACATCAAGTCCAAATCTATGAACCTTGTAGGTATTTTTAATAAAGATGAGAGTTCAAATATGTATCAAGTTATTATTTTTTTAGTCATTTTGTTCAATTCCATTCTAAATATAGACACAACATATGGGCCCTCACTCATTTGGGTATGGGAGTTTGTTATTGCATTAATTCTTATCCTCCAAGACTACAATGCTTAAGCTAGTGGTATTGGAGGCACAAAATCTCCATTAGCAAAAGAATCACAAGAACAGGGATGAGATACTGGATTAAACGGGTCTCCGAGGATATTGGATTCACTAGGCCTATGGAGGATCAACAACCAAACCCACTAAATTTTAATTAACCTTTTTCCTAATTTCATTAAGGAAGAAGATATGAGCAAGGTCGTCTTTTGTACATAAGCTGAACACAATACACATCTCTAGCCTCACCATCTTCTACTTGGCTTCACTCTTCGTGGTTGGTTTGGGTAGCCTGTGTGTATACACCACCACCATCAAATAAGTCTCCTCCTAACTTGATGGGATGGGGAAGGCATTATTCAATCCTATATGTTAATATTAGCTCCAACTCCTTATCAAGCGGGACAATACCTATCCATGAGATGATATGATAATATTAGTGCAAACAATTTAACATTCAAGGGTTTTGCACATGCCCTATGAGGGATATTAGTGTTAAACTATGCCTAATAAAAAAACCTTGTAATATATGTGGCCTATCAAGTGGAGTGGGTTTCCTTATTGGAATTGGTCATGAGTCCATCTACTCGCCATTCTTATTGGGTTTAGATTTGTCAAAGTCGCATGGGATGTTGTTTATTTTCTTTTGATATCCACTTCCTAATCACGATGTCTTGGGATTGATAGTTCAAGGCTTAAAACCAATTTTTGCAATGCTATATGCCATCCTATTTATGGGATTCTCTTTGGGCTTTGGGGTAAAATATGTGTTGAGGGATGCTCCTATAAGATGGATGAGAAATGTTATTGTAAGCTTGGGCTATAAACACAATTGTTGGCCTCTTGTTTGTTTAGAGACTTGAGTTCTCTTACATGGGCATTTCTTTCTCAAGGTCCATTACAAATCCAATCTTCATTGTTCATACTTGATCAACATGTACTAATCTAAATTTGAATATTTTGTTGGGCGTCAACATTATCTATTTTAGCTAATCTAATGCTCTTCTTTTTTATATTTTTACTCTCTTTTCTATTATTAGTCCATTCTCTTTTCCTTCATCCTTTAGTATTGTGGGTCAAGAGTTGTCCTAATAATGAGGTGAATGATTTTCCAATTGGGATCAAGATTGTCACATCTACTTTTGGAGTTTATTAGAAAGATGTGCTTAGTAAAAGTGTTTTTGCTTCAATGGGTTTGAAGAGAAAACGTCTTTAGAAAAATTAGAACATGAAAATGTAGGAGCAAAAGGCTTTTATATTTGAGATCTACTTGAATTGGCACTGGAGGGCATACAAGTAGGGTTTAACCTGCGACGTATTTAGCAGGGTTTAACCTACCAGATCTAACATCACAGGGTTTGCAAAGGGAGCAGTGTGGGAGCAATCACCTATGGATTCTTGCTTGAAAGCAAAATAGGGCTAGATTATTGGTCCTATAACTTATTGTGAATGGCAATGTCCTATTGCAATGAATCATGATACAAGAAACCTACCTTTAAAGCGCATATATAGTCACAACATGACCCCTTCATTATATTTTCAACAATGAGGTTGAGTAGTAGTTAGGAAGCATACTTTGAATTATTTATGCATTGATTGCACATCTCTTCTAGTAAAAATTCATTTCCAATTAGTTTTAAATATGGCATATGTTGAAAGAAAAATAGAGCACGGTTATTGGTCATGTAGCCTATTGTGAATGTCGATAGATTGTTACAATGAATAAGGATACATGAGACCGTCTTTAAAGTGCACATATAGTCTCAACATTGGGGCTTGCAATGTATTTGCAACAATCATTTTAAGTACTAGTAGTTTAAGATCAAAATTTCAATTGTCTATGCACTGATTATTTCTCTCAGAATAACAAGGTCATTGCCAATTAGTTTTAATTTGGCATTGTGTTTGCCTTAAAAAGTGCATATATAGTTGCAACAAAGGGGACCTCGCTGTATTTAGAACAATCAGTTGAGTTGTTTATATTTTGTTTATTTCTCTTTGAATAAATAATTCATTTCCTATTAGTTTGACTCCTTTTAACATAATCATTTTATTAGGAATGCTATACTTTGCATATTCAAAGAGATTAATTGCAACTAGTTTTTACCTCTTCCAATAGAATTATTTTATTTTGAATAAATGTTATAGTTTGTATATTAAAAAAGATTCACTGTAGTTTGTAGAATCATTTTATTTTGAATGTTATATATTTTCTATGAAAAAGTTATGTCAAAAGGTATTGCAAGGGTGTTAAAAATCCTCACACCTTGTGTAATAAAAGGCGTGCCTTGATATATTTTTGTTACTCAGTTGCTTATCTCACTCCATAGTTTGCTTAAACTCAGACAATCCTGAGATGTCCAAAGATCATCCAATGGGCAATCAATTGCTTATTTCATTCCACATTTTGCTTAAAATCAAACAAAAAGACTTGGCCATTTAAAACTTGTGGGCAATCAGTTGCTTATATGATTCCACAGTTTGCCCAAATTCAAACAAAACGTCTTGTCCATTTCAAAAATATTATTTTCAGATGTATTTGCTCTTAATATTCAACAAATATATATCTCTTGATATAGTTCTATATTTGTGTTGTTGTTATTGAAATAGTGTAAAAAAAAGTATGCTTGAATATACTTATATTCTCATTGTTCAAAAATTCTAAAAAAATATGTTGATATATTTTCATTATTCATTATAGTAATGATATATTCTTATTTACTTAGGCTTAGAATATGCCTCGAAGTTATAAATACACCTGGAGTTATAATTCCAGCCATGATTTTTTGTGGACAATTAATTGGATATCTCAAACAAAAAGATTTCCTATGAAAAGCCAGTTGTTCATCTCCTCCCATAGTAGTTCCAACAATGATTTCCTAACACAATTCCATGTCAACTCAATTTTGTTCAACTATGACCATCTCCCATAATTTGTTCAAACAAAAAATACAATTCCATGTGAATGTTGTTTAACTATCACCATGTCCTATAGGATGTTTGATTTTAGTAACAATTAAATAAGTAAAACATTCAAAGGGATTGTACTTATCAGTACAGTTTAATTTTATTATTATTCACTACTATTAAAACTAAAAGTAATGTTATAAATCTAACATTTAAATTTAATAATAGGTCAAGAAGAGTGCAAGCAATTTGGAAGTGTGCAATGCTTTGATAGAAATATAAGAAAAAAGTAAAAAGTTATTTATTTTATTACATTATAAACAAAAACTACATGGTAGCTAGTCCTTGCCGCTTAGGTTAGGGATAGTTAAATTGCAAAATGAAAAGAAAAAATCATAAATTAAGATAACCTTGTAATTTATTCCCTATATATTTTCTTCCATTGGAATTTATTCTCTATATTGTTTAGTTGAAAATATCAAATTTATTGAATATATAGTTTGATATTGATACTATTTTTATTACTAATAAAAATTTATTGCTCTTGTAGCTTTGCCTCTACACTCCAACACAAAACAAAATATGATGAAATAATGCAATAGAGATTAATTTTCAATTCAAATATTTACACGTTAATTAAATGAGCACAAACCTTCTCCTCCTTCATAGTTGACCACCTAGTGATGCCCACTTCCTGACATTTTTAATGCTCCATCCTCCCAGACTCAAAATAGAGACAAACAATGCAAACCCAAAACAGAAAATGAAAGAATTATAAAAAATAAAAATAAACAGAAAGAATAGAAAGAAGGGGAAACAAAAATCCATACAAAATGAAAGGTAAAATCAAATAATCATGGCCATGCTCGAAACAACAACAAAAAACACATATACAAAACAATAATCAAACTACAAAAGTTATTCGATGCTACTCTCTTATCTTTTCAATGCTACGCTCTTGTATTTTCTTAGCTTAGCTTTGGCCAAGCTAGTAGATGTGGCTCTTTTTCAACTTTCTCTCCCAAAATTGCAGACACTAAAATATGCTCAACTCTTATTCTTGCAAACCCTAAAACTTACACGGTTCCTATGTTTCTATCTTTTTTTCTTCCAACAATGCTAGGAAATGTCGCTCCTCCAGAATCCACCATCAATTATTTCAAATTTAGGTTCTATGTTTATTAATATTTGGATTCCTCTAATGAATCGGTTTGAATCCGCCTACACATTTCCCAATGCAATATTTGAAATCCACTTACACTCTTGCATAATAACCATCAATGCCCAATTTCCCATGAGATCTTTGAAATCCAACGAGCATGGTAACCATCAATGAACAAATTCCCATGCCACTGTTGAGGTTTATAAGTTTTGAAATTGAAAGTCATTGACACAATGTTGCCCTTCCATTTTTCGAAATCTAAACATTATTAAATAATATTTTATTATTAGTAAATATTTTTGTATTATTGAAAAAATTAAATCTCTTTACACAATGTATCATAATGTTTATATTAATTTTTAATATTGTTTTTCATGTCAATATGATAGGATAATGATTAATAACATGAACTAAAATCAAATTTTTTTATTAAAATAATTACCTAATTTACTTTAAAAAGTATTTATGTATTTGAAAAGCTTTTAAAAAATATTAATATATCTCTCAACTTTTTGTCATTTAAAATAATAATAATATTGTAACAAAGTACTATACCAACAACTATTTATTATTACATTATTTTATTAAAATATTTTTCTTTCTAAATTTTAATTATTTTATTAAAATATTATAATTATAAGAAATTATTTTTATAACATTTCTACATAGGTGCTTTTATGCAATATTAATGAGTTCAAATTCTGAAAATAAGTATTTTAACTTGCCATTTAATCTAACTTAATATGCAAGGCATATCAATACATTTTATTAGATCATTTTAAAACATACAAATTCAATTATCTTAAAATTTAAAATAAATATAAAACTGTTATATTTCTTAAAGATACAAATTCAATTATCTTTCGATACAAAAATAAATATATACTCTTATAAAACATAAAAATATACAAAAATTCAATTATCTTTCGAAATAAAAATAAATATAAAACTCTTACAAAACATTAAAAAGTAAGAAAATATGAATGACTTCACTAAACATGCAATGCATAAGGATGTATTTTTTAAAGCATAAAAATTCAATTACTTCCACATGCATTTTACAAGCCATCAAAAACACAAAAAGACCATCAAAACTTACAATGACATTATTTTAGATTTTATCCTATTTTGATGGGCGATGTGTTACACCAAATGATTTTGTTCTATATGATGTCTTCCAAATGATTTTGTTCTATATGATGTCTTCCATGATAAGAAGACTAAAAAAAATTGCATTTCGTACCATGAACATCAATCCTAGAGATGCAAGCATCGCCAAATATCGAAGGCCTTCTAGAAATACCACACAACAGAAATAATCTTCTAAATATTGTCAAAAATCCTTTGTAATGGCGTTAAGAATGAAAACCTATAAACTAGCCAGAAACTTTCCTCGTCTAATGTCCCTAATAATAATGGTTAAAGAATTGATGATGCAATTTACAATCTCATTTCCTTGATGGAAGCCTAATTGCTTCCCCATTAAGCTACAACTTTGACATGTCGCACATAATTTGGCCTATAGCTTACTTATCCAGTTACACATGGCACATGCTATATAACCAATGTGTTACTGGTAATCCTGATCCGATAGATTCAAAACAAAATGCTCAATAAATTATCGCCCTGCATTAAGAAGCACCCAGAGATGGATGCCTTTTGATTCTTTTGGTTTGTAAATGCCTTTAAGTATGGCATGATAAGTGACCACATTAGAAATAGAAATTGAAAACAATGGTAATATCCTTTATACCTGGACAAATTTTATAAGGTTTTGTAAAATGAAAATCATATAATCATATCAAGGAAGCTATCTCATAGAAGCTTTAAGATATCTACATGTAGAGAAACTTTCGAGACAGGGAGATATCTACATGTAGAGAAGGTTGCAAATTGACCACGCCCATACAGTGCTACATAAAGAGCTTAAATTGGAAAAACTTGGGAGGAAAGGACATTGAAGAATTGCCATAATATTTAATAACAAAAGACCGAGTGTATCTGCAGTTCATAAAATATAATAAAACTTGAAGAAAGACAAGTTCAGACAGATGGCAATAGACCTAAAAACAGAAGAAACGATGAAAGAAAGAGATAGGTATGTGTCCAGTTCTACGAATATAATCTGCCTGTTGTTTAGTTTTGGCAGCCTGCTCAATCTGTTTGGCTTCTGCAGATGCACGTTTCTCCTCTACCCGCCGTTGTAATGATGCTAACTTGTTAAATAGCTTCTCGTGGGCATGAGATTTCATTCTTTCCACTTTTACCTAAACAGAGATGGCACGGAATAATGAATATTGTTAATATTCTTGACATTCACAATGACCAGAGAACCTAATATTTGACACATGTCCAGATATCTTTTGACTAAATTCTATAAGCATTCGCAGAAATGATCAAATGCGCGCACAACAATTCCTCTTCACGTTATAAAAAGCTCATCACTTTCCACATTAACAGAAATCTTTTTGGACTAGTTACACGGGTTCAATTTTGAAGCGTATGTAGCTTAAGATTCGTGTTTAAATTGTATGATTTTCTTTGGTTACTATCTTTGTTATTTTTCTGGTTTTCCTTGTACTAAATGGTGCCAGAACAGATTCTAATTTTGTGGGTAGCAATAGAAAGGAAAAAATTCAGATTTTGTAGGGATCTCTTCTGAAAGAGAGCAAGATGCACCAAAGATATAAGATTCCAAGTTCTTTGAAGAATGGGACACATTCTATCCAACAAGCATTGATAATTTGCAGAAACTGATGGCAGCTATTCTGCAAAATCAAGGTTAGCTTAAGGGCATAGACATCTGGAGGTGGTACTCAAGTAGCAAGGGAGAAATAACATCCGGACCAAAATCATTATGTCAGAGCACTGAAAATGAAAACTAAGAAAAATGTACCCATATCTGATGGTGGTAATAATTTTAATTTTAAAGATCTAAGAAAGTGCAATTCGGTATACAAAGTTTAAAGAGACGCAAACGTGTGTGGTGGAAAAGTTACACCTCTAGACAAACACAAGAGAATCAGGCATCCTACGACATAGGAAAGACTGTATTATGGTAATGAAGGAAAAGTATTGGCCATGAATTACAAGTTCCTTCTATTCAAGATATTTCATAGTATATACTATAAAGCAAAGCAAGATCGGTCAGCTTATTCAGAGAGATGTGACAGTTTTGCCTACCCAAATAAACTTCTCCAAGGGACTTACCAGATTCATAAATTGCTTTCGATTTTGTATCCAAATGGACATTGAGCGTACAAACCTAGTGAATTTGGAGGAAGCATTCTGGATGGCTGTTAACTGGATTTTTGTCCTGCTGGTTTCGAACGTATGTAACCTTGCCCAGAAGCAGGGCAGGAAACCCTAGCATTGTTGAGAGAATTTGTAGATTCCCTCCTTCGTTGGATTAAAGAGCGTGTTGCTCCCTCTATAGATTAGCAATTAAAAATTTCTATGAAACCTACTTGGAACAGTTAGTTGGATCCATAAACTGTAGAATTAAAACAATTGCTCTTTGTCTCTCCTCGAAGATATTCAACACATTCCACCGGAACATAAACAAAAGTTATCGCTTAAGAAAGGAGTAAAGCACTTGCAATATGCATAAAAACAAGCAGACACAAGTCTCTCCAATGGAAAATGAGAGAAGTCCCATTAAGATTTAAGATACAGAAACCATTGCCTTAGTTAAGGCCATCCAGTGACTCATCTCAACTAGAATGACAAGGAGGTTACAGGACACATAAGAATTGACAAAAAGACACTACAAAACCAAGTAAGCTTGGAATTCAGAACCCTGTTGATGTGTTTTTCTAGCAACCCCCATAAGTCTTAATCGAGTAGACCCTAAACCCCAGAGGAGTGTCTCTTACAAGGTATTTTAATGGTCCATCTCCAAGTGCCAAGTCCTTTAAGTTCATGATTCCATGATCAGAGAAATATTTTGTCAGATGCCTTCTCCAACGAAATTCAGATCAAGTCCTTTAAGTTCATGATTCCATGATCAGAGAAATATTTTGTCAGATGCCTTCTCCAACGAAATTCAGATCAAAGTCCTTTGCAAAATCTGTGGGGCCAGATGAGCCCCAAACTTAACCCTTTTCAAGTAAAAAGTCCCTTGAAAAGCCTTTTTGAGGTCCTCTCTAAATCCTAATATGGTAGCAGCATCCCATCAAAGTCTTGGCCAAAGTCCTCTTCTTCTTATGCCCTACATTTCCTTTTCCCGTTCACAATGCAAGATATGGAGGGTGTGTTGAAAAGATAACTCTGAAGGTCTTCCCCTATGTTTTTGAAGGTCTTCCCCTATGTTTTTGGTGTGTGTGTGATGAGGGGGACTTAAAGGCTTTGTTCCTTTATGTATTTTAATTTATGTAAAAAGTGACTTTTATGTAAATAAAGACATGTATTGTACTTTATGAGTTTGGGTCCTACTTAAATAATATATTTAATAATTAGACCCGGATGCGGGTGACAGACACGACACCAAAGACATGGAGGCAGGTGACTGAGATCCGCATGATGTCACTCCCGTCTGGCTGCGCGCATTAAGTTTGGAACCAGACATGGACAGCTCACGGAGATTCGAAGGGACGCGCTCGTCAGCTCAGGACATTAATGCACCTCCTTGGTGCTTGAACCGACGTGCCATCAAACTAATGCCCAGACCCCTGTAGCATTTTGGTCATTTGTTCTCTGAGTTTTTGCAAATCTGTCCTCTGCCCTCCTCTAGTCGCTCGACCCTCTGCAACTTAGTCCTGGGCTTTGAACTCTTTGTCACCCTCCATCACCCTGCAATGTCTCGCAAACAACGTGGCACCCCTCTTCGTGGTCGCCAGGGGAGAGGCAATCAAACTGACTGCCCAATTCAACTCAACGCTCAAGCTAGTGACGATGGCTTCGACATCGAAATTCTTGAAGCGGTTCATCTCATGGTCAATGACTGGGAAGACGAATTGTTAGGGGCTCATAGCATAGCTGGTCGCACTCTGGAGCGACGACGCAATTATTGGGTAATAAAAAACCTCCTCATTTGGCTCATCCTCCGTTTTCACTCCTAGCCTCTGGCACCTACACCTCTTGCACCACCACCTCCACCTCCTGCTCTTGCCATCCCCACACCACCACCCCCTACTCCTGCCTCTGTACCCTCTACCTCCACCCTTTCCCCCGCAATCCCTATGGATTGCAAGCCCCCTCCTCAGCAGGTGCGAATAAAATCTCTCTACAGGTAAAAGTGCTCCCAATCCAGCGTTTGCAAAGAAGACGACTCCTCTCCCAATCAAGCAACCGCCTGCTAGTAGTGCTAATAATGATACATCCTCTAGCAGCGAAACGACAAACTCCTCCGGCGACAACACATCGGATGCACAGGATGACCCTAGCGTGCCGGCTTCCACCGCCTTTGGTTGCCCTATCATCGAGGAACCAGTCTATAAGCCTTAATCAGGTTCTGCCAATGGCTTCATTTGTTTTTGTCAGGGATACAATGGGCTTTCCAAAGCTGAAATCTTGTTTGTCGGTTTTATTTTCAGAAACCATTATGTCTTTTTTGTATATGGACACTCTACCTCTTTCCTTGGCCCTGTTTTCCCTCATGGAGGGAGGGTCTGGTTTCTTTTTAGAACTGTTCTATCTGCTGGTCTCTTTGAGCAGGCATGCATCTCTGCACTGCAACTTTTTTTGTAACACTATTTTTTTTTTTAATAGAATAGTGCCTTAACTTATAAAAAAAATATAAATATTTAATAATTAGTGAATCAATTATTAAAAGAGCATTTAATTTAAACCCTTGATTTTGTAATTTGATCTCAACCCTTGATTGGGTAGTTACAAAGGTAGTTACAAAAATAAAGTATAAAACAATGAAAAAAGGGACATGGAGGACACACTCACCATCAAAGAGAGAAAGAGGAAAGACTGAAGACAAAGAAGAGTTCCCAAGGCAGAAAGGACATAATTTCAAAGGAAAAACAACATCATGCATCCCAATGCAACATGTAGAAGATAGTACAACAATACTGAACAGTCACAATTGTGGGCTCGAATCCCAAGAAAGCTTAGTGTGCATTAAATGCAGACCGTACAACAATAATTTCCGGCGTGTGGGCACAAAAATCGAGGCAAACAAGTGAGCAGGCCATACAGTACTGTATAGCATGTGTGGACAGCCATACAGTAGGTCGTATTGCTGCTCATTGGCACATTTTTCAAGGTAGACTGCTGTAATATTTTTGTGAAATTTTGTCAATGAGGATTAAAAGAAAAATTAATTGTAAACGAATTTTCTGAGTATACTCTTTTTAATAAAAAATTTCCTCTTTGGGTTTTCCTCAGGTTGGGGTTTTGCCCGGTCTAGATTGACCAAAAATACCTGTGTTCAGTATACTTGCTTAATTTTCAGTGTTTGAAGGACTTTTGGCTTGGTGGTTTTAATTTCAAAATACTGATTAAAATCTTCAATTAAAACCCTAGATGTTCAAAGTGTTTGACATAATGTATGAATGAGAGTTTTCACCTTTATGTCATTTATCTTCATCATATCAAAGCGATATTGAAGTAGGATGCCAACAAGTGTTTCACACTCAAGAAGTGTAGAAGAAATTTGTAGTAGTCTTTCAGTTATTCTGGTTGTAGGTGAGTTTCCAATGATGAGTATAGGATTTGAGGATAGGTTGGATGGTGTATCCAACTATATACCATGGAAGGTAAGAATAACTATGATATTAAAAGAATGGAAAATTTGGAGGTTTGCAAACAATATCGTGACCAATCCAACAAATAAGGATGAGCTTGAAGAGCATGAAGCTCTTGAAGATAGGGCCCAAAGAGTAATCCTGGATGGGGTTAAAGACCATCTGATTCCACATTTAGCATAAAAGAAAATAGCTAAGGAGATGTGGGACACTTTGAACCAATTGTTCAAAGCTAAAAATGAGAACCGCAAGATGGCACTTAGAGACAAGCTACACAACAATAAAAATGACTAAGGACGAGAGTTTAGCCTCCCACTTGACTCGTGTGGCACAAGTGAAGGAGGAGTTGGTAACTGTAGGAGAGATTGTCCCTGACTCAGAGTTGGTGAAAATAGCCCTGAAGGGCTTCACCAAGAAGTGGAACATCTTTGTAAAGTGCATTGTGGGCAGAGAGAAGCTTCCCAGTTGGTCCAGATTATGGGATGACTTTACCCAGGACTCTCGGGAGGGGTCTTAGGTTGGTCGAGTTAGTGAAGGTGTTGAGCAAAACGTGGCACTTGAAACCAAGACAAAGAATAAGAAGAAGAAAGACTCGAGTCAAATCAAGTGTTTTTAGTGTGGTTAGTTGGTGTTATCATCTAAGTTGTACTTAGGGGATTTCGAATGAGCCACAAAGGTTTAGAACAAATCAGTTGTTCTTACTCGGTGCTCAGAAGTTTGTGGTTACATCAGGACCAAGTGTGGTCCCATCTTTTTTAATACCTGCATGTTCATACCCCTTGGGGAGGTTGTAATAAATGTTCTAGTACGACAATTTTTTTGTGAAGGAATTGGCTTCCTAGGACTTGGACATCAATCCGATCATTCCAAGGTGTTTTATCCCTTGTGAATCATGCAATGTTGAATAAGCGATGTATAATTTTTGAGTTTTCTACTGCTCCTCCAAAGCTGGAATTTTCGTCTTGGTGGTTAAACCATGGGAGGCTATTAAAGTTCATGTGTTGATGTATATAAGCATGTTAGACATGGTTTTGAGTCATTATGAACATGTACTAGGCACCCCTTAGTTTTTATTTTATTTTCGAAAGGAAAAAATTCCGCAATTTTAGGCCATTTTTTAATAGTTTAAATGGAAAAATCCAAAATGTAATAAAAATGTGATTTGGAGTATGTTTTTGGCGTGGATGGGCCCGTTTTTAATCTTAGAGCACCTCCTTTACCCCGGAACCCACTTTTCCCATGCTTCGGGTGACTAAATTAGCTCGTATGGCATTATTTCTCTAAAGATGCTACAAAATGTCAAAAATTTGCAAAAAGGTAACAAATTGCACTACAGACAAAAGTCAAAAAGGAATCTTATTAAGATGACATGGAGGAAGTGGCAATCATTTCTTAAGTTAAAGGCAAGTACGCCTAAGTCTAAAGCGTCACATGTGATTCATTTTTTTAATGACTAGCGAATCATTATGTGGGGAAGGAGAGTTGTTGACACAAAATCTGTCGACAAGGGTTCACTCTCTATCGACACCCAAAACGTAGCGATCTCCTTGAGCACCAACTCAGACAAGTTTTACCCCATCCGACAACACCTGTAGAGCAAATGAAGTCTCACCTGAGATGTTCGAGGGAGAACTGTCGAAACCAAGTTTCCGCAGTAAGGAGGACCACGCATCTAATTGTCAACTCAGCGCAAAATTACTTAACAGATCCAATCATTCAGTTTGTACGTCAACATAATCATATTCATATTGTCATTCAGTAGATCAGATTGATGTACTTAGATCGCAGCAGATACATTGAAGCATAAACAAATCTACCAAAATACCATCATTCATGACAAAAAAGCATCGCATCATTCACAGATACACATTGCATTCACATTTAGATTGCAGAAAACTGGAAAACAAAAAGATAGAAAAAGGCACAATGTTTCTGCTCAATCCCCGTCATGTCATATTGATCTTTGCAACAAGGCACAAGTTCTCCAAAAACAGTTCTTCAATTCACATCTAAACAGTTCAAAAGATCCAAAAGAAACCTAAGCCGCACAGAGGTCCAAGAAGCAGCCGAAGAAGACCTAACACTTGCAAGTCTAAATCTATTTATAGGCTTGCACCTTTACATTGATGGTCCACTTAAGTCAACTTCCTAACTACTTCCACCCAAAATCTACAAAATGATGACCACAATCCACATAATGCGGTCCAAATATACAAAATATGACCAAAATACATAAAATATAGTTAATCCGCCTTGCGCAACATCCGCAATGCTACGCAGCTAACTTACCCCAAAACTGCCTGCCAACAAGAGTGCACCCCCAACCATGGGCCCTCACAAGTGGTTTGAAATGGCATTAAACTATTGGTGTGGTGGGGGCTATGTATGAAAGGTGGCGCTCACCACTTGGGTTCCATTAACTTCAACCCAAAACACCTCCCTCAATTAGCTCGCGTGAACTCAGGCTCTCTCCCTCATCTTCACAATTAAGAGATGCGTTGCTCATGTGAGCTTACGATTTGAGAGGTGTCATCACTTTATGGGGTTTGAGATTTGGAAGGTTGAGGCGCATCTCTCTTTGAGAGGTGGCGCCCTCTCCTTCAAACAACACTCCAATCAATCCCTCAGATCACTCAAACAGTTCCAGTTAACTCAAGTCCACTTTGGTTGTTTGGTGCACCCCCCCGAGGCTTGTAAACTCTATTTAAGCGAGGCCTTCTTCCTCCATTCAGAGGGAAGCAAGGAACCTTTGCTCATGTTGTATTGTCCATTGTTATATGATAACCAGCATAGATCCATCTTAAACCTAGATCTAGAAAGCACCGAGAGGGATCCAATTTCTTTAGGTGTATGTTATTTTTATCTTAAATTTTTAAATGTTCATAAAAAATTACACCTCAAACATTTTGATCCCTTTAGTGTTTGGTAAATCCGAGTTTAACATGGATCTTTTAATTACTTTTCATTTAGTTTTATTATTGAGTTTTTATTATTTGATAAATTAGGTGACATGTTTTTCTCTATATTCTTTTTTGTTTACACTATATAAATATATGAATCCACAATATTTTTTTTATTTTTTTTATTTTTTTTATGTGAGTTAACATAATGTTGTTGTTGTTTTTTTTTATGTCGGCTAGCATAACGTGACTAACGTGACAGGATCTCCCCCATACTGGGCTGAGAGCACCTCGCTTCTCTCGGTGCAATAAAATCTAAGGATTTGGAGGCTCATGATCTTGTGGCAAGTTGTGCATGTGATATTTTCTGCATGAGGTAATATTGTTCATTTTTTGCTTTGCATAGATCAATAATTTGGCTTAGAGGGCTCTTTGTAGCACATAGGATAGGAATTTGAGGTTTTCAATTTGCCCATTTACTTCCTTGCTATTAGAGATCTACGAGTTCATGCTTTATTTAGCTATTTTTCATAATCTTTTGGTTTTCTAACTGTGGGGTGTACCAAATCTAATGTGTTTTGTGCAAGCTTAATCAGTGTTTGGTTGTCTTCCCGAGCTAAAGGTTGAGCTAAGTTGCATCATCATTTCCTTTGGATTGTTGGTTGAATGAAATCATGCTATTCTCTGTTATCTACGGTCAAATTTCCAATCTTCTAAAAAGATTCAAGGCTTGAGCAGCTATTTCCCTTCTTTCTACAAAAACTACATTATTTTCCTCTCGGTTACTTTGTATTGCAAGTTAAATCAGATCTAACAAGTTTATCTTTCAATTTTGTTTGCATTAGTTTAGATCTTAATCTTCAAGTTTCATCTTTTGGCTTAGATCTAAAAATAAATTGCTTTAGTACTTAGAAGTTTCAATCATTTCCATTATCCGCAAGTACTAAAGTAGTGTAAAATTTTAGTGTAAATATTGGAATAATCCACTAATCTTCCATTTTTAGTTTGCTGGTTTTTATGTTTATTTTGCAAGAAGGATGACGACTAGAAGGCCCTTTGAAGGCTTGAACCATTCAAAAAGACTCTTCCAACCCCCCATCTTTTTTCCCCTTCTCTCATAAACTTATAAACTTTTTGCTCATATTTTCAAAGGACAAAAAGCTTTCCCAAAAGAAAGATTGTAATAAAAGTTAATAAAGAGCAAGTGGGATTATGTCTCCCACACAACTCTTCCCCCATTTGCGGGAAGCCCGTATCTGTACTTGAAGTGTTGTGATTACTTTTTGTAGATTAGCTTTAATCATTCTAGATCAATCATTGTTTCTTTCAAGTTTATAATTTCTTCTTAAAGTAACCAAGTGCTTACCTAGCCTCACTTTCCCGAATACGACATCCAAGACGGAAAGAGATTCTTGGTTGTAGTAATTAGAAAAACTCATATTTTTGCATGTTTACTTTATGTTTAAAATTAATTTTCTCTGACTGTCTTGCAAGAGAAGCACACAATCCATCCTTTAAGGGTTGTATAATCGTTATTTGCTTTCACTAATCGGTTAAAAAAAAAAGCATTTTCCTCTACCGTGTATGCTCTACCCCTTGCAGCTTAGTCTGAGACTTGGGGATGCCAAAAGCGGTATTGTGCATTCATCAATTCCTGACATCTAATTAATCAACTCATATTAATAAAATCTACAACCCCTATAACATTATAAATATCCGGCGTAACGAACCTGAGGAACAATGGGAAAATTCTTTAGGGAAAGCGAGAAGAACTAGAAAGTGACCATGGGGTCCCGTTAGGCTACATCCTTGTTGGTGTAGTGTTGAATACCCCTCCCCCTCCCCCCTCCCCATAACTCCATCTAGCCCACATTTTCCCGTGCGTAGCCACTCTTCTTAGAATCCAGAAATATTCTCAGTACTTCACAATATATTGAGAATCCCCTTTCCCATAACTTAATTAATCCTTTATAACTAAAAGTGACCAAGACTCTTGCAATACATTTACATCTTTCAGCGACATTATGTTATTTTGACTCCATTTGGAATTGGCACTATCTTCAATTTCATATTTTGCTTTCAAGTAATTTATGTTATAATTGCCATATTTATTTTCATGCTACCGTTATATTAATTTTACTTGCAAGTAGCTTGTTTCAATAATGATTTATCAAAACTCCTAACAAAACAGTTCATCTATAACTAATAAAAGTAAGAGCCTTAGCAACTCTTTCATAGGGATTACCCCCCTTGGCTCTGTTAGGAGTGGCCTAAACGGAGGAGTCAGGATCAGGTTACAACACCTGACTCGAGACTTGCCCCCAAGGACGCACTTAGCAGCTTGAAGATTTCTGCTGCGCTAATTCCCCCCAGGTGCGTATAAGGCGACAACAATTGAGACACTATGCCTCAAAATGTTTTGTGAAGAAGAAGGGGAAGACAAAGAAAGACACAGCAACTTCTGCTGCAGTAGATGAGTTTGCAGCAAAGTTCGAGCAGGAATTTTCTCTAGTCTCCATTGACTCTAGTGTAGGGAGCTCAACTTTTGAGTATGTCTGGATTGTTGATAGTGGGTCAACCAGACATATGACTGGATTATATGATCTATTCCATATTATCACAGAGTTGAGACTAGGACATTATGTTCAGACATATATTGACAGTCCACAGGTAGCTATTCGAAGGGATGGAACAGTCAGGTTTCAATTGGACCTTGGTGAGGTCCTAGAGATACATAGTTTTTTTTGTTCCTGGGATGAGAGTTAGTAAACTATCAGTGTCATCTTTTGAGGATGATGGTCAGGTCTGGTCATGTTTTCCTGTATCGCACAGATGAACCAATTGGCAACACAGGCCTACTTGGTGATCATAGGGACAGGTTATATATTTTGTGAGTATATGTTGTACGTCTAGGCATAGGTGGATGGCTATGTGAGTCAAAGTTAGAGGATGGGGCACGAGATGCACCTGATCGACATGTTTATATTTCTTCTAATGAGAAGAGTGGGTCTCTCCAAAGCACTGGCAGAAGACTCAGCTAGGCTGGTGGTGATAAGCAGGTTGATGAGGCTCAAGTGGAGTCTCGAGAGTCAGAGTTCCAGTTCAGGGTCGGGCACTTGTCTCCAAGAGTCATTCCAAAGCAAGAGGGAGTTGCATCAAGAATCAAAGGTGAAGATTCAGAAGGTGCTGAAAGGACCTCCCTCGTTAGGAGGGAGTGTTGAAAAGATAACTCTGAAGGTCCTCCCTCATGTTTTTGGTGTGGGTGTGATGAGGGGGGCTTAAAGGCTTTGTTCCTGTATGTATTTATGTAAAAAGTGACTTTTATGTAAATAAAGATATGCTTTATACTTTATGAGTTTGGGTCTTACTTAAATAATGTATTTAATAATTAGTGAATTATTTATTAAAAGAGTATTTAATTTAAACCCTTGATTTTGTAATTTGATCTCAACCCTTGATTAGGTAGTTATTGTTAAAGTTAGTGCAGCTACGAGACCCATTCTCAGAGAGGATGGTACCCTAGTCAGTTGACTAGGGCAGAGTAAGACCCTAGAAGGTACCCTAGGGCCCCTAGTAGTCTCTTGGGGTTCTTGGTCTGACACCAAGCAGGTTGATGCCATGGTAAAGCCCCTAACATGTGGCTAGGGCCCCTATGTGCCTCTAGGGTATTCTGGTCTGGGACCAGGAACACGATGTCGAAGTAGATCCTGCAAATAGAGGCAGAGACATATTCTGGTCTGAGACCAAGGACGCGATGTCTGAGTAAGTCTTGCAGGTAGTTGATCAACTTTCAATCTGGAACTAAAATTCAACTTAGTGCTGAGGACCATTCTCCGGGAGAATGGAGGACTCAGCCAGGGTCTAGGGGTTGATAAAAATAATTCAGTGTGAGAATGAAACTCAGCCTAGGGCTGAAAGCCATTCTTTAAGAATGGAAGATAATGATGTCTCCTCTCCTAATCGGTTATTGCTAGGTTGCTTCTCAAGGGATTGGCCACCTCTTGACGATGTCCCTAGCACCTAACCCTTAGGAGCAGTGTTGAGGATTGTACCATTCATTTGGATCTTTCCCTTATACAATGATGACAAAATATATAAAACAATGTACCTTGAGAGAGAGAAAAGATCAAAGTCTTTGGTCTTGTTGGTCCTATAAATGAATGCTTGTCCACCCTTACGATTCACCTTGATCTTGTGGTTGTGTGGGTTGTGGTCCCCTATGTTGACTCATGGTCCTATTCTTACTTTGTCCTAGCACTCTTATTGTGTGTGTACCCTTGTCCTGCCTTATGGGTCCATTTGGTACACCAACCTAAGCTATTCTTATTATTGGACCATTTACTTTTTGACCTTATTATAAAATCATTAAAATGTCTAACTTATGATTTTATTAAAGGGCCATTGGACTTTTACTTTATGATTTTATAAAACCATTAAACTTACCTTATGTTTTTTTTTATTGGACCTTTGTTGCCTATCCTAACCTTATAAAAAGATACATTATCTTTCCTTATGATCAATGTGTGTGAAGTTATCTCACTTACCTATCTTCTCCACAAATGTTTTCATGCTGCTACTTACGGTGATTGAAACTGTCCCACGTAGCTTTCTGTCCGCGTGTCTTATCTCTGACTGTTTCATGGGACTGGGTATGATCTGCCTCTTTTTCTTTTGTTTGCTGCTATGTCTGATTTGTGCCTACGTGGACTACCTTACCTTTGCTGCGGGTCGCGACTCCACTGCCTGCATGGATAATTCTCCAGCGTGTCCTCTGCTACTGGTTGCGACTCCACTACCTTACCTCTGCTGCTCCGCGTGCTCTGTCTGCTCCATGGGACAAGGTTTGCTCCGCGTCGATAAGTTCATTGTTGCTCTATGTGCTCTGTTTGCTCCACGGGACAAGGTTTGCTCTGCGTGGATATTCTCCAGCGCGTCTCACCTCTGCTGCTGACTGCGACCATCGTGATTGTTGCAGCTGACCTATTCCACGTGTTCTCTGCTTCCCACATGGATCTCTTCCCGTGTGGCTAACCTCTAACTGCTCCTAACTGTGACTTGCGTGACCCTTATGCGCATGATTTCTACTGGAACTATCTCGCGTTTCCCTTGTCTGCGTAGTCTTTCACTCCACCAACATGGTTGATTCTTGACCTTTCCGGATCCTACACCGTGACACTCCTGTAACCCTTCACCGAGTGATTGTGTGCCTTGTTTTCACTCACCATGTGATCGTGTGCCTATAAGTGTTGATTGGGGTCTTACTCCACCTTGACCGTGAGCCTATTATTATAGTGTGCACTGTGGATCTTTCCCAACATTACTGTAAGTTTCACTTTTTGTGTGAACTGTAATCTTTCCAACTTGCCTGTGAAAGCATGACTGCGTAAGGTATGACTGTGTGTCTCTGCACTATACGACTGCATCCTTACTCAGCATGACTGTGTGTCTCTGCACTATACGACTGCATCCTTACTCGGCATGACTGTGTGATTTTTGTCAGCATAGGCTCTCTCTCTCAAGGTACATAAATTGTTTACCTAGTTGAATTGTCCCTTTGGTGACAAGATCAAATCAATAATATCTGAGTATAAGGTTGATTCAAATAATGGTTAAGATTCTTTAGTCCTGTTAACTTCCTTATTTATGTTTTTTACTGTACATGGCATTTGAGATTTAGTTCACTGTACATGGCATTTGAGATTTAGTTTACCGTACATAGCATTTGATCATTCTCGAGGACCAACTTTAACGCAATGACTTAATCAAGGTTACTTGGGAGCAGGAGCGAAAAGCAAAATTTTCAAAAGATTCTGGTTTGGGAGCGTTTTTTATATAATATATATATTTTAATATATTTTGATGCATATATGCCAACAAATGCTTGTAGAATGTTGAATTAGTTAAGGATTGCATAAAAACATGAAATAAACCATAATACCATATAACATCATTCATCAACCATCAATCATATACTAGTGAATTCGTTAAACATAGGTCCATTATCCATAGCATCGAGTTATCAACCTTACAGCTTCAAAGTTCAACTTCAAACTCCAAACTTGAATTGCCATGTAATGTTCACAAAATATACCATAATAAATATAAAAGAGTCAATGACTCAAGTTCTCAACAATGCAGAAACTTGAAAGTTGAAAGGACTGTGAATAAGAAAAGACAAGAAAAGTATATTTTATGGATGTTTCCTCTTGCCACGGGAAATTTCTAATTTCTTTTCCCGTGGTCTATGAACAAAGGGAGCGGGATTATCATCCCCAATAGCCACCAATGCTAACAAGACTTGGTCCTGCATGACCCCCCCTCGCTGATGCAGATAGGGGTTGTGAAATTGAACCTCTAGGAAAAGATGGTGCATCTGGAAACAAGGTAGAAGATGGCGGCAACATTGTTGTTGCTACTGTTGTTGCTGCATGGTCATCCTCATCACCCAAAAGCTCATCCTCCAAGTGCTCTAAAGTTAAGGCTCCATCCTCCAAGTTATGCTCCTCCGGATTGTTGTCCCAAGTGACATATGATCTATCGGTTTTGGCCTGCTCACAGTAATGAGTGAACCTCAATTTGTAATGTACATAAACCAAGCTTTCTGCCCAATTTTCATTTAATCGGTTTCTTTTCATTGAGTGGATGAAGCTATAGGTGCTCCAACACCTTTCTGCAGAGGAATTGTTTACCACCCGTGAAAGCACTTTGGTTGTCAATTTATGCAAGCGTGGGCATGATGAACCGTACATGTTCCACCATTTAATAGGAGGTGCCTTATCTCGATCTTTTCTAGCATGCAAAGTACCAAACGAACCTATATCACTAAGGTATTTCCTTAATTCACTACGCAATAAGGAACATTCCTCTTCATCAAGGACCAACTTGTCTATACCAGCCATGTACCCAACCTGTACCTCTGGATCTGTGTGGGGCTTTCTCCTAACCCCACCCCCAAGTACTGGTTTGACCAACCAAGATGGAGAATAATATTTTGGTGTTAATACATATGCTAAGGAATGCAGTGGAACCTTGAGATGTTCCCACCTTTTGACCAAATGTGTGTGAATATGGTCATACAAGATGGGATCCTTCGATTCAACAATATCTTTAATCTGGCCCAACATGCTATCCATCTGCTCATACACCTCCCCAATTACCGGCTTATCTGTATTTGCAAACCGAATCATGTGACAATGGGCTTTGTGAACTGCAAAAGAAACTTGACACTTGCCCAAAATTGACCATCAAGAACTGTGTCTTCCACATCCTGAAAATCAAGCCTGTCAAATGTGGATGTAGCCCTATCTTTCAAGACTTGCCATGATTCACTTGATACCATGCTAGCCGATGCCTCTCTTACCTTCAAAAGGCGCCTGAAGGTGAGGTAATAGCTAGCAAATCTAGTCTTTGCTATCTTTGATAGCTCTAACTTTGAGTGAGTGCAGAAAATGCCATGGGCATTGCTATGGTTGGTAATAAATCTTATCATGTGCTTGCCCTTTGTGTACAATTCACTAATCCATTTGTATTCATTTTCCTTAAACTTAATAATGTCATGCATCAAAAGGTTCAATGTGTGAACCAAACACCCGGACCAAAATATGTTGGGGTATTTATCTTCAATGATTGCTCCCGATGCCTTACAATTAGCAGCATTACCTGTTATGACTTGGATGACATTGTATGGACCAAGAGGTTCAATGTTTTTGAGTAGGAGTTCTGCAATGTTCATGCTGGTCTTGAATTTATCTAAGTAGTCATGTGCCAAAAGGAAGACTGCACCAGTAGCAGAGACACTAAGAACATTTATCAATGGCTTACCTTTCACATTTGTCCAACCATTTGATACAATTGATACCCCATACTCATTCCAAGCATTTGTGAATTGCCCCAAAGCATTTTGGATCTTGGCTTTTTCCTTGTCAAGCCCCACAGTTCTAGCTTTGTCATACCCGAGGCTCTTGTATCCTGCTGGGGCAATGCGGATGGCCTCTACCATTTCATGCCAATAGGGTGAGCGAAGAACATTGAATGATATGCCACATGCATAGAGAAACCGAAACACTTTTGAATCCACATCATCCCTACCACCTTGATCAAGGAAATCTAATATTGTCTTGCCACATGATTGCATGGGAGAGAATCCACTGCCTTGGGTGGATGGGCCTCCAGTTCTTGGTGGGCATAAAAGGTCATGGTCATCCGATGATCGTTTTGTTATGTTGTGTGCTTCAGATTCTTCCTTCTTATAGATGGATCTTTGTGTTGATACCACATTTGGGCAAACACAAACTCCTACAGTTTTTCTTTCATCACATGGCATGTGCCCACATAAATGTCTTCTCACACGGGTGTATGAACCTGTGTATGTCTTTTTACAATGGGGGCAAACAAATTTGGTGGTTCCACTCCCTCTACCTCCTGCCTACCTTTTGACATATTTCCACAAGGGTGTGGGGTCCTCTTTGGTTTTCTTTCGATTTTCCTCCCCCTCTTTTCCCTCCTCTTCCTCCTCCTCCTCCTCCTCTCCATGGTATGTGCCACTTCCCACTTCTTCATCCTCTCCCTCATTCCTCCTCCGGTTTCCAACCACCATCATCAAAATAACAAATGGAACCAACAAAACAAACCATAAACCCATCATCATGGTTGATGCCAGATGGAACTAGAGATTTAACCTGTTGCCTGCAATACAATGACGGAGGAAATAGAGATTTAACAATGTACATTACTACATTCTAGTGTATAGAGTCTAGAATTTATATTCCAAGGCCAAGCATTCATCATTCATGAATCATGATTGAAATTAGAAATCAAAGGTCAAAAACTTTCAAAATTCAAACACAAAGCAAATGACAAATCAACAAAGAAGATTGTAGAGCCTACCTCTTTGGCTCCCGCTCTGCAATGGTGGAAGCCTTCTCCTCTTCTCCTCTCCTCTCCTCGGACCTCCTCTTCTCTTCTCTTCTCTTCTCTTGCAAAGTGATAATGAGGTTGGAGAAGAGGGCTTTATCCCCCAAAGTCCTCCTCCTTCCCTCCAAACACCCACCGGTGGACCCCATCCCCCTTCTTCGTTTCCTCTCTTCCGTAGGCGTCGTCTAAAAGTGGGAGCAACAACGGGAGCGACGGGAGCAATGGCAGGAGCGACGGGAGCGACGACGGGAGCAAATGGAAGCGATCCGAGAGCGCATCAAATTGCATGGGAGCACGCTTTGAATCAGGAGCAATCCAGGAAGCGTGCTTTCGGTTAGCTCCCACAGCGCTTCCTTGAGGAGCGAACTTCCGGAGCAAGGGAGAGCGGGGGTACACTTCCCCATAACCTTGTGTATGAGTAACCGACTATATTCAGTTGTATCAAGGTTCTCTGAGTTTTTCTTCTTCAAACATACTAGATCTAATCAAATCTTTGTGAGAGTGGTTTTATAGTTTTGCAGGGTCACAAAATCCAAAGGAAGAGTTGAACTAAGTTGTTTCTTCTCCTTCTTCGGCATCTTCTTTAGAAGCTAATCTTTGTTGCAGGGACTCCAAATCCATTAGCAAATAATCAAGCAAGGGCTTGAAGTGTTCATCCATCTCCTAAAAATCTAAACTCTATCTTTCCCTGTAATCTAGTTTTAAATGCTAATCAAGTAGATCTATTTTCAAAAGTTTATTTTCTTTCAATATACTCAGTTTAGCATATTAAGAATAGTTAGATCTAAAAAACGCTTTCAAAACTTCATATTTCCATTAGATCTAAGCTATAAGACTGGTACTTGCATTTAGCAAATTTTCAAATTTTTTCTAAGTACCAAAGTCCGATTTTGTTTTTTTGTGCACACCACCATCTTCTAATCATATTTGCTTGCTGGTTTTTAGCAGGTCGAGGGAAAAAGTGAGGGAGGTGCTACCGAAAAATCAAGTTTTGAGCCATCCGGAGCACTCACGATCCATCTACCATCCCCCTCCTTCATTCCCTTTCTTCCCTAAGCAAATTTGTAAGCCTTTTTGACCCATTCTTCAAGGGTCAAAAATCGTTTCTTTTTTCTTTTTAAGCATTGTAAGTAATCATCAATAAAAAGCAAGTGGGATTACGGCTCCCACAACCCCCTTCCCCGATTTGGAGGGGGGAAGCCTGTATCTGCCCATTGTGCGATTATTTACTTTTTTGCAAGTCTTTAGATTAAGTTTAGTTTTCCTTTGATTATAACGCAATCAATCTTTATTTTTACTTCATTATAGAACTAATCCAGCATTGCTTTACCGAATTACCCAAGAGAATCCATTCATTTGGGGAAAAGATATTATTTGCCGTAGGAAGTAGTGTAGTTTTATTATAATTTATTTTCCTTTGAGGCATCATTTTTCTATTTTTGTTCTGAAAAGTAATACTAACCCGGCATTGATCTACCGAATTACCCAAAGACAAGCTCTTTGGGGAAAAGATATTCCTTGTCATTAAAATAACTCATTGCTTTTACCTTTCTTGTCTTACAATACCAAATTGTAATCAACAATTTGCCATTACAGTGTATGCTCTTGCCCATCGCAGGTTCGCCTTGAAATTTGGGATAATCAAAAGCAGGAATGCGCATTAATTAATTCCTCACATTTAATTTATCAAACTCACATTAATAAAAGTTACAACCCTTCAAACATTACGAAAATCCGGTGTAATGAACCTGAGGAACAATGGGAAAATTCTTCAGGAAAAGCGAGAACAACTAGAAAGTGACCGTGGGGTCCCATTAGGCTACATCCTTGTTGGTGTAGTGTTGAACATCTCCCCAGGACTCCATCTAGCCCACATTTTCACGTGCGGAGCCACTCTTCTCAAAATTCGGACATATTCCCAGTACCTCACGGTATATCGGGAATCCCCTTTCCCCTTAACTCACTCATCATTAAATAAGATTAAAACTAACCAAGTACACTGCAAAACATTTTCCATTACATCAACATCAACTATTTGACTCCATTTTGGCATTGGTTCATTTACAAATCTTATTTGCTTTGAAGTCGTTTCATATTCTGAATGTTGTATTATCTCATGTTGTTGAATTAAGCTCTATTTTTTGCAAGTTATCTGGTTCCAGTATTTCATTCAGTAAACTCCTAACAAACTATCTAATCCGTAAACCATTAAAAACAAAAGAACCTCAGTAACTCTTTTTAGGGACCACCCCCCTTGCTACACAAAATCACCCCAAGTGTGTGAAAGGCGGCAACACAATGATTGGGGAGGTGTATGAGCAGATGGATAGCATGCTTGGTCAAATCAAAGACATTGTTGAGCAAAAAGATGCAATCTTGTATGACCATATTCATAAACATGTGGTCAAAAGGTGGGATAATTTGAATGTTCCACTCCATGCCCTTGCATATGTCCTTACCCCAAA